>SKCR01000157.1:0-578938 GCA_019454045.1 Zanthoxylum bungeanum
AGTAGTTTCTTTTCTTTTCTTTTCTTTTATGTTTTGTAGTTAGATTTTTGCTGGGGGAAGGGTGAAGCTTTTATTAATTTAGTTTAGATCAATCTCCCTTAATTATAATATGGAAATTATAATTTAAATTAAAAGATTACCATCTTAATGGCTGGTTTTATTTATTTGACATAATGTGACACCGCCTATATGGTCGGTCTTTAGGTGAGATAATTATCGCCTATATGGCTAGTTTATGGACAAATGATAACACCGCCTTTATGGTCGGTTGGACTTAATTGAAAATCTGACTTAATCAGGATACCGCCTATATGGTAGGTTGGTAATAACACTGATAATTTCTATATTATAATAAAGGAGATTTCTAAATTAGAATTAATAAAGGTGGATCCCCTAACCCCCAGCATTATATTTTTATTCTAGGGAATTGATGAAACACAATATTCACATGCTTAATAATTGATTTAATTATATATGGGTAATTTTTTAGTTTGTTTATTGAATCTTAAGCCTAATGCTTCTTGTTCCCTGATCACCAATAAGATTGATTTGGTAAACTTAAAATGAACTTGACGAATGGATTTTAGGTTTCAGCCATAGATTCAATTGCCCACGATCTTCCTTGAGGATTAGATATGTTGGACAATTATGACCCATAACATCACTATTTGTAAAAGACATGGTGCCTTTTATCATTTTGTAATTTGATTAATTGGATATATAAATGATAAAAGTCCATATGATTATTATCGAATTAATAAGATATGAGACAATATTGATCCATGAAAGGTTTAATCATTAAATATCCCTAGTCGTAGTATTATCGAGACCGGACATCGATAATGCGGAATAGACTAGTATTACACTTGTGCGCGTTATGGAAGCTTAACGACATAGTTCTCATATATTTAAGTATTGGATATTTATGCAAGTGTGATAGGAGGTTCTATTAGCCATTGGACCGGGAATAGCTTCGCTCTGGATAGACCCATCGAAGTCTCATTGGTATTATGACTATGTTTCTATGGGAATCCGAATCATGGTAGGTGTATATGGTCTTAACCTGAGACTCACATCGCTGATACTTGCGACAATCAGTATACTTTGTTTTTGGTCGTCCGGAGCTTTAACAGGTTATGTGTATGCCTCTTCTGGGTATAATGAGAATCGTAGTGTATTGGGTGTGATGTCAAGATGGAAGTATCACTTCAGTTATATGGAGATGATGATCACGTAGGATACAGAACTAGTACTCTTAAATGTTGCGGCTATCGGGATAGTATGACTAGGTCATGATTATTCGATTACAGAGACTAGTTGCTAGTGATCTGATATATGATTCGTACGGGGCAGACACAATTCCAGCCCTAGGCCTAACATATGCCATCTGATACTGGATCGTATTACGCAATACATTGTATACGACGCCTGATACAAATTATATATTCCTCATTGAATATTTCTGGAGAATTGGGTAGGCACGGTGCTTTGCTAGAAGCCAACCATGTCTTATAAATCGGTAAGAACGTGGTACTGGGTACGCACGTGTTCGGATAGTTCAATGACCGTATTTACAGCCAACATATCAAGGGATCTCTTGGGTCGCTTCCTAAAGATTCACTGATGACATTTGACTCGAACATAATTAATTTGGGATTAATTATGAGAGAGAAAAATTAATCTGGGATTAATTACGGCAAGAATTAATCTGGGATTAATTATGAGAGAGAAAAATTAATATGGGATTAATTACGGCAAAAAAATAATCTGGGATTAATTACGGCAAAAATTAATCTGGGATTAATTGCGGTAAGAATTTATCTGGGATTAAATTCGTCTAGAAGAGAGTACGCGATTAATTTGGAATTAATCGGCAAAATAAATTATATAGTTAAATTGAATTTTTCTATTTAATTTATTTATTTGGGCTAAAATAATATATTGGATATATTAATTGAAATTGGATTTCAATGCGGAATTAAAATTGGATTTTAATTCATGCGAAGAATTAATTTGGAAATAATTCGTAAGTGACTTTCGTAATAATTTTGCTAGGCATTATTATATAAATTAAATTGGATTTACTTACGTCGCGATTAAAAATTCGTTTAATCGGATTAAATGAACACGGGCCCAAAGTGTGTTGTATAAGCCAACTTAGATTTGGAATTTAAATGGGTGGGACCCATCACTTACATCAACTTGTCAAAAATTGATGGAGGTAGTTGGTAACATTTATTAACTTCTTTAATAACACACAACCATCAACTTTGGAAGTTAATTTTGTATTAGTTTTTGGAAAACAAAAATACATTATTCCCCCTCTTCTCCATTGCAAAAAATGTGACCCTCTCTTCTCTTTGAAAATTTATGTTGCAAAAATTTCAAGCAAGCTAGCACTTGGGAGTTAAATCAAGGTGATAGAGAAACTCACCCATGAGTTTGGAATTCAATCAAAAGGCTTAGAGCTTCTACATCCATTGAAAGTTTTGAATTTTCTCATCCGTTCAATGTGAGTTTTTTCCGCAACTCTACTTGAATTATTCACACTAAAATCATGTTTAGGATCCTTGGGCATGTCTATGACACTAACAATGGTATCAGTGCCACCTAAACTTAATTTTAAATTCTAGGGTTCTAAACTTTAATTTGGAGATTTTATGCTTGGAGTGTGAAAATTCTAAATTGGTTGTTTGGTCGTGTTTATATGATGATGAATTGGATTTGTGCATATTTGGATTTGAGATAAATTGATTGGATCAAAAATCTCCAATTCCTTTAAGCATGGCCGAATGGTACCCTAGAAATGATCATGGTGATTTTTTGAATTTGACAATTGGATATGTTAATTGGCATGAAATTGAATGTTAATTATTGGTTTAATTGGATTGAAATCAAAATTGGATGTTAATTTAATGTATTGCCGTGAGCTTGATCATGTTGGAATGAGTTGATTTTGCTTCAATTTGTGTTGGACGTGAATTGGATAATTGAGCATGATTAATTGATTAATTGTGCCTATTACACTTTAATTGGATTAATATGTAATTTGGAAAAATATGTTAATTTAATTTGTTGTATTCGGGCTAATGGGCTTGGTTGGGCCAAGTTTGGTTTTGGACAATTGGGTTGGATCCAATTGGGCCCAAAACCATTTCCATAAAGTCCAAATATGACTTTTCGGCCTTTAAAAATTTAATTGGGCCTAAATTGATTTTTGGCATAGGGCGATTCCTAATTGGGCCTTGGCATCTTGGGTTGGATCCATAATTGCCAAAGTCCATGCCTAAAGAATTAATTGAAAGTTCATTGGACTTTAATTGAATTGGCATTGGATGCTAATTGGGCCTTTGAGACCCAATTGGATTGGATTTGGAATCCAAGTCTAAAAGACACTATTAAAAGTGTAATTATTTAATTTGGAATTAAAAATGAATTAGTATTGGATACAATTTAAATTGGATTTAAAATTATAGTTCGATATAATTCAAGAATACGTACTTTGAGTATTTATTCTTAAACGAGTTGGACTCACGCAAATCAAATAGTTGTTTGAACATTGGATGGTCATTAATCAAAGATTAATTAATTGGATTAGATTGATTAACAACATACTTTGTGTGAATATTTGGATGTATTTGCATAAATAATGTATATCGGATGGATATTAGATGGGTGGGGGCAATTTTGGAAATTGTTGTAAATTTGGAATTTATTTAAATTGGACATGCGTGTCCATCCTTTCACCTTCTATTCTCTTTGTATTTCTCTTCTCACCAATTCCCCTCAATGTAAATGATGTTTCTTTTAGTGTTATGAATTGGGTAGAAGTATGTACAGTGCTAGCGGGAGAGAAGAAATGGAGAGATTTGTTCAAGTATTAAAACATTATGGTTTGACCGTGGTGGAAAATACTTGAGCAATAAGTTTCTTGATTACTTGAAAGAGTATGGTATTCTTTCACAGTGAACTCCTCCCGGAACGCCTCAATTGAGTGGTGTGTTCGAACGAAAAAACCGAACTTTGTTGGACATGGTAAGGTTAATAATGAGTCGCACTGAGCTACCAATTTCCTTCTAGGGATACGCATTGAACATTGCAATACTTATTTTGAATAAGGTTCTGTCAAAGTCTGTTGGACGGACTCCATATGAAATATTGACAGAAAAGAAACTGGGTTTCTCATTCCTGAAGATTTGGGGATGCTGGGCATATGTTAAATGTTTGGATGGTACCAAACTAGAACCCAAATCGGATAAGTGCCTATTTGTAATTGGTTATCCTAAGGAAACCAGTTCCACAATCCACATGAGAACACAAATATTTGTAGTTTTTCCTTGAAAAATGAATTCATAGATGCAGTGATAAATGAGAGGAATGTAGAACTCGATGAAAATCAGAGTGATACTGTTCCTGGAACCGACTCCTCAATGGAACACGAACAGTTCATCAGGGATGAGATTGTTCCATAATCTTTTAATACACAAGAACTGCGTAGGTCGGAGAGAGTCAGAAAATAACCTTAGAGGTATGGGTTTCTAATCTCACCTCATGTAGATATTAATCTTATTGAGGAATACAAACTGGATACGTATGAGTAAGCGATACAAGGTGTCGACTCCGCTTTATGGCAAGATGCCATAAAGTCTGAAATGGATTTCATGTATACCAACCAAGTTTGGACACTGGTTGATGTACCAGAAGGCATTGTGCCTATTGGTAGCAAATGAGTCTTCATGGTGAAGATAGACATGGATGACAACAAATAAATGTACATAGCTAGGGTTGTAGCGAAAGGGTATTTTCATCAACCCGGTGTCGATTACGACGAAACTTTTTACCCGTTGTCATGATTAAATCTATTCGGATAATGCTTGCTATTGCTGAATATTTCGATTACTAATTGACAGATGGACGTCAAAACTGATTTCCTTAACGGAAACTTTTTGGAGGATGTTTATATATAACAGTCTGACGGTTGTGTAGTGCCAAAACATGCAAACAAGGTTTGCAAGTTAAATCGGTCCATTTATGGATTGTAGAAAGCATTGCGTTCTTAGAACCAATGTTTTGATGAGATCGTAATGGTATATGGTTTCATTTAAAACAGATATGATTCTTGTGTATATAAGAAAGTTAGTGGGAGCGCACTGACAATGATTGTCATATACGTTGATGATGTATTGCTTCTTAGCAATGACATTCCCATGCCAGAATCGGTGAAAGCTTGGCTTTCATTAAAATTCTCCATGAAATTCTTGGGAGAGGCAACCTTTATTCTAGGAATAATGATCTATTGGGATAGATCTAAAAATTATTGGCACTCTCCGAGAACTCGTACATTAATAAACATGTACGCGACCAGGTGTCTCATGTGCTTTGAGCATTTGAAGTCACTATCAGGACAATCCAGGTGATGGTCACTGGATTGATGTTGAGAACATCCTTGAATGTCTTAGACGAACTAAGGATGCTCTCTTAGTATATGGAAAATGAGAACTTGAGGTAACTGGGTTCACCGTTGCAAGTTTCAAACCGATAAAGATGACTGTAAGTCACAATCAGGGGATATTTTTTGTTTGAAAAACGAAACAGTGAGTTGGAATCTTCCTAACAAGATATTGTTGACGATTCAACAATAAAAGCGGAATAAATTGCTGCAGCTAAGGCAGCAAAATAAGCATTTTGGATTTATAATATTCCTAATTGGATTAGGAGTAGTTCTGCTAGCAGCTGAGTTGGGCTACAGCACAAGCTAAGGAACCACGGTCTAATCAATGATCCAAGTATGTACTTCGACGATTTCATTCGATTCGTGAGATCATACATCGTGGCGATGTCAAGATCGAAAAGATTATTTCAGATGATAACCTTACATATCCGCTGACAAAAGCGATATCTCAGTATAAGTATGAGCGACCCGTACATAGTTCAGGTGTTGGACACTTAAGTGATTGGCTATAGGCCAAGTGGGAGATTTTTGGACAATTATGACCCATAGCATTAATATTTGTAAAAGACATGGTGTCTTTGTACAAATTAACTACGTGACAAAGGAAATTGCTCTTTTATCATTTTGTAATTGGATTACTTGGATATATAAATGATAAAAGTCCATATGATTAGTATCGGATTAATAAGATATGAGACAGTATTAATCAATGAAAGGTTTAATCAATAAATATCTCTAGTCGTAGTATTATCAAGACTGGACATCAATAATGCGGACTAGTATTACACTTGTGCGTGTTATGGACGCTTAACAGCATAGTTCTCATATATTTAAGTATTGCTCTGGATAGACCCCTCGAAGTCTCATTGGTATTATGACTATGTGTCTATGGGAATCCAAATCAGGGTAGGTGTATATGGTCTTAACCTAAGACTTGCATCGCTAATACTTACGACAATCAGTATACTTTGGTTTTGGTCGTCTGGAGCTTTAACAGGTTCTGTGTACGCCTCTTCTGGGTATACTAAGAATCATAGGTGTGATGTCAAGATTGAAGTATCACTTCAGTCATATGGAGATGATGATCACGTAGGATACAAAACTAGTACTCTTAAATTCTGCAGCTATCGGGATAGTATGACTAGGTCATGATTATTCGATTACAGAGACTAGTTGATAGTGATCCGATATATGCTTCGTACTGGGCAGACACAATTCCAGCCCTAGGCCTAGCATGTGACATATGATATTGGATCGTATACGCAATACATTGTATACTACGCCTGATACAGATTATATATTCCTCGTTGAATATTTCTGGATAATTAGGTAAGCACGGTGTTTTTCTAGAAGCCAGCCATGTCTTGTAAATCGGTAAGAACGTGGTACGGGGTACGCACATGTTCGGATAGTCCGATGACTGTATTTACTACCAACATATCCAGGGATCTCTTGGGTCGTTTCCCAAAGATTCACCGATGACATTTGACTCGAACAGAATTAATGTGGGATTAATTATGAGAGAGAAAAATTAATCTGGGATTAATTACAGTAAGAATTAATCTGGGATTAATTATAAGAGAGAAAAATTAATTTGGGATTAATTACGGCAAAAATCAATAAGGGATTAGTTACAGCAAAAATTAATCTGGGATTAATTGCGGCAAGAATTTATATGGGATTAAATTCGTCTAGAAGAGAGAACGCGATTAATTTGGAATTAATCGGAAAAATAAATTAAATAGTTAAATTGAATTTTTTTTATTTAATTTATTTATTTGGGCTAAAATAATATATTGGATATATTAATTGAAATTGGATTTCAATGCGGAATTAAAATTGGATTTTAATTCATGCGAAGAATTAATTTGGAATTAATTCGTAAGCGACTTTCGTAATAATTTTGCTAGGCATTATTATTTAAATTAAATTGGATTTAATTACGTCGCGATTGAAAATTCGTTTAATCGGATTAAACGAACACGAGCCTAAAGTGTGTTGTACAAGCCAACTTAGATTTGGAATTTAAATGGGTGGGACCCATGACTTACATCAACTTGTCAAAGATTGATGGAGGTAGTTGACAACATTTATTAACTCTTTTAATAACACACTACCACCAACTTTGGAAATTAATTTTGTATTAGTTTTTGGAAAACAAAAATACATTATTCCTTTTCTTCTCCATTGCAAAAAATGTGACCCTTTCTTCTCTTTGAAAATTTTTGTTGCAAAAATTTCAAGCGAGCTAGCACTTGGGAGTTAAATCAAGGTGATAGGGAAATTCACCCTTGAGTTTGGAATTCAATCAAAAGACTTGGAGCTTCTACATTTATTGAAAGTTTTGAATTTTCTCATCAGGTCAATGTGAGTTTTTTCCGCAACTCTACTTGAATTATTCACACTAGAATCATGTTTAGGATCCTTGGGTATGTCTAGGACACTAACAAGATAACCCTTTAATAGATTTCCTTACAGGATAGACATATACCTGTCGGGCGGGGGTAGCCACAATTAGAACTTGCACTTAATGAATTCAGGTAACTTGGTTAACATAGACATATGATTAATTGGGTTATTTGGGTATTTACATCTGACCATCGACAGAGGCTTTTGCAGATGTCCGTGTTCCAAGTTAGCAAACTAATTTATTATACATATATAAGAGAATCAATTCATCATTAGAATAATAATGTGTGGAATCACGACCCTAGATTTTTGCATCTTTTGTTTATTTTCCTTAGTATTTTCTTTTGGGTATTTTATTTATTTATTCAAGCAAATCCATTTTCAATCAACCAAAAACAGTCATTCGCTTCTCCCTATAATTAGATATCTGTAAATAAATAGCATCAACAATTAATAACAACAATAGAAATTAAGTCCTCGTGAGATCGATATTTTTATACTACTTGAATGATACGTGCGCTTGCGTTATATGTGTGTGATTACGCCGGTCAAGTTTGTGGCGCCGTTGTCGGGGACTTATTTTTCTTGAATTATTAATTTTGAAGCTATCTAATTTACTTGTATCTAATTTTCTTTATTTTTATCTGTAATTTTTATTTCCTTCTTTTATTTTTCAGGTGGTTGACATGGACCTCAGTTGGGTGATAAAGGAATTACGAATTTTAAAATGTGAAGATACACCCTAAATCAGGGAGCAACAGTCCGATTTTCTGAGGCATGTTGTCCAGCTCAACAACTATCATTGGATGTCAGAACCATTCAACACAATATATGCTCAACCATATCAGAATGTAATAAGGAGATGTGAGATATGTGATGGTAACCACCCGACCATTAATTATTATTACAATTCAGGGTGGCAGAATTATCAGAATTCTTCAAGGTACGAAGAACCAGCATATTTCACTAAACCTTATTTTCCATCTTATCCATCATCCACCTACGATCTTCATCAATAACCAGAACCATCCGAGGAAGATCAATTGATTGACATGCTCAAAGATTGGATCAAGAAACAAGACGAAAAGTTGGATGCAGTAGCTCAATTTTTTCAGAGTCAAATAGAAGACCAAGAAACAACCTTACAAAGAATAACAGATCAAGCAAGACAATTAATAGACAACCTGAATTACATATCTCACGGAGCAAATGACACTGATGAAGCCTTCGAGTACCCAAAGTTTTACAATGACACCTTAACAGAGGAAGAGGCTGAGCAGTATCAAGAACTAGAAGTGTCAGATCAGGAACCCAAACTAGCGAAGTCTCTGTTTGATTTTTATTATTCTGACTCTGACGATGATGATGAAGCTGAGCTGTTTGTACCAACTGCACCAACAAGGGAGGATCAAACTTTCCATCTTCAAAATGAAGATATTGGAGCTTCCATTGCACTAATGTTTGAAGAAGATCTTCATGAGCCAGTCACATCAACCTCGGAGGATGAAAAACTAAAATCTGACATCTCTTTACGTCCTCAGGTTGATACTTATGGAGCATGCATTTCAGAGATGACAGATGAAGAATTGAATGCGGAAATCCTAAAATACATCTGTGAAGAAAAGATGGAGCAAGAAGTAAAGCAAATGGAGGAGCAACTGTCTGACTAAATTGAAGATCTCAGGCATTCAGGAGAAACATCACTATTTTGAGGAGTACTGATCAAATATATCACCCAGAAGCATGACAGAATGGAACTTCCATTCAAAGTCAAGCACCATACAAGACCTTCTGATTTTCTCTCTTTCTTTTCAGGAATCACTGGAGCAACAAAGATAAAAAATGTGGCACGAGCACTGAATGAGACAAAATTATTTTTGCCACTTTACCGTTGGATGAGACCCTTCAAAAGCAACGCACATGGGATTGTCTTTAATCGGACATCCAAAACCACGCTGAAACCTCCTTGATAAATGGATTTCAGTCACGTCTGGCTGAAGACGAAAAATTTAGCGCTAGTAGGGAGGCAACCTATGTAATTTTTATTATTTCAATTTATGTTTTATTTTGTGTATACATGTTATAGAGTTTTTAATTTTGTGTGATATTTTCAGGGAAAAGCATAAACTGAACATTTAAGGCAAAGCCAGATATGAGGAATGGTGTTTGACAATCACAAAAATGAGAGCTCATTCATTAGTGATGGCTGAGTAAGGAATGAATTCTTGAGACGCATCATAATGGATTTATACCAATCGAGTGGTGTATTGCGTACACAATTATGTTTCCTTAATAATTGCTTTGATTTGCTTTTATGTTGAAATTATCTTTATTTTAGATAGGATCCAGACTATTTGACCTTTCACGATTTCTTTTATTGTTTAGCTAATATTGTCTTTTGGAATATATTATTGCTATTATTACTCACCCTTTTCAGGTGTTATAAATTCAACTTATCATTGTACTTTTGAAGTCATCCAGATTTTAGAAAAAAATACATAAATAAATGGAAGCTACTTCAAGAAGAAGAGTTGAGAACATCTGTTTGTTTTGCGGTACTAGTGTTGATACTAAGCCACAATACGTAGAAGCAACACAAGATTTGTGTCGAGTCATAGCTGAAAGAAATATGCACCTAGTATATGTCTGTAACATCCCGCCGAAGCCAGGATGTCACCGACATGAGACAGGCTAATCCTACCTCCATAAGCCTCTGATTCTGACGAAATTTTGGCATGATGTAAGCCGAACATCATGAAACCTAGCTTACAGCCAGCACCCAGAGACAACCTGTTATGCAACTCAAAACATATGCAAACATCAACTAGGCCTCAGGCCTGAACTCAATGAACAAAATGTAAATCATTTGGCCTCCGGCCAGAACTCAAGATAAAACTATGTTATTACAAATGCATTACAAGTACAAATACAAAAACAATGAGTCGTGAGGACCCATAACTCGACCCAGGACTCAATAACTTTCTTGACTGCAATTGGGGCGATCCAATGTCTTCAAAGTCTTCACCGAAATCCAAATGGCTCAGAATGGCTTCTACTGACCTACAAAACTAACAAACTGTTGTGGTGTGAGTCATAAGACTCAGTAAGTAACCATGCTCATATCTACGGCATAAACACACAATAACTTATATTTTCATTCCATTAATTTTCTTAACTTATCTTTTCATGTAATCATGCAATCACATTTCCATCATTAAATCTCAAACTGTCTACAACTCTCATATACATCACGTTACCAGGCATATACTTTTAGCATTACACCTGTACATGTTCATCAGTCAATCATGTGAGGTTATATAGTTTAACATGTTAATCAAAACATACTATTTAAATTCTGCTTAACTTCTCTATATCTCAAATGTTTGAAATATCATCGAATCGGCTTTCACAATACTATTTCTCATCTCATTCTTTTATTACTCACGTTAGGGGTGTTCATAGGGTCGGGTCAACCCGTGACCCGACCCGACCCGACGTGACCCGACCCGACCCGCGCGGGTTCATAAAAAAATTTGCAAAATTTTGACCCGACCCGACCTTATACAAATTTTTATTATTTTTCTAAAATAGTTATTAGTATTTTTAAAGTTTTTACTATTATTTCATTTATTTATTACTTTTTTGTATTAAAACTTTATTATATGATATTTTTGGGATATAAAAAAATTAATATTTATATTTTAAAATAATTAATTCATTTAAAAAAAAAATAAAATGACCCGACGACCCGACCTGACCCGAACCCGATCGGGTTCCACTTCTCCGAGACCCGACCCGCGACCCGATTTTCCCTTGACCCGACCCGACCCGACCCATGAACACCCCTAACTCACGTACAGGCTATATTCAGATTTCTTAACTTACAAATACTCACCACATTTGTTGTTAATCAAACATACAGTCTGGGTTCATATTGTTCAAAAACACATATACGAAAATATAATCTCATACGTACCTCATAGGTTGCTTATCCGATTTCTGAACTCATACGTCATAATTCTATAACACATATATAATATGATCAAAGTATATATCACATATTCATTGTAAGACATAAATCTCAAATGCATACATATGTACCAACATATATTCTCAAACAGCATATATAAGCATTTATTTTAAACTATAAAACTCAATTCGGAAAGAAAAACTTTTCTGAAAACCATATCTCTGTAATTCTTATTTGAAACTTGATTGATGTAAATCTCATCTGGTAACTAAACTCCAAATCTTATCTGAAAACTGAATCTGAAACTAAATCTGAAAACTTATCTGAAACTGTATCTAAAAACTGATTTCGATTTTTGAAACTCTGTCTGGAAATCTCTTATAAAACTTGTCTTTCTGATAACATGCTTCAAATCTCTGGTTTTTGGAACTGTTTCAAAAATCTATTTTCTAAAAACTGTTTACTAATGTCGGACTTTTGAAAACTACATACTAATGATCTGGAAAACTGTGTACTGGAAAATCTGAAAACTGAAAACTGATCTACGTCCAGGAAACCGACTCAACTGGACGTGTCCGGGAATAATCACCGGATCTCTAATGTCCAGGACAACGACTCAACTGGACATCTCTCTGCACCCAGGACAACAACTCAACTGGGTGTGCTCTATGCCCAGGAAACCGACTCAACTATGCATCTCTGAAACTGGCGGTGCCCTACGTCCAGGCCAATGACTCAACTGCAACGTAGAGCTCTACACCCAGGACAACGACTCAACTGGATGTAGCCACGCCCAGGATAACGACTCAACTGGGCGTAACCACCACTAGAACTGGGGGTGCGGATCAATGCTACCGCCCGAGCTCTAGACTATGGACCAGGTACACGATCCTAAGCCGCCATCCTGGCGCTATATGTGCACATGTCCTCTGTATCCGTCAATTCCAACTATAGTAGTTACATACTGGGGTGAGGTTTTACCTCATGCCCCGAAATACATAAAGCTCACTGAAAACTAAGGAATCGTGTTATAGATTTCAAAACTGCATAAACAAGCTCAACTGTGTCTGTCAATTCCATAAATCATTGAGATTGGGTATTTACCCCAATCTAAATCAAAACTATAGAACATCCTTGAAATCTTCTGAGGCTCTTTTAAAATCCTTTTGGCTTATCAAAAACGTTTCAAAATAGTCAAATCTTTTCAAAACTTCAAAAACATTTAAAACATTAAAATCACCCTACAATATTTTATACTCGTATGCTCATGTATATACATTTATGTTTGAGTACACACATTCATGCTTCATGCTTACTTACAAACATTCTTAACTATCTCATGTCATAAACTTACATATGTTTTCATGCAATGCATATATTACTCATACATGCTCTATATCATCTTATACTTGTATCTATACTCCTGTTGCTAAACATATATATATATATATATGCTCAATCTCGTATGAACTTGAACACTTGCATTCATACTATTCTTATACACACATACATACTTAATCACGCAATTTACATACTTACTAGTTCATACTTACTCATGCATACTAACGTTCCTATGCTAATTCAATCATTACATATATTTCCATTATTTCATATATATATATATATATACTTAAACACACACACACACATTCCTTCATATCACTAGTCCCAATCCCAAGGGTGTAGTCTCTAGAACCCCCATACCCAAGTATACTGATATCATACTCATAAGTATTTTCTCACGTTTAATGTATACACCTATACTTTATCATTCTTATACTTTTCAATCTTAGGCTTACTAGTATCTTATTTGCATATATATTCTTATATAAATATATATACTTCATATTTATGGTTATACATATACTTATTAAAATTACTTTATTATCTATTTTCAAAACATAACACATTAGTAATCATCACATGGATTACTTACCTGGCTAGGCGGACACTCATGATCCTGGCCCAATCTGTCAAAACAAATAACAAATATGGTCAGAACCGCTATTTGCGGAACTTCCTACTCATCTATAATAAACTTCGGACCTTCCCGGAATAATCAAATCAAATACGAAACTTGTCGAATTTTTTCCCGATTCATCTAAAATCACTCTAATACTCATTCTAAGTCATTACACACTATTCTAAACTGACTCGGTTGCTTAAATTCTCAATTTACGCGTTTGCGAAAAATCTTGCGGAAAAGTTTCTGCAAACGCTACGGAATGGTCTCGAACCCTCCGAACTTATCCGGAACTATTTAATTATCTTCGTACTATCATAATTAGGTCGTTAGACCATAGTCGCGCGAGAAACTCCATTTTACCAGAAACTCACTAATTCTACCGAATCGATCTAAGCCAGGATGTTACCGGCAGGAGACAGGCTAATCCTGCCTCCATAAGCCTCTGATTCTGACAAAATTTCGGCATGATGTATGCAGAACATCATGCAACCTGGCTTATAGCCAGCACCCAGAGACAACCTGTTATGCAACTCAAAAATATGCAAACATCAACTAGGCCTCAAGCCTGAACTCAATGAACAAAATGTAAATCATTTGGCCTCCGGCTAGAACTCAAGATAAAACTATGCTATTACAAATGCATTACAAGTACAAATACAAAAACAATGAGTCGTGAGGACCCATAACTCGACCCAGGACTCAATAACTTTCTTGACTGCAATTGGGGCGATCCACTGTCTTCAAAGTCTTCACTGAAATCCAAATGGCTCAGAATGGCTGCTACTGACCTGCAAAACTAACAAACTGTTGTGGTGTGAGCAATGTTCGAAAACTCGGTATGCGGTGCGAGGCGGCGACTTGTGTGAGGCGAGGCGGTCAGCCTCGAGGCGGTAGCCTCAATCCAAATATAGGAATAAAAAAATAAATATATAAAATAAAATCATAAATTCATAATATTGTCAAAATCAAATCATTCACAATACAAAATCTTATATCCAAATTAAATAAAATAAAACATAACCAAATCAGTTCATGAAAAAAATGGTTATTAATCTCAAAGTAAGCTATTATTTGTGTCTAATAGCATGAAATGTGGATCTAAAGTTTCATCTCCTCCATCATCATCTGAATTGTCTTATAAAACTTGTCTGAAAACCATATCTCTGTAATTCCTATTTGAAACTTGATTGATGTAAATCTCATCTGGTAACTAAACTCCAAATCTTATCTGAAAACTGAATCTGAAACTAAATCTGAAAACTTATATGAAACTGTATCTAAAAACTGATTTCGATTTTTGAAACTCTGTCTGGAAATCTCTTATAAAACTTGTCTTTCTGAAAACATGCTTCAAATCTCTGGTTTTTGGAACTGTTTCAAAAATCTATTTTCTAAAAACTGTTTACTAAAGTAGGACTTTTGAAAACTACATACTAATGATCTAGAAAACTGTGTACTGAAAAATTTGAAAACTGAAAACTGCTCTACGTCCAGGAAATCGACTCAACTGGACGTGTCCAGGAATAATCACCGGGTCTCTAATGTCCAGGACAACGACTCAACTGGACATCTCTCTGCACCCAGGACAACAACTCAATTGGGTGTGCTTTATGCCCAGGAAACCGACTCAACTAGGCATCTCTGAAACTGGTGGTGCCCTACGTCCAGGCCAACGACTCAATTGCAACGTAGAGCTCTACACCCAGGACAAAGACTCAACTGGGTGTAGCCACGCCCAGGATAACGACTCAACTGGGCGTAACCACCACTAGAACTGGGGGTGCGGATCAATGCTACCGCCCGAGCTCTAGACTATGGACCAGGTACACGATCCTAAGCCGCCATCCTGGCGCTACATGTGCACATGTCCTCTGTATCCGTCAATTCCAACTGTAGTAGTTACATATTAGGGTGAGGTTTTACCTCATGCCCCGAAATACATAAAGCTCACTGAAAACATAAGGAATCGTGTTATAGATTTCAAAACTGCATAAACAAGCTCAACTGTGTCTGTCAATTCCATAAATCATTGAGATTGGGTTTTTACCCCAATCTAAATCAAAACTATAGAACATCCTTGAAATCTTCTGAGGCTCTTTTAAAATCCTTTTGGCTTATCAAAAACGTTTCAAAATAGTCAAATCTTTTCAAAACTTCAAAAACATTTAAAACATTAAAATCACCCTACAATATTTTATACTCGTATGCTCATGTATATACATTTATGTTTGAGTACACACACTAGTCCCAATCCCTAGGGTGTAGTCTCTACAACCCCTATACCCAAGTATACTGATATCATACTCATAAGTATTTGCTCACGTTTCATGTATACACTTATACTTTATCATTCTTATACTTTTCAATCATTGGCTTACTAGTATCTTATTTGCATATATATTCTTATATAAATATATATACTTCATGTTAATGGTTATACATACACTTATTAAAATTACTTTATTATCTATTTTCAAAACATAACACGTCACAAGTAATCATCACATGGATTACTTACCTGGCTAGGCGGACACTCATGATCCTGGCCCAATCTGTCAAAACAAATAACAAACATGGTCAGAACCGCTATTTGCGGAACTTCCTACTCATCTATAATAAACTTCGGACCTTCCCGGAATAATCAAATCAAAAATGAAACTTGTCGGATTTTTTCCCGATTCATCTAAAATCACTCTAATACCCATTCTAAGTCATTACACACTATTCTAAACTGACTCGGTTGCTCAAATTCTCAATTTACGCGTTTGCGAAAAATCTTGCGGAAAAGTTTCCACAAACGCTACGGAAGGGTCTCGAACCCTCCGAACTTATCCGGAACAATTTAATTATCTTTGTACTATCATAATTAGGTTATATTCATGATCACGGTCATTAGACCATAGTCGCGCGAGAAACTCCATTTTACCGGAAAATCGCTAATTCTACCGGATCGATCTAATTTATTATGTTTCCGCCCGGATTCTACCACATACATCGTTTTAACATATTATATCACATCCAATTCATTCATGTCAATTCGCTACACTACGGAACTACTGGAAGAATCCGAATATATAACGATAAACTTTAAAATAACGCATTTTTAACGGAGAGTCGTACCGAAATTCCGAGGGCATATTCGGACTCCCAACGGCCATACGAATGCGCTGGTGTAGTTGGAATTCTGATCGGAGCTACTGTTCATGCGCGACTTTCTTCCTCGTTTTGCGTGACTCCGGGCACTAATTGGAGAAATCGTCACCACCATCTCGTAGTATTCGTCGAGGGCTTCGATTTGGTGGGTGGATCGGGTCATGAAACGAACCGACGAGCCGAAACCGTGAAACCCATTTCCACAACTTTTTCTCCCTTCCTGCGCCGTTTCCGGCCACCTTCTGGGGAATCACCGGCCACCGCGTGACCGGCCTGCACTAGACGAAGCCGACGGTGCCGTCGCGCAACGCCGGGGTGGCCGAATGGCCGTCCTCCGGCTTCATTTCTCTTTTCTCTCTCCTCCCTCTCTCTCTCTCTCGTAAGTCACTGGTTTTTTTGTTTTTTTCTTTCTTTTTCTTAAAAAATGAAAAAAAAAATCAGGTAATACAATTATCAAAATCCAGAAATGACCAAAATGCCCCCACTTAGAATAGTATTTTCGGAAATCAGTGATTTTGAAGCCCTTCCGGCGTGATTTTCGAAAAATTTTTAACGCGAAAGTTGCTTCTCTCGGAAAAATGAGTCCGCTGGTTCAAGAATCAACTCAATCGGAGTTCGTTTTCGATTTCTGTGACCGAATCCGCAAACTTTACGCGTTTAATAAAAATCGCGTAACTGATTTCTTTGAGACGACGCGTCTTCTAACGCGAAAAATCATCACTTATATTATTTTGATCCTTATATCATCACTTGAACTCTTAATCTTTATTATCATCCTGTTCCGAGACTATAACTTCAGTCCGGGAACCTTCCAGAAATGTCCCGAAAATCTGGGATGTTACAATGGCGGTGGTAATCTTGGACTAATGGGGATCATTTCAAAGGCCGTACAAGAAGGAGGCAGTCAAGTTTTGGGAATCATCCCAAAAATCTTAGCGGAGACAAATCTTATTGGACCATCAAACGGAGAGGAACTGATCGTGTCAGGTATGTCTAAACGACTGGTAGAAATGATTAACCGTGGTGATGCTTTTATTGCTTTGCCATGTGGATTGGGAACAATGGAGGAAATTTTTACAGTGTTATCTTGGGCGAACTTGAACACACACCAGAAACTGCTTGGACTGTACAATGTTGATGGATTTTATGATTTTTTTTGTGTGTTTCTTAATGATCCCCGGATAAATGGATTCGTGTCAAAACCTGTAAAAGAACTTCTATTTACTGCCAGAACTGCCCCAGATTTAATTGACCAAATATTAGCCTTTGAACAACATATTTACCATATCCTTTCCAAAATAAACTGGTCCGAGAATGATCGTGGTAAGATGCCTCGGATTAATCTGGATCTTAACTTGTAACTTTTCATTTAGATGTAGAATTTCAGCTAACCAGGTACGGTTTTCTAAACTCTTCTTCTACTGTTTAAGACATTGGGGACAATGTCTCATTTAGGTTTGGGGGATGGGAATAGTTAATTAGTACCTTGTTTTTATCGTTTTATTTTTAGTCAAAATTTTCAGGAAAAAAAAAATAAATAAGAAGCCAAAAAAATTGAAAATTGAAAATTTTTCAAAAATTACAAAAATAATTTGTGTTTTTTATGTTTTTATTTGATTAATCAGGTGAAATTGGGGTGAGATAGATGTGTAAGGAATTTCCACTTCTGAGATAGATCTCAACCTATTTCGGAACTAGTTAATTTTTGTTTATTTCCTTTTAAATTATTTAATTTGTGAATTCTCCATAAAACTGACTAAAATGGATCTTCATATGCTCAGTTCATAGGTATTATCAACATGCATGGTAACATACGGACATGAGAAGTAATTGACGAGTTTGTATTATTCAGTGCTCTAGTTTAATTGGAGGAAGCATATAAAAAAACGATGGGATAAAAAAAAGAAAAAAAATGTGTATAAAAAAGTTTGAGATCCGAGTTATTAAGTCTGTAAGGGTGTCTTAACACCTAGTGCCCTAAAGCCAACTGGTTTGAGAGTCATTGGCCCAAAGCTCGTTACATTGATCGAAGATGTTGCCAATATATATATATATATATATATATATATATCTGAAGTCTGAGTAATTAAGTCTGTATGGGTGTCTTAACACCTAGTGCCCTAAAGCCAACTGGTTTGGAAGACACTGACCCAAAGCTCGCTACATAAATAGAAGATATTGTATATAAATATATTTAAAAAATCAATCAAAAATCAAGAAAAAAAATCAGAAAAATTAGAAAAATTATTCCATTGCTTAAAAAAATGTGAATTCTGATATAACTTTAGGACAAAAATATTAATCTGTTTCAACTATATTTGTGACTATTGTGGGAAAAATGAGTTGATTAATATTTTATTGGCTGTGTATATGGAGAATGGTAAAAATAATCGGAGAATTTACTTTTCGGTAATTTAGAAAGAAACAAAACAATTATTGACTTGGATAAGAAGTTTCACATGTTTAGTCACTAACTTCTTTATTCTCTTTTCTCTTGTCTTTTTCCTTTTGTGTGCATTAGTTTTACTATTTTTTACTTTTATAATATGTTTGTGGGTATCGTCGCTGTAAACCCCCACGAGACTACAACACGTCCACTAGGGACACCTATGGGTTTAAAGGCATGTTGCATACGCTAAATGCAACCGTGATCCCTACGAAAGTGGCTTAGTTTAATTTTCATTATTTTTTATATTTTATTTTGTTGTTTTGCTCGAGGACTAGCAAAATGTTAGGTGTGGGGTTGTGATGAGCGGAAAATATATCAATATTTACCGCCCCTTTTACCAAATATTTTGTTTAGTTTCTCGGGTTTGATGAACGTTTTGATGTGTTTTTATGTGTTTTGTAGATAAATAAAGTATCGGGACTTAATGGAATCAACTCGGGGCTAAAACGATGAAATCCGGAGCAAAAAATGACGAAAACGCAAATTTACTATACGCGCCACGAAGTGCAGTCCTAAATTCCAGTTTTATGCAAGTTTGGTATTTTGGCCATAACCTTTTCATCCGATATCCGATTAAGCTGATTCAAGTTGCAGATTAAAGAAGTCACAAAGATCTACAACTTTGAATTTTTAAATATTTTCGAATTCTGAAGTTTACAAGACCGAAATTGATGAATAATCCAGTGTATTTTATGTAATTACTATAGTCATTTTAAAATATAAAATAAATAAAATAAAATTAAAAAATTAAAAAATGATCAATCTTCCACCAAACATGCTTACATGTTTGGTGGAGGATTTGGTGTCATGTTTGATGTCATGTTTGATGCCATGTTCGGTGTCATGTTTGGTGGAGCAATTGGTGTAGAAATTGGTGGAAGCCTTTAGATTTTCCTATAAATACCAAGCCATTTCATTTGTAATTCTCATGTTTTCCTTAGGTTTTTGTAAGGAATTTAAGGATTGCATCTTGTGTGTTTATTTTTAGTAATTTAATTTATGCATTTTTATTTTCAGTAATAGTAGTAGTTTCTTTTCTTTTCTTTTCTTTATGTTTTGTAGTTAGATTTTCACTGGGGGAATGGTGAAGCTTTTATTAATTTATTTTAGATCAATCTCCCTTAATTATAATATGGAAATTATATTTTAAATTAAAGGATTATCGCTTTAATGGATGGTTTTATTTATTTGACATAATGTTACACCGCCTATATGGTCGGTCTTGAGGTGACAGATAATTACCGCCTATATGGCTGGTTTATGGATAGATGATAACACCGCCTTTATGGTCGGTTGGACTTAATTAAAAATCTGACTTAATCAGGATACCGCCTATATGGTCGGTTGATAATATTACTGATAATTTCTATATTATAATAATGGAGATTTCTAAATTAGAAATAATAAAGGTGGATCCCCTAACCCCCAACATTTTATTTTTATTCTTGGGAAGTGATGAAACATAATATTCACATGCTTAATAATTGATTAATTATATATGGGTAATTCTTTAGTTTTTTTTATTGAATCTTAAGCCTGATGCTTATTGTTGCCTGATCACCAATAAGATTGATTTGGTAAACTTAAAATGAACTTGACGAAGGGATTTTAGGTTTCAGCCATAGATTCAATAGCCCACGATCTTCCTTGAGGATAGATAACCTTTTAATAGATTTTCTTACATGATAGACATATACATGTCGGGCGGGGGTAGCCACAATTAGAACTTGCACTTAATGAATTCAGGTAACTTGGTTAACATAGACATATGATTAATTGGGTTATTTGGGTATTTGCATCTGACCATCGACAGAGGCTTTTGCAGATGTCTGTGTTTCAGGTTAGCAAACTAATTTATTATACATATATAAGAGAATCAATTCATCATTAGAATAATATTGTGTGGAATCACAACCCTAGATTTTTACATCTTTTGTTTATTTTCCTTAGTATTTTCTTTTGGGTATTTTATTTATTTATTCAAGCAAACCCATTTTCAACCAACCAAAAGCAATCATTCGCTTCTCCCTATAATTAGCTATATGTAAATAAATAGCATCAACAATTAATAACAATAATATAAATTAAGTCCTCGTTGGATCGATATTTTTATACAACTTGAATGATACGTGCGCTTGCGTTATATGCGTGTGATTATGCCGGTCAAGTTTTTGGCGCCGTTGTCGGGGACTTATTTTTCTTGAGTTATTAATTTTGAAGCTATCTAATTTGAGACTGTGGCCACAGCGGAAGAATCATGTGAGATTCTTAGGTTAGCACGATTCATGACACTATCAACCAGGGGTGTTCATAGGGTCGGGTCGACCCGCGACCCGACCCGACCCGACCCGACCCAAAGCGACCCGACCCGACCCGGTCGGGTTTCTCCATTTTAAAATTTAATTTCGGGTCTGACCCGACCCGACCCGACCCAAAATTTCGGATCGGGTCACGGGTTTAGTTCAGCAAACTCGGGTCTGACCGACCCGACCCGACCCGATGTAATGATATTGTACTATAATATATATTTTTAGTGGTATAACTCTAACAACCAAAAGTTGTAGCACAAATGGTAACGTTACTGGGCTAAGATGAAGAAGGTTGCAGGTTCGATTCGAACCTGGACTTCTTTGGAACCTTGTTAATGCTTTAACCATTTGTGTTGTACGCATTGTTGAATATATTCTCTCAATAAAAAATATATATATTATGTTGACCCACCCGACCCGCAGTTTTTTTGACCCGACCCGCGCGGGTCACCTCCTCAAATTTTGGGTTTCGAGTCAGACGACCCGAATGACCCGACCCGATCGGGTCAAAAAAAATTCTGAAAAACCCGACCCAACCCGATCCATGAACACCCCTACTATCAACATCATACCTTTGACCATATGGGTAGACACTTTCCGTACCCTAGGTCAATAGGTGGGGATACAGTGAGGCGAGGGACCGTATCATATATAAATCGCATACAGAATGTGTATATATATATTTCCTTCTCATTTTGGGGCATTGGCATGTTGATAGATGTCAACATTGGTCATTGAAATCGAACGACCATCTGATCGGAGGATAATTTATGTTCGATTAAATTATCATGATTCATTTCAAGTCCAACTTGAGGGGAACCCAAAAGGTCACACACAACAAAGTCGAAATCAATGGTTAACAGTGCACATTACATATTTAACAGCATATATGATTGTTGTAGGAATTGTTCATAAATGGTTCAATGTGTTTAATTATTGAACAGATCATTTATGAGGTTCCATAGTGGCTTAGTGATTGGTGAATGACGATAGGGGCACTTTGGGAATTGGAATAAATAAATTAAAAAAAATTACTATTCACGTGAATAGTAACTCGTGAATGGTAAAAAAAAAATTTGTTTTTTTTTATTTGTTTTGAATTCCAATTCGGCCCAAACTCTTATTATGGTTTTATAATCTCATTAAACTACTAAATTAAGATCCAATGGCTAAGATTAAATTGGCTTTTATCCCACATCGGATTCTTAATTAATTTTGTTGTCTTTAGAGCACTATATAAACCCAAAGAATTCTTCACAAATTTTTGCACCAAACCTTTCATATCTTAGGTTTATATAAGTGAGCAACTCTAAAGTTTAAGAGTAAGCCACTGATTTTGAGGATCCTTAAGTCTAATTGACTAGAGGAACCTCGAGTTAAAAGTTTTGAGGTATTTGCCTAGGCTAGCACCAAGTGCAAAATACCCGTGCACTCAAGGCGTAGTCTTGCCGTTGAGTTTTGACTTTGGTGTGTGCATCTTTGGAGGCCACACACTTGGGTGGCTCTTTGGAACGTGGAAGAGTTTGCTGAGTTCGAGAAAAGCTTGTAGATTGGAGGGAGGACTGGAGGAGTCTACGGTTCAAGTAAGTCTTTTTTTTTCTTTATTTTAATTAGAGTTCTTATGATAGTTAGTATGTTTAGGTTTATGTTCTTTGCATGTTTTATGAGTTTTATGCTTAGAATATATAGTAACATGCCTAGGCTTGTAGAATAATCAAAACAAATGGGTCTTGGGCAAAGGGAAAGCAGCATCATAATTTTAATTTTTTATTTTTCCACTGCGCACTCGCGGCCGCTTCCCAACAGTGTGATCCAGGTTGTCCATTTTATAGTGCGTCATGTCTGTTTTTCGTTAGTTTTGAGGCTTAGGGGATGGGTTGATCTTATCTCATGTCGGTAGCATCCTGCTTCTAACGGGGTGTTACATATATATATGTATATGTGTGTATATGTATGTATGTATGTATGTATGTATGTATGTATATGTACATATGTGTGTATGTATGTTTGAAATATTTATTGAGTTATTGATAAAAAGAGAGTTATAAATTCGTGAATACGATTTGAAAATTCGGGGTTATCCTAAGTTCTGACCCTATGCGGAATTACAAACAATAAGCAGGACAAGTCCTGTTACTGCTACTATGGAATTGCAACAGGCAATTTAACAAATCAACCAACTAAAATAATAAGCTGCAAATATAAAAACAATAACAATAATTAAAGCAGCAAAAATAATCAAACCACACAAAATTCAACACAATGATTTTGGTGACGAAGTGGAAAACTCTTCCGAGTAAAAAACCACTCCGGGTATAGGCTACCACCCGAATCCACTATATCGAGAAAAACTTACAGCGATGGTCAAGACCTATGGTGGCAACTCCACCGACTCAAGTACCTCTATACTGCAAGAACTCAAGGCAACTCCTCAAGCCCGCGACCCACGGTTTTCTTCAGAACCTCTGAAGTCTCTGAGTAGATTGTATCACCTTTGAACGTCGGAACTCCGACTACCAAAACTCCTCCTATAGAACTCTAAAGGATTAGGGATTTTGGGTTATGTTGTGTTGAAGGTTTATCAAAGAATGGATTTCACCATTAACAAAGAAGACATAAGATTCAAAGAGTCTTCAAGGTGAAATCAAAGAGAGTTGAAAGCTTTGAGAATATTTGGCTCAAGAGAAATATGCTTCAACTAATTAGAATGGCGGCTAAGGGTTATATTTATAGGTAGGGTGAAAACCTAGGGTTTTGCAGGCCAAAAACGCGTTCAGATCGCAGTCGCGTTCGAACGCTTACTAGAACGCTACACGAACGCGCCCTTTCTGTGAAGACTCGTTCGAACGTCAATCGAACGCACAACAAATGTGAGCTCTCTGGAATGCTCCCATTCGAACCCCACAAGAACGTGCCTCGAACGTTTGCTCTCTGGAATGCTCCCGTTCGAACCCAATAAAGAACGTGCCACTAACGCCACACGTTCGAACCCACAAACGAACGCAGCACTAACGCCAATCGTTCGAACACTGCAACGAATGCACCACGAACGTATGTCTGATGCACAGCAGCCAGAAACCAGTCCAATTGCACAAAGATCTTCATGAAAGATTACAACTCAATTGAACTTGTTTTGTCACGGATACATGCCAATAAAAAAGGTGCTAACAATCTCCCCCTTTGGCATTCCGTGACAAAACACTACCTAATACAAAGACTACGGTAATAGACCCAAAAAGCAAATAGTCAACTGTCAACCATCAAACAGTGACTTATTACAAATGGACTCGATCTAACACCTAACAAAGTAGTCTTGAAATTAATGCCACCGCAGCAACATACCTGCTACCTGAAACATCCACAAACAACAATATACCGTGAAAAGCATTGGGATAATCAAATAGAACATAAAGCAGGTAAAAATCTCATGCATGTACAAGTAGAAATCCCTATCCCCCTTAATCTTAACTCCCCTTAAAACGGAGATATCTAAAGGATATTCTACGACTCCCTCCTATATATTAAGGCTCTCCCCCTTAATATATACTCTCCCCCTTTTTGTCACGAAATGACAAAGGGTACAAGAAACAGGAAAAATAACAGGAGAACAGAAGACAACACATGCAAGAGCATAAACAAACAGGAAATACTCCCCCACACTAACAGGCACATATAGTTAGCAAAATAACACACGGGAAGCAAACCAAAAACTCAGAAAAATGCACAGGAAAAAAAGTTGGTATGCAATAACATGAAGCACACACAGGCACATACTGAGATAAATAAAAATCCTGTCAAAAACTATCTGAAACAGCATTTCAAGCTGATACATTGATACACAGTCAGTATTCAGCTGTTTATGACATGAAACAATATGCATCATTTTAAAAGTGGCTAAATACAACACTTATGCATATGACATAAACACCAAAGCATATAAAGCACTTGCGTGGAAAAATAAAGTGCACAACAAATCAAGGCTTAAGACCTTATTTTATGAGCTGGACACAGCCAAAGAAATCCATCTCTAAACAAACCAAGTCCACAAAATAAGTGTTCAAACCCAGCACCACTAGGACCTGAAAATAAGAAACATTGGTTGCATGCTATATTATTTACCCCAGAAATATCATGAGCTCATTTTTAACAACTCTTTCGAGTGAAGGATTTTTGCCCTTATCTTTTGAATTTGGCCATTTTGGCTCTTTTGCACTTGAGTCTCATTTTTTTTTAAATTTATTTCTTTTTACTTTTACAAAAGGGGATAGCAAGGTCATCTAGTCAAAAGGTCACACTATTAAGCAAACAAAGCATGGAAGAGATTAGATTGCCATTCCAAAAACTCATACATGCGACCAAGCCTTGACAAAATAAAAACGTGTATGTGAAAGTGCAAGCACAGGATATACCAAAAGTTTTTATCACACACACTCATGTATATAGAGCATCAAGAAAAATAACAGCATATCATACATGCATAATCATATATCCTACATACCAGGATCACATGCACATGCTATTCATGCTCTAACAAGCCATAAAAATATTTTTGGTCTTTTCAAAATATATAATTTTTTTTTGATTTTTCAGTTTTAAAGCCAAAAAAAATAAAGACACAAAACAGCTTGTAAAACATCCAATGGTACGTGGAGTTGTATCCCGAGTGCAGATCATACTACCGTCCATTCGGAATCGGCTATGAAATTTATGTCCGGGTTTCCATCCTATATATCAAGGGACATATAACAAAAACAAGACACACACACCCATATGCTGTGAAAACAAAATAAACATGCAAAAACATAAAACACACGCACACACACATGCAATGGGAAAATAAAAATGCAACTTCTAATAGGAGTTACACCGAAGTGCACTCTCACCATGCCTATCAGGATCAAGGCATACAGAAGTAATTGGGAAGTCATCTTGCTTCCTCACCCAAACTTTTCTAGGAACCTCATCCACTTGAGAATTCCTAGCCAACAAATAAAGTTTCTCACTAAGAAATTGTGTCTGTTTAGTAGTGTAGAAACTTGAGAAGCTAGATTTGAAGAATCAAATCTAGGCGACACACTCTTAGGCATTTTCTTTTGCTTATGCAACATGAAGCACTTAGGCCTAATATGTACAGCCTTGCCACAGTGGTGGCACACAGGCACAAACCTCGGATGAGAGCGAGGTTTTCCCACAACACCTCTAGATCGAGGTTGGGTCACAGGACGAGGAACAAATGGAGGAATCAGATGACTACACTCAACATGCTTCTTACCTAAGTCATGTTTAGCTGTTACAGGCACAACTTTGGAAGAAGACGCCTTATTACAGTTAGGCTCAGAAATAATACCTAACATACAGTCCACCTTTATATTACCACTAGAAAATGCGGACAATTGGGTTCTAGCATCTTCAAGTTCGGTCTCTAATATTTGGACTCTATTAACTAGGCCTTTGTTCCTCTCCTCTAGGTCATCAACCATCAAAAGGCTTTGCTCAAGATTGGCTTGAGCCTCATTCTTTTCTAGCTCTGCAGCTTTCAGCCTTTTATTGACCTCTATATTAGTCTTCTTAATAGCTAAACTCTCATTAAACAGTTCAACATATGCTACCTGAAGACTTTCCTCATCTACAGACTCATCAAGAGAGACTTCTGAATCAGCATCATTAGCCACAATCTCTCTCTCACCAGTCACACTAGCAGTAAAGGCCAAATAATTGCCTTTATGAGAGTCATCACCTTCAGAATCACTAAGTGATGCTGCCATGGCTTTCTTGCCTTTAGCCTTAAGGTATGTGGGACACTCAGATTTAACGTGCCCATATCCTTCACATTCATGGCACTGGACACCTCGGGATCTATTATCCATATCCCCTCTAGACTCTCTCCTGCTATGCCTACTCTCTCTAGGCTTATTCTCCATATCCATATCACTGTTATGGCCACTCTTCTTAGGTTTAAGAAATTTCTTAAACTTATTTGTAAACAAGGCCAAATCACGATATGTGAGGGTATCACAATTTAAGGGTTGACTATGTTCCATAGCTAATGGGTCAAGGATCGAGTTCAGGCTCTGATACCAATTGAAAATTCGGGGTTATCCTAAGTTCTGACCCTATGCGGAATTACAAACAATAAGCAGGACAAGTCCTGTTACTGCTACTATGGAATTGCAACAGGCAATTTAACAAATCAACCAACTAAAATAATAAGCTGCAAATGTAAAAATAATAACAATAATTAAAGCAGCAAAAATAATCAAACCACACAAAATTCAACACAATGATTTTGGTGACGAAGTGGAAAACTCTTCCGAGTAAAAAACCACTCCGGGTATAGGCTACCACCCGAATCCACTATATCGAGAAAAACTTACAGCGATGGTCAAGACCTATGGTGGCAACTCCACCGACTCAAGTACCTCTATACTGCAAGAACTCAAGGCAACTCCTCAAGCCCGCGACCCACGGTTTTCTTCAGAACCTCTGAAGTCTCTGAGTAGATTGTATCACCTTTGAACGCCGGAACTCCGACTACCAAAACTCCTCCAATAGAACTCTAAAGGATTAGGGATTTTTTGGTTATGTTGTGTTGAAGGTTTATCAAAGAATGGATTTCACCATTAACAAAGAAGACATAAGATTCAAAGAGTCTTCAAGGTGAAATCAAAGAGAGTTGAAAGCTTTGAGAATATTTGGCTCAAGAGAAATATGCTTCAACTAATTAGAATGGCGGCTAAGGGTTATATTTATAGGTAGGGTGAAAACCTAGGGTTTTGCAGGCCAAAAACGCGTTCAGATCGCAGTCGCGTTCGAACGCTTACTAGAACGCTACACGAACGCGCCCTTTCTGTGAAGACTCGTTCGAACGTCAATCGAACGCACAACGAATGTGAGCTCTCTGGAATGCTCCCGTTCGAACCCCACAAGAACGTGCCTCAAACGTTTGCTCTCTGGAATGCTCCCGTTCGAACCCAATAAAGAACGTGCCACTAACGCCACACGTTCGAACCCACAAACGAACGCAGCACTAACGCCAATCGTTCGAACACTGCAACGAACGCACCACGAACGTATGTCTGATGCACAGCAGCCAGAAACCAGTCCAATTGCACAAAGATCTTCATGAAAGATTACAACTCAATTGAACTTGTTTTGTCACGGATACATGCCAATAAAAAAGGTGCTAACACGATTGCAGACATAATTGCATAATTGTGTTAGGAGGCGAGGTCTTCGGTTATTTCGTGACTGTTAAGATGAGATTGATGGATTGAGTGCTAAAACTTGGTTGTATTGGATGATGTGTGTTGTTACTATTATGTTGCGTTTTTTATAATAGTAGTCGGAAATTTGAGGTTATGAGAGGTTAGCAGAGGCGTGTGGTTCAATCTCCCTCTTGCATATTTATACGAGGTTATACAGTGGGAAACCTTAGAAGGGATGTTGATACTCTCCTAATGGTTTCAATCTACTATTATACCGAATCCGGTTAGTAATCCTTGTTTAATTGAAGTTTGTTTTGTTATGAGTGTGATTTGATTGAGATAGTCTTTATATAGAAAATGTTGTTTTCAAATATTAATCAGTGTGTGTTTGTATATATATATATATATATAGATATGGTGATTGTTTCAGAAAGATGGTGGAGATTATTTCCCGGAAAAAGCAATCTGGAACTTGAAGATAGGATAATTATTAAATTTGTCTTTATGATTTCAGGTTCGGCAAAGTGTCCGCTCAAAATGTGACTGTTGTTATATATGTCTTCATTAACAGACAGTATTACTATTGATTATGACCCCTTAATTCTTTGTTTTTTTTTTCTTTTTACTTCTTATTAACTAATTCCATTTTTATGTTTGCTTCAACATATATATATATATATATATATATATATAAATAAAAGAAAAAGAGAGGTGAAAATAGAGAAAGTTGCCTATTGGTTTTTATTAAACTTGAAGATTCATGTAATCAATCAATGGAAGGAATTACAAGGGGAAGTGCATTCGCATTTGAGAAAATCAGTGCAAAAGCCGGTAGCATCGTCTCCGAAAGCGTGCTTACAAATGGGTACACACTCACTATCATCCATGCATTTAACTTCCAGCATCCTCGCCTCATTTCCTGCATTTGAAAATTTCATATCATAATGTTATCTTATGCCAAATTAAAGGTAGAATAAATTCGATTAAATTTAACATCATAATGTTTTCTCGTAATTCATTCAGTACCTTTAGTAATTTTTATGTGTTAATTCTACTTTCAATCAGTTATGGAGAATATATAATACACAAAGATTATGTTTTTGGGTTTTGTCATAACTAAACTGAAGTTTTATGATATCAAAAATATTTTATTCGACCTGAAATGATCGTATATGTACATTATTCATGATGTTATTAAGTAAATAAAAATTTCATTAACTTTCAAAAAAAAAAAAATCAGACTAGTTCGAGTCGCCCCATATCATCATGGGGGAGTCCACAATTACTTTCCTCTCCCATATGTAGGTAGGGATAGATATATCTCCTTAAATATTAAAGGAGATTTTCGAGTGATACTCAATAGACCTCTAAATATAGTAATATAAGTATGATTTTAAAAATTCAAAAAAGTAAAAAAAAAAAAAAAAAAAAAAAAATCACCTGTGGAAATAAATAAGAAAACTAGCACAAGAACAGCAAAAATCGAGATAAAATTCATTTTCATTTTTCTTGTTTGAAATGAAGCAGCTAATTAACAATGCAATTAAAAATGAAAATTTTCATTTTCATTTTACTTGTTTGAAATTAAGCAGCTAATTAAGAATGCTCTAAATATAGTAATATAAGTGTGATTGTAAAAATTCAAAAAGGAAAAAGTTCACCTGTAGAAAGAAATAAGAAAACGAACAGAAGAACAGAGAAAATCGAGAAAATATTCATTTTCATTTTTCTTGTTTGAAATTAAGCAGTTAATTAACGATGCAATTGTTTGTTGGTGTGTGTGAGGTGTAGCTGTTGGTGATATATATATACATGACCATGGCTAAAACATATTTGGTAAAAAAAAATGTATTTAGATTTTTTTAGATATGCTTTTATGTTAATTTTAGATATATGTATATTGCATTATTATTCCATTTAAATTCTAAATTAAACGGATTTCATAAGATTTGAATCTGTAATCTTTTGCTTTCATAAGAAGAATTAAACTAATTAAATTATCTTTTTAGATTAATTTTAGACATTCATATTTGGCAAGAATTCTGTTGAGATTTTTGAAGATATTCTTGTATGTTAATTTCTTTTTAAAAAAAGGGTTAATAATTATTATTATCTCACTATCTGTCATTTTCTTTGTATGTCTAACAAACAACAAAACACATTTTCAGAAATTCTACAAAGTAAGCATTTTTTTTAACTTTCAAATATCAAAATAGGTAAAGACCTATTTTGTGGATAAAATTATTGTGGTGAGTAATTCTTTGGTGTAACGAAATCATGGGTGACATAAAATTATCAATAAATTAGTAAATGACATGTATGATTTAATATTCATCTTTTAAAATATTAAATTCATGTTATTTTTAGTTTAAAAAAATAATAAAAAAATATTACAAATCTTTATTTTTCGTCTTAGATACTGAAGCATAAGTCTAATGATGAATTTTGTTTGCTTTAGATGAAATCTTAGAAACGATAAGTTCTCAATTGCTTTTTATCCGATACCTTGAGTTAGACTCGTAAGCACTTAACAATAGATTTTTAACAGTAAGAACCTAAGTAGTTGGCAAAGTGACTAGTTGAAGGAATTGTTTGTTGATGAATGATCGTTTGCTTAGATATATATCTCAATATGCTAGTGTTATGATGTATAATATGATAAAAAAATGAATTAAAAAAAACGAAGTTAAACCACTTATAACCGATAAGCATGAAGCTACCCATGGGCAAGTGTTAGGACCACAATGAGGAGAAATACTACATTAAAAGGTAGATGTATTTGAAAAAAATAGAAAAATAAAATAAAATTGTACCATACTGAGCACAAAATAGGCAAATTCAGAGTACTTTTGAGATTTCTAGGTTGGTTTGACCTATCGGATCTCAATTTTTGAGACGAAATCATTATGTTGGCTTACTTATAAGTCAAGTTATAAATGAACCTTTACACACACATTGTGAGTCAAGCTTAGATGATTTATTCAAGAACTTGGATTTGAGTCGCGATTGCGAACTTTGAAGGTTCTCTGATTTCATTGATAAGCATTCTTTGAAGACAATATTATGCATAACTATCGGGACTATTTGTTTTTATATTTTTGCAAGATTGCATGTTTGTGAATGACGTTTGTGGGTGTCGTCGCTGTAAGCCCTCACGAGTTTATAACTCGTCTACTAGGGTTACCTATGGGTTTAAAGGCTTGTTACAAACGCTAAATGCAATTGTGATCCCTACGAAAGTGGCCTAGTTAATTTTGTTACTTATTGTTTGTTTATTTATTTAATTTTTATTTTGTCTTTTGCTCGAGACTAGGAAAATCTTAAGTTTTGGGGTGTTTGATAAGTGCGATTTATACCTACTTAATCATGCATTCTTAGCTTATTATTTTGTTATGTTTCGTGTCATTTAATATATTTTGTAGTTCTTTTATGTCTTATTTGTATGAAGCATTGATACATGGATCTTAGGGCAATTTGACTTATTTTGGGACCTTACAGACATATCATAAACACACGGGAAGATCGAAAGCGCAGAATCAGTGAACCATAGAAAGAAGTCACTAGCGTCGCGGCGCCCTATAGGATTCATGCCCATACAACTTGGCCGAGACTTTGGCATCGTAGCCCCTAATTTCTAACGCTGCAGCGCCCCGGAAGATGTTGGTTTCTATGGTGGTCCCAAGATCAATATAAGAATAGAAATAGAATGAATACTCAAAGAAGTGAAGCGGAAACACACTTACATTGATCGGCTTTGGATGTGATGATCAACAAAATTTTTCCCTCATTGCTTCCAAGTTTCGGCCAAGGTTGCTTTTGTTGATGAAAATGATCAAGCTCCAAGCTTCCAATGGATCACAAGCTCTTAGTTCGGTTTCACTATCACCTTGTATTGATTCCTTGTTTGTGCTAGCAAAAGATGAAAGAAAATCAAACTTTCTTCCTCTTAGGAGAGTCACGGTTTTTTCTGGTTTGAGAGAGAGAGTTTGTTTTTTGTTTCTTTGTTTTCTAAAAAACAAAACTACCAAAAAACAATTACCCAAAAATTTGGTATATGTTTTACCAAAGTCAAAGCAAATTTTTGGCTCCAAAATGGCATTAAATGCCCACACCAACCAACATCATGAATAGTGACTGCATGTCACTCACCAAAAAGGTGACTTAGACATCTATAACTAAAGTGACAAGTGATGTGACTCGCGATGTGACTTGCGGTCGCACTTGATTTAAAATCGGAGTGGCGTCGCAAACACATTCCGGGCTCGGTTTCGTTAATTCTGAATTAACAAGTTTTCCGTTGCGTCGTAATTAAATCAAATTTAATTAAATAATCATGCCTAGTAAAATTATTATTCACATCGCTTGCGAATTAATTCTAAATCAATTCGTTAGCCCGAATTAAAATCCAATTTTAATTCCGCGTCGAAATCCAATTTCGTATAATATATCGAATATATTATTTATCGATTAATTCCAAATTAATCGTTCTCTCTCTTCAAATAGTACTTTATCCCAGATAAAGTCTCTCCGCTATTAATCCCAGATTAATAAAGTTTGAATCATACGTCATCGGTGAATCTTCGGGAAGCGACCCAAGAGATCCCTGGATATGTTGGCAGTAAATCTGGTCGTCGGACTATCCGAACATGTATGTACCTCGTATTACGTTCTTACCGATTTACGAGACAAGGTTGGCTTCTAGCAAAGCGTCATGCCTACCCAATTCTCCACAAAATATTCTTAATGGAATATATCATCTATGTCAGGCGTAGTATACGTAGTATTGCGTATCTCATGATCCATTATCGGATGTCACATGCAAGGCCTGGGGTTGGAATAGTGTATGCCACGTACGAAGCATATATCGGATCACAAGCAACTAGTCTCTTTATTATCGGATAATCATGACCTAGTCATATTATCCCAACGGTTGCAACCTTTTAGAGAACCAGTTCTGTATCCCTGCGTGACCATCATCTGCATATGACTGAAGTGATACTTACTTCTTGACATCACACCCAATACACTACGATTCTCAATAAACCCAGAAGAGGCGTACACAGAACCTGTTAAAGTCATGGACGACCAAAACCAAAGCGTATTGATTATCGCAAGTACCAGCGATGCAAGTCTCAGGTTAAGACCAAATACACCTACCCTGATACGGACTCCTATAGACACATAGTCATACTACCAATGGGATTCCGTGGGGTCTATCCAGAGCGAAGCTGTTTTCCGTACCATTGGTAAAAACACAACCTCCTACCACACTTGCATAAGTATCCAATACTTAAATATATGAGAACTATGATGTTACACTTCCATAACACGCACAAGTGCGATACTAGTCTATTCCGCATTATCGATGTCCAGTCTCGATAATACTACGACTAGGGATATTTAATGATTAAACCGTCGTGGATTGATATTGTCTCATATCATCTCAATCTGGAACTAATCATAAGGACTTTCATCATTCACAAATTTAAGTAATCTAATTACGAAATGATAAAAGGCAATTTTCATTGCTACATAATTAATTTGTACAAAAACACAATGTCTTTTACAAATAGTGACGCTATGGGTCATAATTGTCCAACAATCTCCCACTTGGCCTATAGCCAGTCACTCAAGCATCTAACACCTGAACTATGTACATGTCGCTCAAACTTTTGCTAAGGAATGGCTTTCATCAGCGGATCTGCAATGTTGTCCTCTGATGCGACCTTCTCGATCTTCACATCGCCACGATGTATGATCTCATGAATCAGATGGAAACGTCGAAGAACATGCTTGGATCGTTGATGAGACCACGGTTCCTTAGCCTACGCTATAGCCCCGTTATTGTCACAATACAATAAAACGGGCTCAGCTGCTAACGGAACTACTCCTAATCCAATTAGGAATTTTCGGATCCAAACTGCGTCATTTGCTGCTTCAGCTGCAGTGATATACTCTGCTTCTGTTGTTGAATCGGCAACAGTCTCTTGCTTGGAAGATTTCCAGCTCACTACTTCGTTATTCAAACAAAACACATACCCTGATTGCGACTTACAGTCGTCTTTATCGGTTTGGAAACTTGCATCGGTATACCCAGTTACCTCAAGTTCTCTGTCTCCATAGATTAAGAAATCATCATTAGTTCGTCTAAGATACTTAAGATATTCTTAACCGCTATCTAGTGACCTTCACCTGGATCGGCCTGATTAGCGACTACACATTCTCAAAGCATATGAGACATCAGGTCGCGTACATATCATGGCATACATGATCGATCTGACTGCCGAGGCGAACGGTATCCGACTCATGTTTGTCTCTGATCTTGAGTTTTAGGACACATGTCATTAGATAGAGTGACGCCATGTGACACTGGCAACAGTTCCCTCTGGAATGATCCATGTTGAATCTCTTCAACATTTTGTCAATGTACGTGATCTGGGAGAGTCCAAGCAGCTTTCTAGATCTATCCGGTAGATCTTTATTCTCGGAATAAAGGCTGCTTCTCTCCCAGATCTTTCATGGAGAAATTTAATGAAAGCCAAGCTTTCACCGATGTTAACATGGGAATGTCATTGCCCATAAGCAATACATCGTCAACATAAAGGACAATGAAAGTCAGTGCGCTCTCACTAACCTTCTTGTATACACAAGGATCATCTTCGTATTGAACGAAATCATATTCTTTTATGATCTCATCAAAACGTTGGTTCCAAGAACGCGACGCTTGCTTCAGTCCATAAATGGACCGATTTAACTTGCAAACCTTGTTTGCATGTTTAGGCATGACAAAACTGTCAGGCTGTTGCATATAAACATCCTCCAAAAGGTTTCCGTTAAGGAAAGCGATTTTGAGTACATCTGCCATATCTCGTAATCAAAATATGCATCAATACCAAGCATTATCCGAATGGATTTAATCATGGCAACGGGTGAGAAAGTTTCATCGTAATCGACACCATGTCGTTGACGATACCCCTTCGCTACAAGCCTAGCTTTGTACGTTTGTATGTTTCCATCCATGTCGGTCTTCTTCTGAAGACCCATTTGCATCCAATAGGCTTTACGCCTTCTGGTGCATCAACCAGTGTCCAAACTTGGGTGTATACATGGAATCTATTTCAGAATCATGGCATCTTGCATAAACCGGAGTCGATACCTTGTATCCCTTCCTCATACGTAGCCGGCTCGTCTTCCTAAATGAGATTAATATCTACATGAGGTGAGATCAGAAACCCATACCTCTCAGGTTTTTTCTGACTCTCTCTGACCTACGTGGTCCTTGTGTAATCGAAGATTGTGGTACAGCTTCATCCTGGTGAACTGTTCATGTTCCGTTGAGGATTCTATGCCAGGAACAGTATCACTCCGATTTTCATCGAGTTCTATTTTCCTCCCACTTATCATTGTATTTAGGAATTCCTTCTCAAGGAAAACCGAATGTAGAGAAACAAAAACTTTGTTCTCTCGTGGGTGATAGAAGTAATATCTTTGGTTTCCCAGGATATCCTACAAAAAGGCATTTATCCGATTTTGGTTCAAGTTTGGTACCTTCCAAACGTTTGACGTATGCCCAGCAACCCTAAATCTTCAGGAATGAGAAACTCGGTTCTTTCTTGTCCATATTTCATACGGAGTTGTTTAAACAGACTTTGACGGAACCTTATTCAAAATAAGTATTGCACTGTTTAATGCATATCCCCAGAAGGAAATAGGTAGCTCAGTGTGACTCATCATAGACCTTACCATGTCTAACAAAGTTCGGTTTCTCCGTTCGGACACACCGTTTAATTGCGGTGTTCCGGGAGGAGTCCGCTGTGAAAGAATACCATATTCTTTCAAGTAGTCAAGAAACTCATTACTCAATTATTCGCCACCACGGTCTGATCGTAATGTCTTAATACTTTTACCGCTCTGTTTTTCAACTTCATGTCGAAACTCTTTGAATTTCTCAAAAGTTTCCGACTTGTGTCTCATAAGATACACATAACCATAATGTGATGCATCATCCGTAAAGGTTATGAAGTATTCATATCCACCTCTAGCCTGGCTAGACATGGGCCCACAAACGTCACTATGAACAAGGGCTAACAGTTCGGTGGCGCGTACATATTTACCGCTAAAAGGTGATTTAGGCATTTTGCCTAATAAGCAAGATTCGTAGACGTCATATGAATTTGGATCAAATCTGTCCAATTACCCACTCTTCGAAAGTGTGGATATGTGAGTCTTGTTTATGTGTCCCAGACGAAAATGCCACATATAAGTTTCATCTTTATGACTTACTTTAAGCCTTTTATTTGTTACATTTTGAGATTGATTTATATTCAAAATATAAAGACCATTATTTGCATCAGCTGTGCAAATTTCTATATCGTTTTTATACATAAAACACTCAGTGTTTCTAAATACAAAAGTGTACCCACATTGGGTTAACATAGATACATAAATTATATTCCTAGTCAAACTAGGTACAAAATAACAGTTTGTAAGTTCAAGTACATGCCCCGATGGCAGTTCTAAAACAAAAGTGCCAACTACCAAAACGGCGACTGGAGTCTCATTTCCAACACGCAGGTCAATCTCTTCTGACGCCAGTTTCCTGCTAATCCGAAGATCCTGCACATCAGTACAAATATGAGTACCAAAACCAGAATCAAAAATCCAATTTTTAAAACTAGAAGTAGTCATGTTTATTTCTATAACAAACATACCTGAGGCCGGTGCCTTGCCCGCCTTTATCTCCTTCTGGAGCGCCTTGTACTCGTGGCAGTCACGCTTCCAGTGACCCCGCTTGCCGCACTGGAGGCATACATCCTGAGTGTCTTTGGCTTCCCAGAAGCCTTTGACGCTTTGCCATTGCCTTCTTATGCTTCTTCTTCTTGACACCTCAGTCGCCTTGGGGCCAGCCCTCAGAGTCCGAGATGTAGAAGCAAAGTGCGCCTCGCGCTTCTTGCACTTAAAAAGTTCCTTCTCTGCCTCACGCAGCGTGGACATCATCTCTCCAAGAGTCTTGGTTCATCATGTTGTAGTTCATGATGAACCCACTCCAAGTGTCGGGGAGAGACTGCAAGATCAAATCTATAGAGGTCTCTATCTCAAAGACAATCCCCATTTGTCCAAGCTGCTCGATATCAGCAATCATCTGTGTCACATGTTGTTCAACAGATGTACCCTCCGACATCCGAGCGCGGAAGAGCTTCTTCTGTAACTCATATCTCTGCGATCTAAGATTAGATCGGTGTAGATCATTCAACTTCGCCAAACTTTATAGGGATCCAATCCCTTGTTCTGTCGACGGAATTGCTGAGTCATAGCAGCAAGCATGATAGATTGAGCAGTTGCATTGTCATCACTATGTGTCTTCCAAAGATCTAGCTCAAACAACTGATCAGATCTGGGCTTAGGCCCAATAGGTCTCTCTATAGTATATAGCAGCCTCTCGGATCCAAGGATTATCCCTAGATTCATGTCCCAATCGGAAAATTTAGTGTCGTTGAAGACATTATCGCCCATGATGATGTCACGGACACTGTTCTTTCCAGTCATTTTAACTGCGATAATCTAATTATCAAATTAACAATGTAGGGTACAGTCTAACTGTTACAAGAAAAATAAAATTATATTAGTCCAACTAATAAAATAATTTTGACGAAATAATTTGAAAGCGCGTAAAGCTAAGTATTTGAACGAAATTGCAAATTCAATACTAGCCTCCCACTATTTTTCGGCGAGCCTCTAACCCTCTGTTGAGTACTCGGGAAACCCAGTTTCCTAGTGGGCTAGGATCCCGTTAAATAACGCACAACCTTGACTTTGGCCAACAAGCTGTATGATATTTAACTAGGTAGATCTCGAAGATCAATTGGATCTCATCCAATTCCTAGATCCGGTAGGTGGACATCCAAGTCCGAAACATATATACAATATATATGCCAATATATCCAATATATTTTCCTAACATTTTTCCTCTGAATCAACTAAGCCTTGGCTTTGGCACAACAAGCTTAATGATTCCAGTTAAGCGGGACCCATTGACCTTGGAAAGCTTCGTAATCAATGTCGATGGACAAGAAGTGATCTTGACTTTGGCCAACAAATCACAACTTGGACAAGACACCGATATGGAACAAAGCTTTCATGATTCAAACACATCCGCAATTGACAAAGGTCTTGACTTTGGCCAACAAACCAATGCCAATTTTGGATCTTGAGAAAGAATCACTCAATGGAAGGAAAACGCTTAATATGTTTTGAGGGTTTTTCGCGTAAATTGGCAACCAATTTATTATCTTTGTTAGGTCTCATCATACACCCTTAAGCATGCATTCTAAAAGCATAATAAGGTACGGAAAGTAAATTAATAACGATATGCGGATGGATATTTAACAACTTGTTCCTAGAACAAATCACTTCATTTCCTCTCCCCGGCTAGCATTATTCTACTTCTACCCAATTACATAATACAATAATAGAAACCTCATTAACATTGAGGGGAATTAGGTGAGAAGAGAATACAAAGAATCAATAAAGAGAGAAGGCTGGACACGCATGTCCAAATTATAAATTCTAAATTTACAACAATTTCTAAAATTGTCATTTCCCTTCTAATATCCATCTGATATACGCTATTCATTCATCATATCCATGTATTCATTCAAGCATGTTATTCAATCAATCTAATCAAATTAATTAATCTTTGAATATTAGTGATCATCCAATGTTCAAACAATGATTTGATTTGCGCGAGTCCAACTCGTTTGTGAATTTGTACTCGAAGTACAAATTCTTGAATTATATCGAACTACTCTTTAAATCTAATTTAATTCGTATTCAATACTAATTCATTTATTTAATTCCAAATTAAATAACTACACTTTTTAATGCGCTTTAATGACTTAGATTCCAAATCTAATATAAATGGGTCTCAAAGCCCAATTAACATCCAATGTTGTTTAATTAAAAGTCCAATGGGCTTTTAATTGATTTCATAAGGCATGGGCTTTGGTCAATATGGGTCAAACCCAAATACCAAGGCCCAAGTAAGGAATCACCCTTATTTGCCAAGAAACCAATTTTGGCCCATTAGGCCCAATTAAACATTTAAAGCCCATTTGTTATATTTAGACTTAATGGAATGGTTTAGGCCCAATTTGGATCCAATCCATTTGGCCCAAACCTACTTGGCCAACCAAGTCCATAAGGCCCAAATACAACAATTACAAGCCCAATTCAAAATCAAGCCCAATTAATCAAATTTTAAAATTCCAAATTTTCTAATTCAATTAACCAAAGTGTAATACATCAATTAATTATCCAAATTAATATTTCCAAAATACAAATTTAATCAATTAATTATGTATTCATTTGTTCAACTTATGTCCAACATTTTTGAACCAAAAATCATCTCATTTCATGCTCAATATGTCACGGCATTGTGGGTTTTATTTATCCGATTTCGTTTTCAATCCGATTGAATTTTAAATCAACATTACCCAATTGTTTCAACTCATCCAATGATCAAACAAACAAAAAATACCATGCCATAAAAGGGTACCAAACTCTCGGCCAAGACAAGATTAAGGGGAAAAATTGATCCAATTAATTTTTCATGAAATTGATCATAAATAACTCCAAGTCATCCATATACAAGCATGCTCAAATAAGTAATTTAGTCCAAACATGCTCAAAATCAATTTACCCAAATTTTACCCTAATCATTTTCATGCTTAAACCTTGCTCCATGATACCATTGTTGGTTTCTAGGGTGGTCCCAAGATCAATATAAGCATAGAAATAGAATGAATACTCAAAGAAGTGAGGCGGAAACACACTTACATTGATCGGATTTGGATGTGATGATCAACAAAACTTTTCCCTCATTGCTTCCAAGTTTCGGCCAAGGTTGCTTTTGTTGATGAAAATGATCAAGCTTCAGGCTTCCAATGGATCCCAAGCTCTTAGTTCGGTTTCCCTATCACCTTGTATTGATTCCTTGTTTGTGCTAGCAAAAGATGAAAGAAAATCAAACTTTCTTCCTCTTACGAGAGTCACGGTTTTTTCTGGTTTGAGAGAGAGAGTTTGTTTTTTGTTTCTTTGTTTTCTAAAAAACAAAATTACCAAAAAACAATTACCAAAAATTTGGTATATGCTTTACCAAAGTCAAAGAAAATTTTTGGCTCCAAAATGGCATTAAATGCCCACACCAACCAACATCATGAATAGTGACTGCATGTCACTCACCAAAAAGGTGACTTAGACATCTATAACTAAAGTGACAAGTGATGTGACTCGCGATGTGACTTGCGGCCGCACTTGATTCAAAATCGGAGTGGCGTCGCAAACACATTCCGGGCTCGGTTTCGTTAATTCTGAATTAACGAGTTTTCCGTTGCGTCGTAATTAAATCAAATTTAATTAAATAATCATGCCTAGTAAAATTACTATTCACGTCGCTTGCGAATTAATTCTAAATCAATTCGTTAGCCCGAATTAAAATCCAATTTTAATTCCGTGTCGAAATCCAATTTCGTATAATATATCGAATATATTATTTATCGATTAATTCCAGATTAATCGTTCTCTCTCTTCAAATAGTATTTTATCCCAGATAAAGTCTCTCCGCTATTAATCCCAGATTAATAAAGTTCGAATCATACGTCATCGGTGAATCTTCGGGAAGCAACCCAAGAGATCTCTGGATATGTTGGCAGTAAATTCGGTCGTCGGACTATTCGAACACGTATGTACCTCGTACTATGTTCTTACCGATTTACGAGACAATGTTGGCTTCTAGCAAAGCGTCATGCCTACCCAATTCTCCAGAAATATTCTTAATGGAATATATGATCTATGTCATGCTTAGTATACGTAGTATTGCGTATCTCGTGATCCAGTATCAGATGTCGCATATAAGGCCTGAGGCTGGAATAGTGTCTGCCTCATACGAAGCATATATCGGATCACAAGCAACTAGTCTCTTTATTATCGGATAATCATGACCTAGTCATATTATCCCGACAGTTGTAACCTTTTAGAGAACCAGTTATGTATCCTTGCGTGACCATCATCTCCATATGACTGAAGTGATACTTCCAACTTGACATCACACCCAATACACTACGAATCTCAACAAACCCAGAAGAGGAGTACACATAACCTGTTAAAGTCCTGGGCGACCAAAATCAAAGCGTATTGATTGTCGCAAGTACTAGTGATGCAAGTCTCAGGTTAAGACCAAATACACCTACCCTGATACGGACTCCCATAGACACATAGTCATACTACCAATGGGATTATGTGGGGTCTATCCAGAGCGAAGCTGTTTTCCGTACCATCGGTAAAAACACAACCTCCTACCACACTTGCATAAGTATCAAATACTTAAATATATGAGAACTATGTTGTTACGCTTCCATAACACGCACAAGTGCGATACTAGTCTATTCCGCATTATCGATGTCCAGTCTCGATAATACTACGACTAGGGATATTTAATGATTAAACCGTCGTGGATTGATACTGTCTCATATCATCTCAATCCGGAACTAATCATAAGGACTTTCATCATTCACACATTTAAGTAATCTAATTACGAAATGATAAAAGGTAATTTTCATTGCTACATAATTAATTTGTACAAAAACACATGTCTTTTACAAATAGTGACGCTATGGGTCATAATTGTCCAACAGAAGAGTCCCAGAAGCTTACTTTAGTCGTGTTTTACGCATATATGGAGGAGGATTGAAGAGCAAGACTAATACAAAATACAAAGTCTAAAAACACATATTTTAGAGAGATCCACGAAGGAAGATTGAAGAGCGACAAGAATGAGACGAAGGCGGTGACGTCTGAAAAGATAGATCAACATGAAAATTATTCGTCTCGAAAAAATGAGTGTGACAATGGATTATCAGATTATGGTACGAATGACATGATACATCCGGTGTATTGTAAATTTTCTCCTTGATATGGTGTTCACTCAAAATTCCCCAAACTCTTAAAACTTAACGTCAAACTCATAATTATCCCTCTCTACCAACAGCGAAGTTTGGGTAACGAATTTGAGATATATTTTTTTCCTGAAATTTTGAGAATGGAAAATAGAAGTAGATAGATATTTGATCAATATTGTAGATTGAGTAGGTAAATTGCTTTAAAATATAAAATAGACATACATACATGATACATACATACATAGCGCGAACTGATTTTGTGTGTAATAGTTTTTGTGATGACAACTTTGTGATTAGATTGTATCTCTAAATAGAAGAGATGAGTGATTTGTTATGCAATCTTCATCGTCTTCGAGTGATATATACGCGCTCGTATTTTCCAATGGTATCATATCATCCAAACTTGTCATGTCATTAATTTGTCATGTCATTAACTTGTCAACTGTATGATCTTTAACATCTTGGTCGTCATCATCACCCAACCTCAAAAATGTATATCTGGAGGCAACACAAAGTCTCATGGATGGGGTTCAACGTTCGATATATATGAAAACCATAATCATATAAATTATTAATACAAATATAAAGAAAATATTACAAAACTACATTTAATAAAAATCAAATTATAGTCCATTTGCGATGACCCATGTGGCCGAGTGTCTCAAATTTGAGACAATTTACAATGGAAATGTATCTTAAAATTTAAAGTGTCTCAAATTTGACACTTTCACTTTTGACACTTTAACATATCTCATAGTGCTCAAATGAAAGAGAATGACTGTTGTTTGAAACATTTTGTGATGAATGAATATCATAAAGTATCTCCAATTTGAGACATTTTTAGATGAGATAGTATGTAAAATGTAAGCCATCGCAAAAACCAGTTTTTTTTTATTAAAAAAAAAAAAAAAAAAAAAACACTTTATAGCTTCGAAATCTGTAAAATCAAATAATATAACATATATTCTCCCTATTTTAAAGCAATTTACACACTCAAATCAAAAATATTAATAAATGTCTATCTATCTAATTCCATCCTCAATTATCAAAATTTCAAAAAAAAAAAATGCCTCAAATTCACTGAGTAAACTTAAATGGTAGATGTATCTGCATGTAGGGATAGAGAGTTGTGAGAGAGAGAGAGACATCACAAGTTCTAAAATTTGAGAGAGAGAGAGAGCGCTCAATCGGGTTTTAAATTTTGAGAATTTTTTTTATAATTTTAATGAGTAAAGGGGAATTTTATCCACAAAATAGGTGTTTACCCATTTTTTTTAAGGAAAAAGTTTGGGACACCACATTTGATCATGCAAAATTAAAATAGGCCAAATTCTATATTTTCACTTTCCATTTTCATTCTTGGCCTAATCAAAACATAATTTTAACCGTTTAATTAACAATGACTATTAATTATGATTTTTTTTTTCCAAAAAAAAAAAACTGAGTACAGAAATTATTATTTTAACTTTTATTCACCCCCTAAATATTTAAAAAACACACCATAATTATTATTTTTACATAAAACAAAATTATCATTGTTTATTAACCACTACTTATTCACCACACTTTTTTTAATCACAATACCAAACAAAACAAATGTCATTTTCTTTTTTTCTTTTTTTAAAAATGAAGTTTAAAAAGAAAGACCAATTTGGAAATACAATCAAACACACTTGATAGTCGTCTAATAAAGTGAGTATTTAATTAACAAACACATTATCTTAAAACAATATCAAACTATAGTTGTGCTCGGCAAACATACCCTGAATCTATGAAGGAAATGACAAAGTATTATATGATGGGTAGAAAAGAATCATTCAGAACTTCCTTGGGCATCCTTTAGTCATTTTTGTTTATGATTCAAAAATTTGACTCTGATGACTATTACGTTTTTTTTTTTTTTTTTTTTGGAGGTAGAACAAAAAATTCTACTTTGTAAACATAATATAATTCTACAACACTACAATTGTTCATACATTACAAAAATAATAGTAAAAAAAGACCTCTTCTTTGAGAATATTTTGCTGATTCTGCTTTGCCCTCAGGCATCTTTGGGGCCAACGATAAACTTGGCTATGAAAAATCCAATTGTATCAAGTGGAGATGAAGGATCAAACCTTTGAACTAATTCTTCTTCGCCCGGTCTTAACCACTCCCTGTAGAGTTGAGTATCTCAACTAAGTTAGTAATGATGGTGTGGATAGTGGAGCAAAATTTGATACTCTTCATTCGAGTATCGCCATGATTGCTGTTGCTTCCACTTAAATGAACTAGTCATGAATGGGTAAAATATGTGCTACACAAGACTTCATATGAAAAGAAGTTTAAGTCATGCAGCATAAGCTTAATTGACATTATAATGTTGGGAATGAAGCAAAGAACTTCTACGGTCTACCAAACAGAAACTGGAATACCTAAGTGTATAAAATGGCATGAGACTTGACAAAAGCACTTACTCAATATATCCATCAGGAAATTGACAACGACCAACAAGACCAGGTCCTCCAATTCTCGGGTGCTGAAATGTAGAAGAAGCAGACTCAATAACATGATCGATGACGATGTTAATCAATAAAAAGACATTAAAAAAAAAAAAAAAAAAAAAAAAAAAAGGTCAGACAAGATTTTGAGTCGCAATATATTCCTCATTCCTTTCACCTTAAAATAGAATGTTAAGAATGTAGCGTTATTAGTTATTACCAGATAAAAATGTACCTGTGGTGCCAGTGAGAGAAAATTGTATTTATCTAGAGCATATCGCACCAAAGCTTCATTCTCGCCTGGGTTAATTGTACATCTAGCAACAGAAAAACAGTAACATTAACAACTCAATTTATTGTTGAATCTGATGATAAAATCACACAAGATGTAATTTTTATAAATAGGACAATTCAATTAAAAATAATAAAAGATAATAAGCTTATACATAATGCCTACTTCCATGTTATATTATTAAATTCTGTGCATTCATGTAGAGCAAAAATATACATAATGCAGTGTATAAACACAATAATACTCCTGTATATATGAATTTACAATACAAACTCTAGAATTCCTTATGATGACATCAGCATGAACCCAAGTAATAAGCAAATTGAGGGGGAGATAGCATGTCATATTTTATGAGTTCAGTACCATTGATATAAGAACAAAAGAGAGGGAAGCAAAACATACAAATGAAAAACAAAGATGATATCACATGATAAAACATCATAGAATTAAACTAATAATGTATGCAATTCTTTATCAGAGTGAAGCAAAATTTACAAAAAGTCATGCAAATTGCAATTGCATCTACACATGCAACATGATAATAAGATATATGAGATGCATGAGTACCAACGTTGAATATACAATAACTCCACCAGGGCGAACTAATTGAACGGCCTGGTCAAACATTCTCCTCTGATACTTCCCATGGTTTCTTAAAGAATCTACTGTTTCCTGAAAAATACAAATTGTATATCAAATTCCTTCCCATAAAAATAAATTTTATACAAGTGAATAAAAGAATAAACTTAAAAAGAGAATAAAAGAAGAAACTTAGAAAACTAATGATTACCATACATAAGATGAGTAAAAACTTAAAACTAATTTGGGGCCTTTACCTACTAGCTTAAACTTTTGAATTGAGTTGTTCAAAATGGTATTTCAATCAGGTTGACCAGATGGTCTTGTGTTCAAATACTTGCATTTGCGTTTCATGTGTTATGTTTATGTTTGATCCATGTGCGTTTCATGTGAGGAAATATCAAAGCGGAAAAAGACCTGCTCACAGTCCGGTCCAGTTCCAGAACTGAACTGAACCGTCCAGTTCTACAGTTCCAGCTTTTTGGAACCGTAGAACAGGAACCGAACCAGAAAAACCGGTTCGGTCCTTTATTTTTTGGGGGATAAAAGAAGAAAGTGGTTTGGCTCCGGTTCCGAACCGAACCGAACCTTACCTTAAGGTTACGGTTCCAAATTATGTGGAATCATACGGTTCCGGTTAGGGAACCGAAACCGGATGGAACCATAACCTTACAATTCCATCCGGTTCGGTTTCAATTCTGAACAAGGTTTAAAAATACGTGGCGGCGCCTCGAGGCGGCCGGCCATTGAGGCGCGAGGCGGACCGCCTCGAGGCGGCGAGGCGGGCGCCTCGATCCAAAACATCAGAATAATAATCAAAATAGTAATATCATAATAATAAAAACATGTTAAATCCAAAATACATTCATTTCTACATAATTCATAATATGTTCATAAAACTATTGATAACTAATCCCTAAATAAGCTATCATTTGTATCTAGCGGCATGAAGCTTGGGTCAAAATCTCTCTCATCATCAGATGTGTCATCCTCCAAAGAACCTCCTTCACTTGTATTGTCTTCATCCACTAATTGTGGAGCTTTTCCTTTCCCTAACAAATAACATAAAGTCTATTATTTTTTAATTTATATTATATAAATGGCATTATTTGTAAATATTAACTTACTTTGGTCTCTGTTCCTTTTTTTTGCAGATGCTTTACTTCCACTCGGTTGGACAATGGAAGTACTCTCTACAAAGCTTTCTCCGGCCACCCATTCATCATCAGAAGGCAACTCTTCCTCAATCAAAGGATCATGATCCGCTTGAAATGAATGTTTTTTCATGAATTTTTGCTTCAATCGCATATTGTACATTATGTAAACTAACGAGTTCAATTTGTCGGTGGATAATCTATTTCTCTTCTTTGTATGAATCTACAAAATATTTTTTCAAATTATCATAAGTTCACCGAAAAAAGTTATATTCACAAATTATTAATTATTATTAGATCATACCATATTAAATGTACTCCAGTTGCGTTCACACCCCGAGGATGAGCATGTTAGACTTAAAATCTTTATTGCTAAAGACTGTAGTTGAGGAGTTTCATCGCCAAATGCATTCCACCAGTCAGCTATAATAAAAATAGAAAATTGAATATACACTTTTCAAATTCATATAATATCTTATAGTGAATAATAACACAAAAGTGATAATTCACATACCAGAACTACGATTGAAGACGGTGTTTTTAGCAAGACTGAGGCCAAATAATCCTCGCTTATGTAGAAACGCATCCGCTTGTATATCTGCAGCATATTGATCTTCAGGATTGGGCAACAGTTTGGCCATGCAATGTATAAACTCATGCCTAATCTCCGGATGCTTGGAAGGAGGATTGTCTGCATATTGGATATGAGGATTCAAAAAATAAGCAGCCGCATGCAATTGGCGGTGCAACTGAGACTCCCACCTATCATCAATTATTTTTCATATCTCCTTGTATGCACCAACCTCATTTCCCAAATTTTTTGCTATCTCCTCTTTTGCTCTATCCATGGCACCATATAAAAATCCCATAGCCGGAAATTTTTCTCCATCTGTCATCCTCAACACATTAACTAGAGGTTTGGTTGTTTTCAAAGCATAAGCAACACAAATCCAAAACCTATCACTCAAAATTATTTGAGGCATCTTTCCCTTCTGACTTTTTGGAGAAAGTCATGGCATCCCAATCTTTTGAAGTAAACATTTGCCGCAAGGGTTGCTTCAAACCACACATATTTTCTAATGTTAAGTATGCAGTTGCAAACCTTGTCGGAGCGGGGCGAACTAAATCTTTCTTTGTGAAAGTTCTCATTAAAGCCAACACTGCTCCATGATTATAAATGAAATTACTAACCTGTTAAATGACATCAACAATTACGAATTTATGATTTGAAATTTTGAACTAAGAAGAAATTTAATAAAATATGTAAGTTTACCTTTTTTGCTTTTAACAAAGCATTTTTATGTTGTGGTAGCTTTCCAATATCTTCAAGCATTAAATCAATACAATGCGCCGCACACGGCGTCCACCACAATCGTTTCCTCTTTTCCATTAAAAGTTCACCCGCTTTCTTATAATTGGATGCATTATCTGTAATCACTTGAATCACAATGTCTTCGCCTACTTCTTCTACAACGTCATCAAGCATGTTGAACAATAAATTCGCATCCTTCACTACATCACTAACATCCACAGATTTAAGAAAAATAGTCCCAGACGGATTGTTCACAATGAAGTTTACCAATTGTCTTCCTCTCATATCCTTCCACCCATCCGACATAATGCTCACCCCTGTTTGGCTCCATGTTTTCTTTACTTCATCAACAACTTCCTTCGTATTTTCTAATTCTTTTTTCAGTATAGTTGTTGATAACTCATATGCTGTCGGTGGTTTTAGTCCACGACCAAAATTTCCAATTGATCGCACCATATTAGCAAATGATGGACTGCTAGCAACATTAAAAGCAATGCCATTCTCAAAAAAACCTACCAATATCTTGTATTGTCTGATCACGAAGATCTTGAACACTTCCTTGTGAATGGCGTATCGGATTGTCCTCCAATTCTCCCTCTTCAATATTCACTAAATACCTATCCATCGGCCCTCTAATGGTTCTCTTTGATATACTCTCTTGTGAACTACCAAAAGTTGAACGGTGTAGAGAGACACCTTCATCAATTCTTTCTTCTCGATAAAGTTGTGCAGCTTTTTTTGTATCTTGTTTTTTCTTCATAAAATCATTTATCTCGGATTGTACTTCTGGAGGAACCATTGTACATGGCGCGACGTTACCTTTAATACCCGCAAGATGTTCTTTCATTCTATACACACCCCCTTTGATTGTCCTACTACAAAAATTACATTCAATATATTTATATCCTCCCTTTCCATCTTCCACAGTAATTTCATGCCCGTACTTCCAAGCCGGATCAGTTCGAGTTGAACTTGACATCTTACTACATGAAACCAAATTAAACCACAAGTTTACCAACAATTTATAAATTAAATTAACAACAATTTATAAATTTTATTGTCAAAAATGAAACCAACACTCATTATAAATTAAATTCATGGATTGTTCACAATTTAATTCACTGTCATTATAAGTAAAATTAAAGGCAGTTTATTGTCAATTAAAGGCATTCACAAGTTAACAAAGACAGAGGCGAATCAGAGAGGCGAACCAGAGACTCAGAGAGGCAGTCGAACCAGAGACTGATGCGTGAGTCCAGAGCCGTGAACCAGAGCCATGAGTCCAGAGGCGTGAGTCGAGAAACCACAGAGCCGTGAGTCCAGAGGCGTGAGTCGAAAAACCACAGAGCCGTGACCGAGAAACCATAGAGCCGTGAGTCCAGAGGCGAACCAGATCCGTGACCGAGAGAGTCCAGAGGCGAACCAGATCCGTGACCGAGAGAGAGTCCAAAGGCGAAACCAGAGCCGTGACAGAGCCGTGAGAGAGATTCCAGAGTCGTGACACAGAGAGGGAGAGCCGTGAACGAGAAACCAGAAAATTAGGTTAAAATCGTTTTATTTTTTTGCCTTTAACACATAAACCTTTTTGTTGCCTTCAAAACGTCGCCGTTTTGAAGGCAACAAAAAGAATAACAAAAAAAAAAATTAGATTCGAGCTGAGGCGGCCGCCTCTCGCCGCCTCTAGCCGCGTCGGAGCGACGCGTGTCGAGGCGGCCGCCTCAATCGCTAAAGGCGGGAAATTGAGTTTGGCCGCAAGAGGCGGGCGCGTCGAGGCGCCAACGCCGAGAGGCGGCGACGCGGCGCGTCGAGGCGGCGACGCGGCGCCTCGAGGCGGCCGCCTCAGCCGAGTTTTTAAACACTGATTCTGAACCGAAACCATGGCCGGGTATGAGCGGAAATAATGTCGTTCTCGTCTTACATGGATAATCTTTTGAGTAAAGTGGTAATTCAATATAAAAAATTACAAAACATTGACAGTACGCATACCTTATAATTACCCAATGCCAAACATAAGCATTACAAAGAGAGAACGAGAAGCAATTATCTTCCAAGGCAAACCAATCATGAGGCAAAGAGATTTCACCAGGTGTTTTACTCAAAAACCATGTATAAAGCATAGAACAAAATGAGATGCAAGTATCAATTAGATTGTCCTACCTCTGCAGCAAATAGACGAGGTCTCAAACCAAGAGCAGAACAGGGAGCATCAAGGAGGACTCGATCAAAGCTGTTTGGACTAAAACCTTTTGAATTCTCAGCCCTACCACCAAGGCACTGATTTCTTCCTGGGCCATTCCGCATTCTTCGCATGTTCTTCCTAGCGTCAGCTTTGCTAACATAAGTTCTCTCATTCTCTTTTTCATTGCTAACTAAAATATTGAAAATAAGTGAGATGATCTTGTAATTTGTGAAGCAAGGAGCATTTTATCTCACACACAACAGGAATATTCAGTATACTTTATTAGACAGGGCAATTCAAAATAGTCTAATTTCAAGGCATCTACAAAAGAAAGCAGAACTCATCTTGCATTATTTAGTGCATTTCTTCTGTAACAGGAACATACAGGATCAAAGTAAGATAAGGATTCACCTACCCTTTTCTTTGCAATTTTTATCAGCATTGGGCCCCTCAGCAGCAATAGATGACACTTCCTCCTTGTGTAATTTCATTGAATCAAAATTTTGAGCAGTTACACAATTTTTATCCTTGCTGCAACACAGGTTGGGTTCATCATTGGACTCAGATTTTTGACGAACAGCTTTGAGTGCATCTAGTTTATATGTTGTTATGCATTTCAATCCCATTTCAGCAGCCAACTTCTGAATATCCATCACCTGTTAATACAAAGAGACTGAATGCCACAACTCACGAGGAAATAATCTAAGTAAAATCATCGTATTAAATTTTACTTTCAAATTAAACAAATTTTTTATGGACATTGAGTTAAAAGGAAGAACCGAGAACTTATCAATAGATAAAATTCACACAGAAAATGTAGGGTAGACAGGGAATCATGTGCAGAACAACCATTGATGGGCTAAGAGAATCGAAGACACTCTCATGGACCGATCTAAAGAATAATTGCTTATGAACAACTGTGTTTTTCCTTCTCCTAAATAGCAATTTTATGTTAATTTGAGTCATTATCAAGACCAGCGTTTTCTTCAATCCAGCAAAGTACTGATCATTCATTAAAACCACGTGATATGTCTCAACAGAGTACAACAAAAGGCAGAAATGGACCATGTGCTACCTCAATATGAAAACCAGTATTTTATGACCATGTATACTAATCTGTAGAAAATCTGCTCAGCTTGTTGGGAAATGTGAATATTGAGGCATACACATAAAAAAAAAGTACATTTTACAACAGAATCCTTTCAATAAAGACTCTAAAGGATGATTACATGAGTACTTTATCAGTAATGGAAGTGATCATCTAATCATCCAAATTGTAATCATAGGGCTTTGCAGAATGAATATACGGCCAAGTTCGCATATATTGCAGCATAAAAACTAATAGTTTCTTAATCATATATAATTCAGCTCAACGAAGACTCAACAAATCATCACAAATCATGCCTCCTTTTATTCTATTGGTAGCCAATAGATTCAATATGCTAGCAGAATAAGCAGTGTACAAAGTCATCTAACAAATTATCATTCCGGAGTAATAGTACCGACTTACCTTATTATGAGATCTATCAACTGCAACAACCTCTCCTTCATCCCTCATAAGAATAGCAATTGCAGTTGTCTTACCTCCGGGGGCCGCACACATGTCTAGTATCCGCTCACCGTTTTGAGGATCTAAGACAAATAAGAAAGTAAAACTGATGAAGATGTCATGCAAACTAAGTTGTACCGGATACACAGAGAAAAGTGCATGGGACACACAAAATAAAGTCATCTGGTTAGTGTGTGTAGATGTTCAATCATTGTCACAACACAATCAAAATGATTAGGTTGTTATCATTTCAAATCATATACGCTAATTATTATGCAATCATTTGACATCACTGCATCAAACAACTAATAAAATGAAAAATAAAGCAAAAATCTGAAAACTAGATATTTGAAGATTCTGGGAAAAAAATAACTTTAGTTAACTTGAATGATATGATACATACCTAAGGCATGAGCAGTGACAATACTTGGCAGGTTTTGAAGAAATATTTCTCCCTCAAGCACATCTGGGAACCAAAAACAAAGAGTTAGAGCTTTTCAAACATCAAAAAGCATATTAAAAAAATGCGCACATTCAATATCAACAAGGCAGCACTCTAACCTTGAAATTTCAGCAAATACAAGGCAACTACAAATATGACACAACACTTCCTCAGAAGCAGATAATTACAACCCAGGTTCATTTGCACAATCATTCACATTCTTCCAAAACTAAAATCTTTACTTAAATTCATCTGTAATTACGAATAGAATATTCTAACAAAAGGATAACCAAAAATTACAAACAAATTATTGCGGGTTCTATGTTCGCTTAAAATCGTATGCACAAGCTAACATGAATGAAATTTAGTTATAAAAGCTAACATTGACTAGTAATTATACCGTAAAATGATGGCAGTTGAAATATTCTATTACTCATGTCCACAGCAATTCCTTCAGTAACGCGGAAGATCCCAGCCCTAGACATCATTGTTGTTCCTAGGCCAATATACAGGCCGCCACGCTCAAAATAATAGGGATCTGCAACATTGTAATAGCATTGCCCAATAATCAGGAAATTTTAATAGAGTTACAAAAGAAGCAAAGGAAGGTTGTAATAAACACAAAACACAGATGCAAAAAAAAAAATATATATATATATATATATATAAGTGTCCTAAAAAACAATCTAGGCAGCCGCCTAGACCCCATCTAGGCAGTAGACGGTGTCTGGCAGTTTTGATTTACCCGAAAACAATGGACTAAGCGGAGCTTCTCGGCAAAATGCAGATCTACGGCAAATGGTGGCTCCGATCGGCAGTGTTATTAGAGGCAACGTGAGACGCGCCTCGAGGCGTATGAGGCGAGAGGCCATGCGCCTCAAGACAGCTAAGGCGAGAGGCCATGCGCCTCAAGACAATTGAGGCGAGGCAACGTCGATGAGGCGCATAAGGAAGGCGCACGAGGCGAGGCGACCAATAGAAAAATTCAATGACGAATTATATTTTGTTATTTGACAAATAATAACATTAATCATTAATCATAAAACAAATATGACATAAATTTTATTATTTAGTATTATATTTTATAATTCCAATTTCATAATGTATAAATCATAAATATAAATTATTATTAATAATAAATATACGCATCATGTTTGTGAGGCATGTGCATCTCGACTCGCGCCTCGCTTGTGCATCTCGACTCGCCGCCTCAGTGCGCTTCTCGCCCTTTAACAACATTGCCGATCGGCCGACGATTTCTGAGCTTGATGGACAGGCGCGTGTGGCGAACAGCCACCGAAGGCGGTGGCGCATGGACCACACGCGTGGTGGCCAAAGTTGGAAACACTGCTGACGGCGGCCAAAATATCCCAATTCATGTTTCTCAGCCTAATTGAATCCAAATTTACGAATCCTAAACCTAATTGACTTCAATTTGTTAAATCATAACCTAATTAACCTCAATTTGTCAAATCCTAAGCTTAATTAATATCAATTGTCATAACCCAACCCTATTTGACCTTAATTTATCAAATTCTAACCCAAAATTTAATTGAGCCCAAAATTTCAAACACAAATAAAAAAAATTTGAATAAAAAATAAAACCGCCTAATGCCGCCTAGCCCACCCGTACGCCTAGCACCTAGCGTTTTTTAAAACAATTACGTATGATTAATCATGCAAATCAAATAGAGCACTTAAATTTAAGGTTCAACATAGTTCTCGCAAGAAAAGATATATTGTGTTTCTGTCTCTCTGAGTGAATGGGGAATGTCATTTAATTTCATGATGAAAAAATTGGGTTCTTTGCCCCATTGCCAAATGAAGAAGAATATGCCTAATGATTTTTCAGAGAGAAAACAGTGAGAACGAGATAAAAACATACGGAAGTCTACTAAGAAAATATCTATGAGCTTTGCGTTGAGTCATGCATCGAATATAAAAGCACTATCTATGTATATGAATCTCATAGCTAAGGTTCCCAAATCCCAATAATACATAATAAGAAAAGAGGGCACTTTTTATTGATAGCAAGTTTAAGAAAGAACTATACCTCACTAAAAGAAATAAAAGCTATTTATATTGTACCAATGCCATTAATAAGAACAAAGGAATCAAAACCATATGCTGATATAGCAAAGATAACCAAAGAATAGAAACAGAAAAGTTCTTTTCAAGACACTGAATCAACTTTGAAGAACAAACATCCTTCTTGCCTGTCTGTAATCCCTGTAGAACTGTCCCACGTGTTATACCAAGACCCCATCCACCATCAATCCCAGGTTGCTCAACAGCAACTGAAACTGCAACTACATCTCCTTTCTCAACATGGGAACAGCAGGCCATCACACCCGGCACATATACCTACAGGAAGATTAACAAAAAAAAATTAAATAAATAAATAAATATTTAGTCATAGTTAAATGAATGGTCTACAGAATAATATGCTGTAAATCTATTAAAAAATAACCATTAGAACTTTAAAACCAACTACTTATTGCATTTAAGTTTTCATTTACCATGAAAGTATGAAACTTCTATGAAACCCATTTTTCCCGACCTCATAAACAACACATGCATGTGCAAATCTGAACTAGAAAATAAGATATCACAGAAGCCCTCGCATAAAGAACCATATTAAACTGAAAGTGCTTCCATTTACAAAAATCAAAAAGTGTTGATGACTATTGACGTTAGCATCAGAAAAAAAGAATTAATAATAATAAATTTTTTTCTATAATATGAATGAATGGAAGTTGAGGAATTAATGAAATTCTTCATCATTCACACAACTTCAATATTTTATCAGATTTAAAAAGTGTAAGATCTTAATCTTTTGAAACACTGATGATTGTTATATATTTATTATCAAAAACAAAAACAAAAAACAAAACAAAAACCCCAGTTAAAGGTGTGTCAGTGTAGTGCATAGTAGAGATATATATCTATATTCTTATGCAACTGATTTAAAATCTATTTTAAGACCCACTGGTCAACACACAGTGTCGGCAGAGTAGCAACCAACACAAATCTTTCAAAAAAGATTATTCTTGGCATTTTCACAAAAGGAAATAGCCAATAATCACAAATCTAGAGAAGCATGGAGTTTTCACGGAAGAAATCCAAAAAAAAATGTAAGATTACACTTCGGAGTAAAAAAGCATGAAAACACATTTGCTTATAGCAAATCTGCCTACAGAAAGAGGAAGAAGCAGATCAAAACCTTTACAACCAGAAAGAAGAGATATAAATTAGCTAAAATAATAAAAACATAAAATGTAGACTTCACAGATGAAAATCTAAAAATCAGTGAACCTGAGCTCCCCGAAGAACTGCTTCAGCGCATTTCCTACTTACAATCACCTCCTTTGGAGGTCTTCCAGGTGCATAACCATAATCAATCGTATGTGGCCCAGAACCTCTAACGAATACAACATATTCTAATCCAGGAATCTGAGACTTAGAAATCGTTCCATTCTGCAAGCTTTCTTTCGTAGTACTCGTCACATCTTCTTCACTTCTCCCTGACACCACTTTGTTACAATTTATCCACATATTTTAACCAGATTTAAAACTTCCACATATTGTTTTAGCTTCTCGACCTTACCAGAACCGACATCTGCTTCAGATTTGTTAAAATCTACGCCATTGCTAGAATTTTGTACAATTGAAAATAGCTTCTCAATAACAGCATCGGTGGTTGTCTTGAGCGTGTTCACGCGAATACAAGAGTAACACGACGGACGCCTAAAAGTATAACATACAACCAAAATCAACAATAAACTAACAAGATAATATAAACTATAATTTATATCATTGGCAGAATTAGCTTCATTGAGAGTATGAACTGAAATGCAACTATTAACAATAAGGTACTGAAAGTGAATTAAGCTTATAGTTAAATAAACAAAGTGGCAATGTTATCGAGTAACGAGAAGAGAATCGTACGTTAGGGCTTTAGAAATGCGACAGAAGTGATCAGATCCGTACGCTTTGACGAAGTAATCTTCCACTTGAGGATTCCAGCGTAATATCGGACTGAAGCAGTACCGCTCCGATGGATCCATCTGTACAAACAGGAGGAAAAAAAAAAGGCGGTAATTTTGAACTATTTTATTTTATCAACAGAATGAATTGAAATTACGTTAGGGTTTTGGAGAGTGAGGAAGCTTCTGCGGAGGGTTTTGAGCTTGCTGAGGCAGTCCCTCGCTTTCTTCATTCAATGAGCGAGGCCGAATGAGTTTCCCGGATGTCTTTAACTGGAGGACTAAAGAGTAAGGAATGAGAAGTTTAGTTGGGCTTGTTTTCAAATTTTGGGCTAGGCTATATGGATCAAAGACGTTTCAGAGTACGGGTGAAATCAGAACTTCAATGGGGTGGATTGAGCAATGATTTAGATAATTCAATATATTTCAAAATGAGATTGAATGTTATTAGAGCACTTATCCTCCCACCCCTCTGACACATGCTCCTCATATCCCCTCTCCCCAAATTCCAAAAATCTATCATTCTTTAATACAAATCTCCCCTCCCCAAATCTCTCTTTATATATATTATTAATTTAAAAATAACAATATATTTATTTTATTTTATTAATTAATTTTTTTGCTAAATTCATATTTTTTACTATTTATATATTTATTCATTTTTATTTGTTTAATAAATATTATAAATTTTGTATTTATTATTATTTATTTTATGTTCATTTATTCATTTAATTTTTGCGATTCTTTATTAATTTTTTAACACTACTTTTGTATAATAAAAATATTCTCATATATTTTAGAAAAATATATTTTAAAAGAATAGTATAATTAATAATATAAAAAGTTACACTTAAAATATAAAAACAAAAATTCTAATATATGTTGCGTTCAAAGTCACATTCTGTCGCACTTGGTGATATACCCAATACTCCGTACCATAATTGATTATGAATCTTATAACGAGTTACACAATCTTTAATAAAGCAAATTTCTCTACTTTCAAAATAAAAAAAAATGTATAAAAAATATATGAGATTTATTAAACGAATAGGCTATCAAAAAATATAAATATAAAAAATATTTATTAAATGAAAAAAAATGAATAAATAAACATAAAATAAAATAAAATAAAATAAATAAATAAGAAATTTATAATATTTATTAAATAAATAAAATAAAAGAATAGATATATAAAGAGTAAAAAATATAAATTTAAAAAAATAATTTATAAAATTAAAATATTTAATTAATAAAATAAAATAAGTATTTAATTTATATATTAATACATATACATATATGTAATTGATTTTGAAGAATAGGGTAAAAATATAATTTGCAAGGGAGACATGGTGGGGCCAAAGGGGGGAATTTGTCAGGGGAGGTGGGAGGATCAATTTTCATGTTATTATAAATAATTGATTGTATAAAAGAATAAATTTGATTAGGCCATTATATGGTATGAAATAAATTAAATGTATAATGTTAATTTTAGAAATAAAGTTATACTGATTAATTAAGCATTATGTTAAAATTTCTAAATCTCATTCAGTTATTTTTATATTAAACTCGAAAATAAGTAAAAATAATAAACATAATAATTTATTCAAACCACTTAAATTGAATCTTATTCATACTAAAAACAAACATGACCTTAATATTTAATTTTTAATGATCAATGAACAACTTAAACTTTACTCCCCAAGTTCCAAAACTTCCTTACACAATTAATTTTTTTTAATACCATATAAAGCCAAATTAAATTTATTCTTTTATATAATAAATTTATTATAAGTAATTTAAAATGATACAATTTTTTTATTATTATCAAAGAACTTTATAATATTATTTAGTATAACAAAACACTATCTCATATGTATCCACATTGATATTTGTTGTTATTTTCAAAAAAAAAAATCATTATTTTATCGTTTTCTAGAATGCATCAGGAGTGGAGCGTCCCCCGTAAGGTTCAAGGACAATACTTCCGAAAGGTATAAGAATTTAGATTTTGAAATTTGAAATTCAAATTAGAAATATTTTAAGACGGACATAATTGTTGAGACAGTTAGTATTATTATTTTAAATTTAAATGTAGGTTATAAATTGTTTGTATCTCGACAACGAGAGATTCTTTGATGTAACAGTGGTATGGGTGACGTGGTACCACAAGCGAATTAAAAAATGACATGTAGAATTTTTTCACCTATTTTTTAATTGTTTTTTAATTTTTAGCACGCGTGACATTGGATGATTGGCTTGTTACATGACGTGATACCACTGTTGTACCAAAGATTTTCTCCTGGACAACAGTCTTCCATATTTGTCATTTCTAAAAGCTTTAACTTGTTTAACCTAAAACAATCTCAAACGAAATTAAGTAAACAATGTTTTAAAAAATAAGCATAATCTTTCATTCACTACAAGAATTATGGCTTTTAGCGTCCAAATATTTAGCGTCGAAACATTATTCGACACTAAAAGTGAGTTTTAGCGTCGAATATCATTGTCGACGCTATATGTCATATTTTTAGCGACGGAATAAAATTTCGACGCAGAATATTAATGTTTTAGCGTCGAAAACATGTTTCGACGCTAAAAACAGAACTTTAGCGTCGAATAATATTCGACGCTGAATAATTATATTATTGCAATAATTTTTGGCGCCAAATATTACACTTTTAGCGTCGAAAAACGGAGTCGACGCCAAAAATATAATTTTAGCGTCGAACATATATTGTCGCTAAAGGTTTATGAAGTTTCCACCGACAAATCCTTGACTCTTTCGCGTCTAAATTAAATTCGACGCTAAATTTTTTATGTGTAGCGTCGAAAAAACTGTTTCGACGCTAAAAACGGCAACAATTAGAGTCGAATTTGAATATTCGACGCCAAAAATAATACTTTTAGCGTCGAAAATATTTTCGACGCTAAAGAGTTATGAAGCTTCCACCGACAGGTCCTTGATTCTTTCGCGTCTAAATTAAATTCGACGCTACCTTTTTGATATTTAGCGTCGAAAAAACGGTTTCGACGCTAAAAACGTACACAATTAGCGTCGAATTTGAATATTCGACGCCAAAAATAATACTTTTAGCGTCGAACATATTTTCGACGCTAAAGAGTTATGAAGCTTCCACCGACAGATCCTTGATTCTTTCGCGTCTAAATTAAATTCGACGCTAATTTTTGATATTTAGCGTCGAAAAAACGGTTTCGACGCTAAAAACGGCAACAATTAGCGTTGAATTTGTGTTTTCGACGCTAAAGATAGATTAAAATGCAGATGGTCACCAACCCTTCTCCCCCTCTGTTTTTTCTCTCATTCTCTTCATTTTCATCCTCTGAAATCTGAGAATTTCTCCTCTACAGCCTCACATCTCTCCTAAAAAATTTCAATAAAATTGTAATCAATTTCCGATAAGGTAATTCTTCTTTCATATTTCTTTATTATTTTCAATTTTTATGATTATATATGTTGTTTATATGTTGTTTGTTAGTGATTTATGATTCATATATGTAGAGTAAGTATATTAATTAATAAAATATAATTTTTTTGTAAACTATTTAATTTATCAACCAAATATATATATATATATATATATATATATATATATATATATATATATATATATATATATATATGCGCTTAAATTAAGTATTACTGAATTAGTAATGTTGATTACTGTAAAATGATATCTAATAATTATATTATTATATTTAGGTATTCTGCTGAAATGGATAGAAATTGGATGAGCTCTCTGGATAGATTGAGTGTTGAATATCGTAATGGAGTGTCTGAGTTTATGGAAGTCGCAAAACAACACATTGATGCAGAAGGTCGTGTTCGTTGTCCATGTGCAAATTGTTTGAATAGGAAAAGGAAGCGGTTAGATGAAGTTCATAATCATTTATACATGCCAGGAATATCACCAACTTACCGTACGTGGATTTATCACGGTGAGCAGTATCATTCTCAGTCACGGTTTTTTGATGTCGGCGAAGGGAGCAGTAGTTACAATCAACCTGCAAACGATGAGATCGCCGATATTTTGCATGACTTACAAGGTCCACAACTTGGTCATAGTGTTAGTGGCGACATGCCAGTGTTAAGTGGAAATGATCAAAATTTATTTAGTGAACTACTTGATGAGGCAAAAAAAATTCCATTCGAAGGTGCTGGAATGTCGATCTTGAATTTCGTTGTGAAATTATTACACATTAAAGTGATCAACAGAATGACCAACAAAAGTATCGATATGATGTTAGAGTTACTGGCCCAAATGTTACCGGTTGGAAGCGAATTGCCTAAGTCGTACTACGAGGCAAAGAAAATGTTGCGTGATCTGGGAATGGGGTATGAATCCATTCATGCTTGTAAGTTTGATTGTGTATTATTTCGTGCCGAGTATGAATCACTTGAACATTGTCCGATATGTGGTGAAAGTCGGTACAAAGTCCGTGGTATGGGGAATAAAGTGCCTCAAAAGATATTGCGATATTTCCCTTTAACGCCCAGGCTGCAGAGATTGTTCATGTCACGACACACAGCGACTGATATGATGTGGCATCATGAAAAGAGGATCGGTGCGGAGGGCATACTTAGACATCCTGCGGACGGAACCGAATGGAAGGAATTTGATGACATGTACCCCCGTTTCGCTGAGGACCCCCGTAATGTCAGGTTAGGTCTTGCCTCTGATGGTTTTAACCCATTTGGGAATATGTACAACTCTTATAGCATCTGGCCCGTTATTGTCATTCCATATAACTTACCTCCATGGAAATGTATGAAGGATCCGTTCATGTTTATGTCATTGCTTATCCCTGGTCCACGTTCACCTGGTAAAGATATAAATATTTACTTGAGACCATTGATCGAGGAGTTACAAACATTATGGAATGTGGGTGTGCATACCTATGATGCAGCTTCAGAGCAGTATTTTCAGATGCATGCCGCATTATTATGGACCATTAATGATTTTCCAGCCTATGGTTCAGCGTTTAATACAGCCATAGGAGCATAATTCAGCGTCGGACAACATAATTCAGCGTTTAATACAGCCATAGGAGCTACAGCTCGATATGAAGCTCCCCAAAACTACGTATCTTGGAGAAAGATACCGTGGGAGACGAAACTGAACCAACTATTCCCTTCGCTACTTGTAAGTTTTCGATATTGTTTGTTATTTAACATTTTTATTTTATACTTATTTTTACTCGAATTTTCATGTAGGAATGGTTCGACTTCGATCTGACCCAAGTGAATGTCCAACAATATATTGACTACCACATGGGGAAAAGTTATAAAGATTATAGAACAAAAGTCCTGAAACCAATATTCGACGAACATGGACCTTCAAATGCTCCACAACACAAACCTGATTTTATAGAGGAACAAGACTGGACATTCTTATGTGAGCTTTGGTCGAGCAAAAAACACGAGGTAAATTTTGAAATAAACGGAAATTTATAATTGTCTTTGTTTTTGGTACTTACAGTGTTCGTGAATACAGGATAAATGTCACGCAAATGCGGAAAATCGAAGTCACTTGCGTTTTAACCACCGTGGAGGTTCGAAGCCATTTATCCAACATCGTGCCGAACATTCTGAGGTAAATATATCCTAACGTAAAATTTAACAGTTAATTGTTTTTACTATCTGGAATAATATTGAATTTATTTTATGTTTATAACAGAGTAGCACAGGTGAGGTGCAATCATTTCCAGATTTTTTCCGTGTGACGCATTACAATGACAAGAATAAATGGATAAATGAAGAAGCCGAAAGCTGCTATGTAAGTTTCAGTTTTTAAAATAAAATAATTAATATTATATATGTTAAATTTTTTTCTCAAATTCTAATATTAACTTATTTTTTGAAACAGAACGAAATGATGGAACTCCAACATCAAACTCAGGAGACAGGGACCGACCCCATACCAGATGAGCAGCTGTCGCAATTGGTTTTCAAGAATCAGACAGCTTACAACGTTGGTCTTGGCACTCGTAAGAAGCCAACGTCATCTGCACGCAATAGTGGTATTTCGGACAATGTCTCTATTCGAGACGAGTTAGTCACCACCAAAGATGACCTAGCCAGCACCCGAGACGAGCTGCAGCAGACTAAGGAGAAGCTACAACAGGTCACGGTGGACCACGAGAAGAAGATGGTGGACCACGAGAAGAAGATGGAGCAGTTGGAACAGCAACTGCTGGCTTTCCGTCAGATGTTCGAGGCCTCAATGAGTCATGGTGCATCGGGCTCGAGCGTCCCCCCATCACAGTAGCAATTAATTTTATATTTGGTTTTGTATAAACATTTTGAACAAATAGATTTAATATAATATTTCTTTTTTCTAAAACAAATTTCAATATAATATTTCGTCATTAATTACATTTTTTTTCAACTAAATTAAATATTTTAGACCAAAAAATAAGTAAATTACTAATTTTTTAAAAAATAAATTTTTTACTTTAGCGTCGAATATTTCGACGCTAATAGTATACAAAATGGCTGCTGTAAGCGTACATATAATTCTTTTTTAATATACGTTAGCGTCGACAAGTTTCGACGCTCAAAGTCACTTTTAGCGTCGAAATTTTTCGACGCTAATAGTAACAAAAATGGTCGCTGTAAGCTTACATATAATACTTTTTTAATATACTTTAGCGTCGACACCTTTCGACGCTAAAAGTTTGAATTTTTGCGTCGATATATTACGTCGCCAAATATACAATATAGCGTCGAACAGTTTACTTTAGCGTCGAAATAAATTGGACGCAGAAGACTGTTTTTTATCGTCGCAGTTAATTATTTCGACGCTAAAAGTGGTTTTCGTCGACATTTTATCGTCCATTTTTTGCGTCTAATTTTTTCGACGCTAAATATCATTTGCGTCGAAATAGTCACTTATGGCGTCGAAACAATTCGACGCTAAATGGTCTAATTCTTGTAGTGATTTCTAACGATCTCTTCATCACCTTCATTCCAGTAAGAACCATAATTTTGTCTCTTAAAGGTTTATTCTGGTGTTAAAGAGTTTAGAATTTGATTGTCAGATCATAAATACAAGTACAATGACACATTTTTTTATAAGAACCTAAAGCTTTAGAAACTAAGTAAATAGCTTTATGTTGTTTAACCTAAAGCAATCTCAAACGAAAGTAAGTAAATAGCGCTTAAAAAAAAAGTAATCTTTCATTTCTAACAATCTCTTCATCATCTTCACTCCAACAAGAATCACAATGTTATCCTCAATGGGTGTGGTTTGGTGTTAAAGGGTTTAAGATTTGGTTGTCAGGTCATGGGTTTAGGTATAATGATGTATTTCTTATAAGAACTTAATGTAATCGGAGCCATTATCTACTAAAGCTTAAACCTGAATCGGATGATTTGACGACGGGATTTCCAACATTTCAAAAAAAAAAACGCACTTTTATAGGGCTTAAAAGAATAAGTACACTTGGTAAAAATATTGTTCTCTCTCCGGCAGCCATGATCCTTTAGAATGAGAATCATAATACTCCACCTTATCGATGACCTTGCTGAAAAATACCCCCATGGGGAGAGTTGTCTGCCATCCATATAAAAATACTTACCACAAATCTTTTATAAATGCCATGAAGATGAAGATGTCTTATAATTGTCTTCATCACTTATTGTCCTTAATGGAGAAGAGATACACAATGCCAACAACATTAATATTGATATTTTCATCTATCGACTCAGAGCCTATTGTAATTATTGGTGATTTCTTGCTCAGGGACAGATCAGATTTTTTTTTAAGAAAAAAAATCACCTATCTAGTTGTTCTTTGAAATTCGTTAGATTTTCATGTTTAATCATCAATTTTCGATTTTTTCAAATTATCCGATTTGCGGAAAGACTTATTTTATCCTCCCCTCTTCCTCCTACTTTAAAGGATTTAGTTAAACTCTTTCAATTTTATGATTGTTTGAAATTTTTTCATTATACATGAATAATTTTTAGTGATTTTTGGAGGAAATTAAGTCATGCGAAATAAAAACTTATTTCTTTATTGATTAATTTCAATTATTTTTTTATTAATTACAAACCAATTTTCTGCGATTTCTAATTAAACTATCCAACTCGAAACTGCTTATTGAACCAGCTCCATTCCCTTTTTGACAATTATCTTTAGAGTGGTGATACACTCACTAACAATCTCACAAACAAATTTACAAATCACTCACTGTAACTACAGTGATCTACGGTGAGAGAGTTTGTAAATTTGTTTGTTAGATTGTTAATGAGTATATCATTTTCTTTATCTTTAAGGTGGTTTGATTGATCCGTTACGTAACACTACTTCCAGCTCTGAATTGGAAATGGCCTTATGTTATCGTTGTTTGATGAAAAGCAATAAAGCATATATAATACATTTATTATTTTTGTCAAAATTATTATGCATATCATATTTGCCAAACAGTAACCATTTTATTTTATTTTAGTTGTAACATTAAAATCGCCACCTCGCAATATCAAACGGAACCATAACGCATGTCACTATGTAAATATGTCAAATATAAAATTTATAATAACCTATAGGGAAACTATCATATACCCACTCGAAATTTAACCGATATTTGAAAAAACACACAATTCTCAGAAAATAACAAATGTACACCCAAAATTATTAAAAGTTAAAATTTCATGAACTTAATCATCACTAAACACTAAATAAATTAAATAATGTAACAAATATAATTATGAAATAACAACATAATATGATTAAATTTTACAATTAAGTTTGGTTTTTTATTTAAAAAAAAATTATTATAATTCGATTCAGTTCGGTTTTTTAATTAAAATATCGAATAATTATTTTTGAAAATAAAAAAATTATTACTTCGGTTTGGTTTTTTCGAATTCAATTTTTCAATTTCAATTATTTTTCTGTAGCTTTTATTACTTATGGGCATTGTCTACTTCAACTTCAAAAATAGGAGGATGACATGATAATATTTGAAAAATGTGCAAGAGTTTAATAAATCCAAGCAAAAATGTGCGAAAGTCCATGCATGGATCATGCATTGGATATGGGACAAATGCAACAAGACAGATAACATAGTTGTGAATTTTCCATGCTTCAAAATCTTTTTCTTCCTCCAAGAAACAAAGAAAATTCTTATAAAATTAGCTAAACAAAAAATTAAAAAAATTAATAATGGATTAATGAAAGATACTGACGTTGAACAAACCGAATTAATGTGATTGCGTGTTGGGAATTTCACAGCACCACCTAATCTTTCTTTAATTAATTTTTGTGTGTCAAACCAAAACTCTTACACTCATCCCAATTTAAAATTCTTCTTCTTCTTATATATGTGTTATAGTGGTATTATCATATTGTTAAATCTGATGCTACTCTATTCATAGTTAACTTTATACTATAGTTTACCTTCGTAATTTGATTTTGCTGTAAAAAAATTTCACTGACAACGTTTCATATTTAGCTTTTATGTCTTACAATAAATTAATCATTTTTTCCCTTTTTATAGAACAATTATTTTTATTAATTCGGAAAAAAAAAGAAATAAATTAAGAATGAAGAAAATCGATGGGGATTGCAAATGGATCATATATATTATATATATATGTTGACGGTGGATTTTGGTCTCAGGATAATATAGGGATATCACCTCCGAGGGAATCCTCCTTCAACTGTGAATTTGTTTGGTTATGGGGGACCAAAAGCAAACTTAGCGGAAAACAAGAAAATACGCCAATCAGACAAGGTGATTTAACGTGGTTCGGTGGATTTTGGGATCCGACCTACGTCCACGGACAAGAACAGGGTGGTACTTTTTTATTACTCAAATACACCTCTCAGACCTCTCCTTTGCTCTTACAAATTGGAACTTTATGGCTCTAATCTTTCACTCTTGTGATGATTTTCAGATGCCCCTTTTACACATGCTCTGCCCTCCTATTTATAATAATACAGAAATCTGATTCCTATAAGAAATCCTATTTGTACTCAGTCTTCTCTTCTTTCATGGTTTCATGATCCGATAATGCCTCTTTTCCATATTCCCTTTCGGACTCTGACTCCTTCTCCTTGCGAGAGCAGGATATCTTTCTTATCTTATCCATAAGAATGGGGTGCTGTTGTCTTCAACACGGCTCGTTGTCTGGTCGGTCTTTATGAGGTCGGTCATGTTAATCTGTTATGCTGAGAATGTTTCTGCCGACCTTATAGTGATCGTCACCCGAACAAAGTGGTCGGCCTTCACATGATGTGGTCGACCTTCATATGATGTGGTCGGCCTTCATATGATGTGGTCGGCCTTCATATGATGTGGTCGGCCACATCATGTGAAGGCCGACCACTTTGGTTCGGGTGACCGATCACTATAAGGTCGGCAGAAACATTCTCAGCATAACAGATTAACATGACCGACCTCATAAAGACCGACCAGACAACGAGCCGTGTTCAAGACAACAGCACCCCATTCTTATGGATAAGATAAGAAAGATACCCTGCTCTCGCAAGGAGAAGGAGTCAGAGTCCGAAAAGGAATACGGAAGAAGAAGGCATTATCGGATCAGGAAACCATGAAAGAATAGAAGACTGAGTACAAATAGGATTTCTTATAGGAATCGGATTTCTGTATTATTATAAATAGGAGGGCAGAGCATGTGTAAAAGGGTCATCTGAAAATCATCACAAGAGTGAAAGATTAGAGCCATAAAGTTCCAATTTGTAAGAGCAAAGGAGAGGTCTGAGAGGTGTATTTGAGTAATAAAAAAGTACCACCCTGTTCTTGTCCGTGGACGTAGGTCGGATCCCAAAATCCACCGAACCACGTTAAATCACCTTGTCTGATTGGCGTATTTTCTTGTTTTCCGCTAAGTTTGCTTTTGGTCCCCATAACCAAACAAATTCACAGTTGAAGGAGGATTCCCTCGGAGGTGATATCCCTATATTATCCTGAGACCAAAATCCACCGTCAACAGTTGGCGCCGTCTGTGGGGAACTTCAACAAAAAGCAGTTCACGTGATAAGACAAATGGCGGAAGACGGAAATCCCCAATCAGGAGGTCCGGCAATGGACTGGATGAAAAAGATGGAAGATAGCATGAGGTCTATGATGGATCGACTAGAAAGAATGGAAGGAGCAAACAACGAGGAACCTGAAACCGGGGCCGACCAGAAGAGGAAAGATAGGGAAAAGGAAAAGAGTAGTAGATATAAGCGAAGACGAGGGACCCAGAAAGAGAGGCCCTTATGGGATAAGATCCGAAGTGGTAGGAAGAGAGCCACGATCCGAAGACGCATGGGAAGAGGAGGAACAATCACCCGACCCCTCCTCCGACAGATTTTACAGCTCCGAGAGAGAAGATAGAAAGTACAACGAAAACGTACAGGAGACCTCCGGGCTTAAAGAACGCCACGCCCGGAACGACAGGCGAACAGAAGGACACAGAAGGCGACACGGGGGCACAACCCGTGAATAAAATCTTGGTTGAAAAAAGAGATGACCAGATGGGAAGAAAGCCTCAAGATCGGCGCAGGAGACACCCGAGGCGAGGAAGAGGGGTCTCCCCTTACAGAAGAAATAAAAACAGCACAATTCCCAAAGAGATTTAACATGCCGACCGTGGCACCATACAAAGGCCACTCCGACCCAAAATCCCACATTGAGAATTTTGTCCTCCTGATGGAAGTACAGGGGGTAACGGGCGACGCCGTATGCAAAGTATTTCCCTTAACTTTAGGTGGACCTGCCATCCTGTGGTATAGAAGTCTGGCCCCGGGGAGCATCCAGAGCTTCTCCCAGCTTAAGAAATCGTTCATCCGACACTTCAAAGGAGCCTGCACCCCTAAAAAGACAATAGGAGAACTAAGGCTCATAAAACAGGGAGACGACGAAACGCTGAAAAACTTCATTGAAAGGTACCATAACATCGTACTCGAGGTCGGAGGGTACGAATCCCAAGAAGCCCTGGAAAGTCTGAAAGGGGCCCTAAGGGTCGGGAAACTGTGGACCCATCTGAGAATCCATGAAACGCCAGACTACGCTACCGCACTGGAGATAGCCAGGAAGTACGTACTGCTAGAAAGCGAAGAAAAAGTATCCCGGAGGGGGACAACCACCAGAGAAAGGGTGACAAGGAGGGAAGACCACCGGCGACCGGAAAGAGAATTCCGGAAGTTCAATCCAAGACCAAAGAATTCAAGCCAATGACACAGAAGGATCAAGGAAAGAGGCCCACAACTCAGGTAAACCACGTGGTTCGAGAGGAGGCATATATCCCTTTGAACAAACCGCCAGGAGAAATCATCATGGAGATACGGGAGAAAGGTCTCTTAATAGAACCAGACCTCAGGAGGTTTCCCCCAGACAGAAAAAACAAAAGGTCCTACTGCCTGCATCACAACCTAAAAGGGCACACAACCGATGAGTGCAAGGATCTGCGGGAACAAATGGAGGACCTGGCCCGGAACGGGTACCTGAACAATTACATCGACCACGAAACCATGGCCGCCAGACAAAGGGCAAGAAATCGAGGGGTGAACGTCATCGCATGAGGGGCAACGCTGGCCGGGGACTCTAACCGGTCAAGAAAGAATTACAGCCGAGCACGGGGAACAGAGGTGCTGAAAACAGAAAAAATCCCAAACCCCCAAGGAAATCGGTCAACACCCATTATGTTCACCGATGAAGACGCTCAGGGGGTAAGTTTCCCCCACGATGACGCACTGATAATCAAAGCAACGATCGGTGGCACAGAAGTGGACCGAATCCTGGTGGATCCTGGGAGCGCGGTAGACAATTTCCAAAGAGACTTTGGAGGACCTGGGTGTAGAATGCACAGCCCTAACCAAAGACAGCACCCCCATGTACGGATTCGGGGGATCAACGGTCATCCCCCTGGGAAAAATTCAGTTAGCAGTGACGATCGGGACTGCCCCCAAAACCCGAACAATCATGATAAACTTCACCGAGTAGACTGCATGAGCAGTTATCAAGTCATTGTCGGCCGCCCCTTCATGATGAAAACCAAGGCCGCAATGTCCTGTCATTACTTGAAATTGAAGTTCCCCACACAGGAAGGGATCAGAATCGTATGCGGAAGCCAGAAAAAAGCCCGCAGCTGTTTTGCCACTTTCTCGCGTGAAAACCTATGCGTAGAAAGAAGCACCAAGAAGAGACAGAGAGACGAGGATGACGAGAGTACTAGGAAAGACCCTGCTCCTCGGCCCGACAAAGCTGCACGGCTCGGATCAGCCGAAGAATTGGAAGAAGTAAAACTATTCGGGCCAGAGAAGAACATAAAAATAGGAGGAAGTTTGGACAAAGCCCAAGAAAAGACTTGCTGGAATGTCTGCAAGAGTACCCCGACGTTTTTGCATGGGGACACGACGACATGCCCGGAATCGACCCAAAATTCATAAGCCACCGCTTAGCAGTGAACCCATTACACAAGCCAGTAAAACAGAAGAGGAGAATATTCAACCAGGAGCGGTGCGGAGCAATAACAACCGAGGTGGAAAAATTGCTGAAAGCCGGCTTTATCCGGGAAGTAAAATACCCAGAATGGGTGTCCAACGTGGTACTGGTGAAAAAGTCTAACGGAAAGTGGAGAATGTGCGTAGATTTCACCGACCTCAACAAAGCATGTCCAAAAGACAGCTTTCCCCTCCCAAATATAGACCAACTGGTGGATACAACAGCCTGCCAAGGGCTGCTAAGCTTCATGGACGCCTTCTCGGGATACAATCAAGTCAAGATGCACCCTGCGGATGAGGAGAAGACCACCTTTATTACCGACCAAGGGCTATACTGCTATAAAGTAATGCCTTTCGGATTGAAGAATGCAGGGGCGACTTTCCAGAGACTGGTGAACAAAGTCTTCAAACCACTCATCGGCACGACCATGCTGGTATATGTCGATGACATGATAACAATGTCCAAGGAACCAAGAGGCCATGTAGCCGACCTGAAGAAAACTTTCGAACTCCTGAGGAAACACAGTTTAAAGCTCAACAGAGAAGAGAAGTGCATTCGGGGTAGCCTCGGGAAAATTCCTGGGCTACATGGAAAGTTCACGAGGCATTGAAGCAAACCCGCAAAAGATACAGGCCGTGCTAGACCTGAAGTCTCCCCGGACAGTTAAGGAAGTGCAAAGCCTTACAGGAAGAATCGCCGCACTCAACCGGTTCATCTCACGAGCAACCGACAAGTGCCATCATTTCTTCAAAGTCATCAAAAAAGCTCAAAAAGGGGTTGAATGGACACCCGAGTGCGAAGAAGCCTTCCAGCACCTAAAACAATACCTGGCACAGCCCCCTCTTCTAGCCAAACCCCTCCCAGGGGAGACGCTGTATCTATACCTGGCCGTCTCAAAACACGCAGTAAGCTCGGCACTGGTACAAGAGACCGACCACGTCCAGAAACCAGTTTACTACGTCAGTAAAGCCCTGCTGGACGCAGAAACTCGATACCCCATACACGAACTCGTCGCCCTATCCCTGGTCACCACAGCTCGGAAGTTACGACCCTACTTTCAAGCCCATCCAATCAAAGTATACACGGATTTTCCCCTAAGACAAATCTTGCAGAAACCAGAGGCCTCAGGGAGGCTGATGAAGTGGTCAGTGGAAATAAGCGAGCACGACATCTCCTACCTCCCAAGAACAGCAATAAAAGGGCAGGCCTTAGCAGACTTCATAGCAGAGCTCACAGAACCGCAGGTCTTAACCGTAGAAGAAGACAGGTGGGAAATGTCTGTTGACGGGTCCGCAAGCTCGCACGGCTACGGAGCAGGGGTAGCACTAAAAAGCAAAAAGGGAGAAGAAATACTGCTCGCCCTCAAATTCGCCTTCAAAACTACAAACAATGAAGCAGAGTACGAGGCGATACTGGCCGGACTAAGGCTGTGTACGGTAGTAGGAGTCCGCAATGTAGTGATCAGGAGTGATTCTCAGCTAGCAATACAACAGCTGAAAGGAGACTTTCAAGCCAGAGAACCAGCCATGGTAGCTTACCTAGCCGAAGTAAAAAAGTGGGTGGAAAAAGTGGGAAGCGTATTCTTCGAACAGGTCGGACGAGAAGACAACTGCGAAGAAGATTCCCTGGCCAGGCTTGCCTCTTCAATGAAGACAGAAAACCCCAGGGTAATCCCTCTTATATACCTCCAAGAAAGAAGCATAAGGGCGACATAGGTGGATGTACTAGAAGAAGAAGACAAAGATTCATGGATGCAACCGATCAGGAGGTACCTGGAAACAGGAGAGACCCCAAAAGATAAAAAGGAGGCCAGGAAGCTGAAGTTCAAGAGCACCAAGTTTTCCCTAATTGGGGGAGTACTCTACCGGAGAGGATACACCGTACCCCTCCTAAGATGCTTAGCACCAGAAGAAGCAGACTACGTGCTCATGGAGATTCACGTCGGCATCTGCGGAAGTCACGCCGGGGGAAGATCAATCGCCTTCAAAGCCTTGAGGCAAGGATTTTACTGGCCAACCATGCACGAGGATGGCGTGAAGATAGCACGGAAATGCGAGTGATGCCAAAAAAATGCCAACCTCCACCATCAACCGGCAGAGCAGCTGACCACCATATCCAGCCCCTGGCCCTTCGCACAGTGGGGGCTAGACATTATAGGGCCGATGCCGAAAGGACGAGGTCAGGCGAAATATGCAATCGTGGCCATAGACTACTTTACCAAATGGGTAGAAGCAGAACCATTGTCCACCATCTCGGAAAAGAAAGCCACGGAGTTCCTGAAGAGAAATATAATTTGCGGTTCGGAATCCCCCAGGCAATCATCACCGACAACGGAAAGCAATTCGACAGCAGGGGATTCAGAAAACTTTGTGAAGACCTCCAGATAACCTTAAAATTCGCCTCGCCGGCCCATCCCAAGTCAAAGGGCAGGTTGAAGCCACCAATAAAACCATCAAGTCAAACCTGAAAGCTCGGCTCGGATCAAGCAAAAGCCTATGGGTCGAGGAGCTACCAGAGGTACTGTGGGCACACCGAACGACCTTCAAGGACTCAACAGGAGAGACACCCTTCTCCCTATCATACGGATGTGAGGCCGTCATCCCGGCAGAGATCGGAATATCAACCCACCGGGTCCGTCACTTTGAAAACGAACGGAACGAAGAACTTATCAAAAATCAGCTCGACCTGATCGAAGAAGAAAGAAGAGAGCAGTCAGCAGTAAGAGCAGCCATCTACCAACAGAGAATGGCCCGATTCTACAATAAGAGAGTTCGGACCCGCTCCTTCCGGCCAGGTGATCTAGTGCTAAGAAAAGTGACTCTGAACACCCGACGACCTGAAGAGGGTTCGTTAGGTGCCAAGTGGGAGGGACCTTACAAGATCACTGAGATAGTAAGACCAGGGGCCTACATCCTGGAGCGTCTGGACAGCAAGAGATTGAAGAAACCATGGAACGTCGAGATGTTAAGAAAGTACTTCCCATGAAGATCAACTTTCATTCTTCTATTTTCTTTTTTGCAGAAGCCGGACAAAACACCGAACCAGAACAACTGTTGTAAAAAGGGCGGTCTGCACCCAAACATAAATAAAAAAATTCGTTTTTTTACGAAATCCTTTAAATTCGAAAAAACGACGGATCGGGGCTGGATTTCGTTCCGCTAAGGCCGTTTGTTTACTTAGCTCGGGGTCGGGTTAGGGTTACGTCCCACCGAGTCGGTGTCTTTGGACTGGGGACGTAACATTCCCCTAGGGCCAAGTGATTTAAACAGCTCGGGGTCGGGCGATGTCCCACCGAGTCTGTCTTTGGACTGGGGACGTAACATTCCCCCAGGGCCAAGTGATTTAAACAGCTCGGGGTCGGGCGATGTCCCACCGAGTCTGTCTTTGGACTGGGGACGTAACATTCCCCCAAGGCCAAGTGATTCTTACAGCTCGGGGTCGGGCGATGTCCCACCGAGTCTGTCTTTGGACTGGGGACGTAACATTCCCCCAGGGCCAAGTGATTCTAACAGCTCGGGGTCGGGCGATGTCCCACCGAGTCTGTCTTTGGACTGGGGATCAATGCTTAATCTCCATCTCTAACACTCATCACATCCCCGCATTCCCCCAGGCCAAGTGATTCTTACAGCTCGGGGTCGGGCGATGTCCCACCGAGTCTGTTTGGACTGGGGACGTAACATTCCCCCAGGACCAAGTGATTCTTACAGCTCGGGGTCGGGCGATGTCCCACCGAGTCTGCCTTTGGACTGGGGACGTAACATTCCCCCAGGACAAGTGATTCAAACAGCTCGGGGTCGGGCGATGTCCCACCGAGTCTGTCTTTGGACTGGGGACGTAACATTCCCCCATGGCCAAATGATTCTTACAGCTCGGGGTCGGGCGATGTCCCACCGAGTCTGTCTTTAGACTGGGGACGTAACATTCCCCCAGGGCCAAGTGATTCTTACAGCTCGGGGTCGGGCGATGTCCCACCGAGTCTGTTTGGACTGGGGACGTAACATTCCCCCAGGGCCAAGTGATTCTTACAGCTCGGGGTCGGGCGATGTCCCACCGAGTCTGTCTTTGGACTGGGGACGTAACATTCCCCCAGGACCAAGTGATTCTTACAGCTCGGGGTCGGGCGATGTCCCACGAGTCTGCCCTCTGGACTGGAGACGTACATTCCCCTATGGCCAAGCGATTCAAACAGCTCGGGGTCGGGCGATGTCCCACCGAGTCTGTCTTTGGACTGGGGACGTAACATTCCCCCAGGGCCAAGTGATTCTTACAGCTCGGGGTCGGGCGATGTCCCACCGAGTCTGTTGGACTGGGGACGTAACATTCCCCCAGGACCAAGTGATTTTACAGCTCGGGGTCGGGCGATGTCCCACCGAGTCTGCCCTCTGGACTGGGGACGTAACATTCCCCCAGGACCAAGCGATTCAAACAGCTCGAGGTCGGGCGATGTCCCACCGAGTCTGTCTTTGGACTGGGGACGTAACATTCCCCCAAGGCCAAGTGATTCTTACAGCTCGGGGTCGGGCGATGTCCCACCGAGTCTGCTCTTTGGACTGGGGACGTAACATTCCCCCAGGACCAAACGATTCAAACATCTCGGGGTCGGGCGATGTCCCACCGAGTCTGTCTTTGGACTGGGGACGTAACATTCCCCCAGGGCCAAGTGATTTAAACAGCTCGGGGTCGGGCGATGTCCCACCGAGTCTGTCTTTGGACTGGGGACGTAACATTCCCCCAGGACCAAGTGATTCTTACAGCTCGGGGTCGGGCGATGTCCCACCGAGTCTGCCCTCTGGACTGGGGACGTAACATTCCCCCAGGACCAAGCGATTCAAACAGCTCGGGGTCGGGCGATGCCCCACCGAGTCTGCCCTTTGGACTGGGGACGCAACATTCCCCCAGGGCCAAGTCGTTTAAACAACTCGGGGTCGGGTTACGTCCCTCCGAATCAGCCGCTTTGGTCTGGGGAGGTAACATCCCCCCAGAACCCAAGTCGTTCGCTTAGCTCAGAGACAAGTTACGCCCCACCAAGTCAGCTCTCCGGACCGGGGACATAACATTCCCCCGGGTCCAAATGCCTTACTCTTCCCGGGGTCAATCCAGACCCCTCTAACTCGTGCTGACCCTTGATGGGCCTTAAAATTGCAATGATGGCAAGAAGCATAAAAGGAGAAGAAAAAGAAGAAAAGAAATAAATAGACATAAATGCATAAATGTATATAAAGACAAGTTGTAATATTATTACAAGAAAAAGTTAAAGTGTACATAGGGCCCCGGTAGGGTTACCCTTTCTCATTCATCCCGCGCAGGGGCAGGAACTTCTTCCTCAGTTGGCTCAAATGGCGGAAGGAGCGGCTCGGCATCAGGAGGAGGAGCTGCGACTTCGGCATCAGGAGGAGGAGCTGCGACTTCGGCATCAGGAGGAGGGATCTCAAGGCAGTCCTCGTCCACGGCAGGAAACTCCGATCCTTCTTCAGGAGGAACCTCAGGAGCCGGAACGACCGAGATGGGGGCGGGATCCATCACCTCTTCAGGTGGGGGAGGGATCCACTTTTGAAACTCTTCCTCGGAAATGTCCCCCTTACAGTAACTGATGGCCGCGTAGATAGGGTCAATATTCAGGCTCGGCAGTACCATCGGTATCATTTCGGCACAGTCACCAACTCCCTCGAGACGGATGGTCTCCTTCTCGGCCTCGAGATCAACCTCTCTCTTTTCCAGCTCGCTCTCTCTCTCCTCGAGATCAATCTCCCTCTCCTCAAGCTCGGTTTTCTTCCTCTCCAGACTGTCTCGGGCACGAGCAACCTCCTCATCTTTACTCTTCAACTTGGCCTCAGCACTGGCTACCTTCCCCCTCAGAACCCCAATTTCAGATTGGGCAGCCTTCAGATCCTCCCGGACACTATCAGCAAGTTTCCTTTCCAGCACAGCAGCTGCCTTGAGGGCTTTATTCGCTTTGAAGCTCTCGACAGCGCCCGCCTCATGATTCTTGATCACCTCCTCCCGGTCAGCCAATTTTGCCTCCACTTCAGAGAGACGACTTTGAAGCCTCTGGGCCTGACCGCCCTCGGACAGCAAAGTCAGAAGAAGACCTTTGTTCTTAGCCATAAGGTAGTTGGCCTGCACACAGAAAAAGAGAAAAGAGATAAAAAAAAAAAAAAAAAAAAAAAAAAAAAAAAAACCGAGAAGGGGAATGAAAATACCTTCGCCATCTGAGAACTCATCTCAGTCACAACACCCTCGGGGGATACATCCTCGTACCTCGAGACCTCCCCCGGGGGAATAACCTCGGCCAACTCATTAAAAGCCGGCACTAAATGAGAAGTGGCCCCCCGGATGCTTTCTCTCAAGTCATCCACCCCGAGGACCACAGGGCCCTTCCGTTTCCTGGAGGAGTTTTCAGAGGACTTCTTCCCCCTACGAATGTCTTTCCTCTTGACTGGAGCAGCTCCCTCGTCTTCTCCCTCCTGGGCCAACTCGGTCTCCTCGGTCCCAAATTGACGCCTCCGCTTCCTAAGAGGTTTCGGCGGACTGGCAAGATGAGCAGATCCTGATGATTGCACACCAGAAGGTGAGGATAGTCCCCGAGCACTTGTCTGGACTTGTCCAGAAGATATGTTCTCAGCAAGATCAGTCCGTGCCCGAGAAGTTTCAGCATCAGCATGACTGGCCTTCTTCACGGTACCGGCCAACTTCTCAAGAAACTTTGGCCTCTTCGACATACCTGCGGAAAGAAGAAGAGGAAGAAAAATAAATCAAGATCCGAGAACATAACAAAAGCATCAAAACACATAAACAAACAAGCACCCAGCAGACCTCCACCAATCCGACCCGAGGCCTCCGGAGGGGCAACCCGAATAAGGCCCGAATCAACAAAGGCCGCATCATTAACCAACTTCCTCCAATGAGCAGCATACCCCCGAGCCCAATGTACCCGCCTCCGGACCTGACGAGAAACCTGGGAGCATCTCGCCAACAAGCTGGGAGGAACCAGAGAAGTTAGAAAACCTAAAAGAAACTAGAGAACGGGAACAAAGAAAGATATCCTGCTCTCGCAAGGAGAAGGAGTCAGAGTCCGAAAGGGAATACGGAAGAAGAAGGCATTATCGGATCATGAAACCATGAAAGAAGAGAAGACTGAGTACAAATAGGATTTCTTATAGGAATCGGATTTCTGTATTATTATAAATAGGAGGGCAGAGCATGTGTAAAAGGGGCATCTGAAAATCATCACAAGAGTGAAAGATTAGAGCCATAAAGTTCCAATTTGTAAGAGCAAAGGAGAGGTCTGAGAGGTGTATTTGAGTAATAAAAAAGTACCACACTGTTCTTGTCCGTGGACGTAGGTCGGATCCCAAAATCCACCGAACCACGTTAAATCACCTTGTCTGATTGGCGTATTTTCTTGTTTTCCGCTAAGTTTGCTTTTGGTCCCCCATAACCAAACAAATTCACAGTTGAAGGAGGATTCCCTCGGAGGTGATATCCCTATATTATCCTGAGACCAAAATCCACCGTCAACAATATATATATATATATATATATTTGAATTGTTGGAAATCTTACCGCCACACCACCTCTTCTGGATTTAAGCGGAACAGATAAAACTCTCGGTTGTCTCAGGATCTTATAAGAAATGCACTTCATGGATTCTAACTCATGATCTCAAGGTAATATCTTGAGTCCTACACCACCAAACCACGTCCCTTAGAGACTCATATTTCTATATATGCTAATGGCTTGTATACATTAATTTTATTGTTGTGAATTAAGAATTTACAATTCACGTTACATACATCCTTCATCATAGAAATATGAAAACAAAAGTATATGGTATAAAGGAAATCTTAGGGAGTGGTAGTAATTTGAGGCAAACAAACATACAACATGCCGCTGTCGCCATTAACTTTTTTATATTAACAATAATTTTGTCCTAAAGGGACGTGACTTAGTAATATAGTGTTCAATATCTCACATTGAGGTCATAGGTTCGAATCCAATGAGTATGTTTCTTGTAAAAGCCTGAGACAGTCAAGAGTTTTATATGCTCCGCTTAAGCTCAGAAAGAGTGGTTTGGCAGGCGGTAGACCCGGCCGGCGGTTCGGTTCCGGTTCGGAACCGAACCGAACCGGTCGGTTTCCGGTTCCACACGTAAGTGGAACCGGAACCTAAAACCGAACCGGAACCGAACCGGTTTGGTTCCGGTTCTGTTATTTTTTTTTTAATTAATTAAAATAAAAAATGAGAGGAATCAAAGCTTAAATAAAAAAAATATTAATTAAAAAAAATGAGATTAAATTTATAAATAAAAAAAATTTATTACATTGAAGAGCTTGAGCTTAAATTTTTAAAAATTTAAGTTGCCTACGTATCCTCCAAGGGTGAGAGGAATCAAAGCTCACGTAGTTCCATTACAAGTTTAAGACATATCACCTTTGTAAATTATAATTTTACAATTATCAATCATCATTATCAGTTGATCCTTCGGCTCTAGTTCCGCTTGCACTTGTTGCAGAAGCATTATCGAACAAATCTTCAAAATCATCGGGGGCATCTTCTTGTTGTCTCAGATCAGCTCGAGTCCAATCATTCATACAAGCTGTTGCTTCTAGAGTGCTTGGATGTAATGAAGATCGCCTAGCTTCCAATATATTACCTCCCAAGCTGAAGGCTTGCTCAACCGCAACGGTGGAAATAGGTGCTGCCAAGATCTCTTTAGCAATAATAGATAAAACATGATATATATTTTGATGCCGGTTCCACCATTCAAGGATTTTAAAATTTTTACTGCATAAACTTTCATTAGAAAACTCAAAATTTGTAGATAAATAATTATCTAATTCATGATTATTAGTTGTCGTATCCCTAGATTTTTTATTTCGTTGCAATAACCAACGATCCCCTGCGCTAAGTCTTGTTTGAATTACCGGTTCGCTACTACTAGATTGACCTAATGTTCCTAAGTTATATCTTACAATATAATCATTAAATAAAATAATTAAATCACTTCTTAATTTCGTCATTATGCTCGTAATATCAATGTCATCTAATATTCCTAAATAACCATAGTAAGCTTGTAAACCACCATTCAAACCTTCTAATTTAAATCTAGGATCAAAAACAGCAGCAATAAGATAAAGTAAAGGAATTTCTCTAAAATAATGCAACCATTTTACCTTCATAACAGTAATGGCTTCGAGCAAAACAAGATCATTAGGGTCGTCACTGTCAACATGCTCATCGAGAGTGCCAACAATATTCAAACTCTCAAGAAGAAATAAATGTGCTGTAGGATAATAAACACCGCTAAAAACTAAAGTAGCATCATTAAATACTCTTAAAATATCTAAAAAAATTTCACAAATATCCCATTGACTAGGATATAGTGTGATATTTTGAACATGTTGAGAAAAAAAAAACTACATAATGCATCTTTGTATTGAAATGCTTGACATAAAAGAAAATAAGTAGAATTCCAACGTGTTGAAACATCTCTAGAAAATTTAATCAGTTTAATACCATTTATTTTACAAAACTTGGTCCATTATCTCCTAACTTGAGAATATGACCAAATACAGTTAAGTGTCATTTTAATTGGATCAAGGAAATGAGATAATAATTTTAGACCGTCTTGCACACATAAGTTTAGGACATGACATGACATGTACAACGAATATGAAAAAATCGACCCCCTAAATTTGGTTGACATATTTCTTTTAAATCATTGATGGATGCAGTATTTGCAGATGCATTATCAAATCCAATTGTTAAAATTTTTTCTCCTAAACCATATTCATCAAAAATTACCTTCATCATTCTATAAATATTATGTGCAGTATGTTGGTCATCAAAAACTCTAAATGCAATAAGTCGTTTTTGCATGGTAAATGATGCATCAATCCAATGACAAGTCACACCCATGTATGAGTGTGTTTGCCAATGGTCACTCCAAATATCAGAACATATAGAAATACGACATTTCATCTCTTTAAATATTTCATTTAAAATAATTTTACCATCTTTATATAATTTGAAAATATGACGTTTTGTTGTGTTTCGAGTCATTCTACATGCAGCAGGGTTTAAAGCATTATGCATGTAATTAGTAAAATGAAGTTTTTCACCAAAACTTAAAGAAAGATGTGTCATACAAGTTAATTTCGCAAATTCTTCTCTATTTTTTGCATCAGAATATTTAAATAAATCTACACTACTCGTACCTCTACTAGATGATGTGTACCTGGCCATTTGAGTCTGCGTCGTATCAATGCCAAATTCAACCGGATGATGTTTCTCCATGTGCTTGATCATATTGCTGTATCCACCAGAAAATTTATAGATAACCCCACAATAGTTGCAAATTGTTCGTTGTGAACCATCTTCTAGGCGTTCCAAAGTAAAATGAATTTTGAAAATATCGGAGGACCGAGCCTTAACTTCTCTTCTCCGTGATTGTGCACTGACACTAGGGCCGCTCTCTTGGGTTGGCATATTTGACATTATGTTCTCGGATGAGCTTGCCTTTTTTTTTTGAGAAATTAGGAAGAAAAATAAGAAAATTGAATAATTGCGATGCGAATGATAACAAATTAACAACTAAATAAATTGAGATTGAGAATAAAATATAAGAGAATTGTATTGAAGTAAGATTGAGAATAAGAGAATTATAGAAAATGAGAGAGTTGAGAATTTGGTGTGATGAAATTATGAAAAATGAATCATATTTATAGAATTTTAGAATTTTTTTTGATACCAAAAATGCCCCTAAATATAATCGTTTTATTACCGTTATTAGGGATACATTAGTAATTTTTATTTTATATAATAAAAATATTTTTTTTAATTAAAATTTTTTTTTTGGCAGGGAGCCAAACGGCTCCCTGCATCCCCCAACGGCTACTAGCCGTTGGGGGAATTAGGCCCCCAACGGCTAGTAGCCGTTGGGGGCCGTAGGGTTCGGTTCCAACAGGAACCCGACGGTTCCAACCGGAACCGTTGGTTCCGGTTGGAACCGTCCGAACCTGTGGAACCGTACGGTTCCACCGGTTCGGACCGGTTCGAGATGGGGTGGAACCCCAACCGAACCGGTCCAATTCCGGTTCGGTTCCGGTTCCGAACCGGAACCGTGGCCGGGTCTAGCAGACGGAGTTTCCAACAATTCCAAAAAATAAATAAATAACAACAATTTTAATTATAAATATAATAAATTTATTTTATTTTTGTTTCAAAATCAGTTGAGTATTGGTTGATTTGGACCGTGGGGGTTTGTAGTGTTTTTTACTCCAAGAAGTGATTATACGATTAGAATAAGGATAGAGACTATAGAGGAGCTTTGAAAGTTTAAATTGTTGTATTTTCAAAATTTCAAGTTATGTCGTTCACAATCACATGTTTTGTGGTTTTGTCGTTTGTGCAAACCTTTGCTCTTCCGTAGCTTCTCTCTTACTACAAAAAAGTTTTCAGTAATATTAATTGGTTTCTAATTAAGGGCAGTAAAAGAAAGTAATAATAATTTGTGCATTGCGGATCCTGGTATTTTTAGAATTCAAAATTATTTTTATATTCTGAGACTCATAATTAAAACATAATATTATAATAAAAAAAATTTGAGGACATACATGGACATGATCAGCCCAGCCTGAAATTGTGCACGAAATGATAATTTTTGTTTTGGTTGATTAAAATGACAAAATTATTAAACAATATAAATACGTGTCACTTATTTTTTTAATCATGTCTATGTGTATGAGAGATCGTGGTTAAAAATTTAAATTTTATGGAAGTTCGAGGAGAAAATCTTTGGTGTAACAGTGGTATCACGTCATCCATGTAATAAGTCAATCATCTATTATTACGCGTGCTAAAAAATTAAAAAACAACTAAGAAATAAGTATTAAATTATACATATCATTTTTTAATTCGCTGGTGGTACCACGTAACCCATACTACTGTTACACCAAAGATTTACTCAAGTTCGAGGGGTTCTATGTTCGTGCTGACGTGGTATGTGTGTTGACGTAACATGTGTATTGATAAGATAACTCTAAAAAAATATTATATTATTGGTGAAAATTTTCATCGATTAAACCTTAAATTTTGATATTTTTTAAAAAAAATTATTTTTGATGGGGCCTCACTCTAACCCATGGGGGATCCCAAACCTACATCTACTCTACGGGTGAATATAATTTCAGTTCAAATCGCAACTCGACCAGAACTGAATCGTGCGGTTTGAAAAATTATTGAAAATGATTTCGGGTCAGTATAAACCGAACCGTAAATTTTGGGTCAGTGCGCGGTTTTGACCCAAACCATGACCCGAACCGCACAAACGGCAAATTGTGGCCTGAACCGCGACCCGAGCTACCGCCGACCCGCGTTCAAATTAAACATTATTTTATACTTTTCTTCTTCTTTAATCATGAAATTTAAAATATTTAATGATAATATGACAATATACAATGTATAAATGAAAATTATGTATTTTTTCTCTTCAATTATTATGTGAAAACACACATAATTTTCTTTAAAAAATTTCTAATCCAAACCGTCGACCCGAACCACCCAAACTGCCGAACCGCTGCGGTTTTCCTTATTAAATTTGCGGTTTCGGTTTCTAATTTTTCAAATCGTCAACCTGCGCGGTTTGAAGTGTAAAACGAAAAAATCGACCCGAACCGCACCGCGAACACCCCTAACATAATCTGACCCTTCGGTGGGGCCAACTTATGTCCCACAACGATCCATTTAATTTGAAATTTTTTGACAAAGTGGTGGCTCGAACCCATGATTTCATCATTGGAGTAAAGCATTTGTACCAATTAGGGTAAGACATGTTATGTAAACAAATATAAAGAAGAAGATGCTAACGAGTGTCATGGTAAGGGCACTAATTAATGATTTTTTTTTTTTTTGAAAATTTTTATGGGAAAAAGAAATAAATAATTAATATTTTGATAATTTTTTATATTTTTCATAAAAATGATGTGAAAATTTTTCAAAAATTGATCATTAATAAATGCCCTTATGACTAAATGAAATATCTATGGAAACATCAGTAAGCAAAACTTAATGAAAAATAATGGATTTTTCAGTAAGCAAAACATCGGTAATAGTAATAAACAAATTAGCAATTAATTCAATAAAAATAATTATCGAATGAATTTTTCCGTAAATTAAAATCCACAATTTTTGTCAGTAAATTACCTGTAAAACATTTGTCAATAAAATCCATAATTTCCATCGATATTAGATAAATTACTAACGAATAAGTTTTCTCGTTAAAATCTAAAAATATCATCAATATTTCATCACTAATATGTAACACTATATATTAACGCCACATTTAACGATGGACATTTTCATCTTACATTGTTATTCTTTTAACGATGATTTTTGTAATAACTATTAGTAAAAACTGACGGAAAAATTTTCATTGATAACTTGATAGTTTCTTTTTATGAATTTATATTAATCATAATAAACAGGTTATGTTTTTTTTTTTTTTTTTTTTTTTTTGTCACCGATGGCAAATGTATGCTTAAAATTCCTTCTAAAATTGGTCTAACACATTGATTCATTTATTTAACAAGAATGTGTTTTTTTTTTCTTTTTTAATATTTTTTTCTCTTCCTTTTCTTCTTTTCTACATTCGGACGGCAGATAAGATTTCAACATTCTCATGTTGACATTATAGTTTTTTTAGATTTTATACACCTATTACAATATATACTTGAGGAAGGAAAAAAAATTTGGTTTCCGTCCATTGACAAATATTTTAATAAGAGGTAAACGACGAATATTCTCTTATCGGTTTTATAATATGTTGATGGTGTTTTCTAGGCACTACGTTATTCAAGCAGCACGATAGGGGTAAGAAAGGTAATTCACTTCTCGGTCAACATCATTAAATGCCGACCCGACCACTAAGAGCCAAACAGACCGAGCACTTGGTGATAGATGACCGACCACTTTTCCAGATAAACCGGGCACTATCAAGTCGGCATAAGCATTCTCAGCATAAAAGACTATCATGACCGACCTCATGAAGACCGACCAGACAGGCGAGATATGCTCAAGATGACGACACCCTATTCTTGCAGATAAGATAAACAAATTATCCTACTCTCACAAGGAAATGAAGTCAGAATCCAAGAAGGAATAAGAAAAGTGAAAGCAACGTTGGGTTAGAAATCCTTACAAGAGGAGAAGACTAAATTCAACTAGGATTTCTTATGCAAATAGGAGTCTGATTTCTGTACTATTATAAATAGGAGGGCAGAGTATGTGTAAAGGGCATCAAAAAATAAGGGATCTGAATCTTCAAGCTCTGACTTGTAGAAAGTAAAAAGAGACCCGAAAAGAGTGTTTAAGTAATAAAAGTACCATCCCGTTTGTGTCCGTGGACGTAGGTCGGATCCAAATCCACCGAACCACGTTAAATCTCCTTGTTGATTGGTGTGTTTATCTGTTTTTTGCTAAGTTTGCCTTTGGTCCCCCATAACCAAACAAATTCACTATTGAAGGAGGATTTCTTTGGGAGTGATATTCCAATATTACCCTGAGACCAAAATCCGCCGTCAACAGTTGGCGCCGTCTGTGGGGAACTGGACAAAAAACAACTCGTGTAGTAAGACAATGGCGGAAGGCGGAAACCACCAACATCAGGAAACTCAGCCACAGATTGGATGGAGAAGATCGAGGAACCTAAGGAAAGAAAGGAAGGAAAATCAAACTTGCTAAAAACCATAGTAACCGGTTTGAAAAGATATAGGGGCACACACGACAGGCCGGGCCTAGCCGACGAAGAACGAAATAACAGAGGGAAAAAAAAATTGTTGATACAAGTGAGGACGACAGACCCCAGAGAAGGGGCCCCTACAGGGTAAAATCTGTAGTGGTTCAGGAAGACTCCCAAACTGAAGACATGTGGGAGGAAGAAGATGACAAATCGTCACCAAACTCCTCCTATAATAGCCCTCACGATGCCAGGAAAAAAAGGAAGAATGTGACGAAAGAGCACGGGAAGATACCGGACCTGAGAAGCACCACGCCCAAGACAACAGAAAAAGAGGAAGTCACAAGAGGCGGCATGAACAAACCAAAAACAGCATCATGAAATCTTAGCTGCGGGAGGAACTAGCCAAATGGGGAGTATTCCCCAACACAGACATAGGAGACGCCCGGGACGGTAGAGATGAGTCCCCCCTCACAGAAGAAATAAGGTCAGAAAAATTCCCAAAAAGATTCAGCATGCCAACCATGGCGCCATACAAAGGCCATACCGATCCCAAAACCCACGTTGAAGGTTTCGTCCTACTAATGGAGGTACAAGGGGTAACATGGGACGCCATTTGCAAAGTGTTCCCCTTACCCTGGCCGGACCGGCCATCCTATGTATAGAAGCCTAGCCCCAAGAAGCATCAGCAGCTTCACTCAACTCAGAAAGTCATTCATACGGCACTTTAAAGGGGCTTGTGCCCCAGGAAAACGATTGGAGAACTAAGGCTTATGAAACAAGGAGATGATGAACCGTTGAAAATATTTATTGAGAGATACCACAATATGGTACTCGAAGTCGGAGGGTACGAGTCTCCCGAGCCCTAGAAAGCTTAAAGGGAGCCTTGAAAGTCGGAAGGCTATGGACCCACCTAAGGATCCAAGACACCCCGGACTACGCAACCGCCCTGGAAGTAGCCCGGAAGTTCGTTCTGTTAGAAAACGAGGAGAAAATATCCCGAAGAGGGAACCATCAGAGAAAGACCACGAAAGAGGGCGCCCCCCGCCGCGTAGAAAGAGAATCCAGAAGGCCGCCCTTAAAACACAAGAAGTTCAAACCACTGCACCGAGACAACCAAGAGAGAAGGCCGCCGACCCAAGTAAATCATGTGGTCGAGGAAAATGCATACATCCCCCTAAAGAAACCACTGGGACAGATTGTCATGGAAATTCAAGGGAAAGACCTCTTGGTAGAACCCGACCAAAGAAGATTTCCCCTGGACAAGAGGAACCAAAAGGCTTACTGCATACATCACAACTCCAGAGGACATGCAACTGACGGATGTAAAGATTTGCGGGAACAGACGGAAGACCTGGCATGAAACGGATACCTAAACAAGTACATTGATCACGAAGTTATGACGGCCAGACAAAGAGCACGTAGCCGCCAAATAAATATCATCGCAGGAGGAAAAACACTGGCCGGAAACTCTAACCGGTCAAGGAAATATTACAGCACAGAACTCGAGGACCAGACGTCTTAGAAACAAAGCAGGTAACAGAACTCCAGGGAAACCGGTCAGTGCCGATAATGTTTACTGATGAGGATACCCGAGGAGTAAATTTCCCTCATGACGATGCGTTGATAATCAAGGCAGTAATCAGCGGGTCGGAGGTAGACAGAATCCTAGTAGACCCCGGAAGCGCAGTTGACATAATTTCCAAAGAAGCACTGGACGACCTAGGGCTGGAATATGCAACCCTGACCAACGATAGCACTCCCCTATACGGTTTCGGAGGATCAGCCGTCATCCCCCACTAGGAAGGATACAGTTGGCAATGACTGTCGGGACATATCCCCGGACTCGGGCAATCATGACAGACTTCACTGTAGTAAACTGCATGAGCAGTTACCAAGCCATCATCGGGCGACCTTTCATGATGAAAACAAAGGCCGCGATGTCTTGCTACCACCTAAAACTGAAATTCCCCACCCGTGAGGGGATCAGAATCGTATGCGGAAGCCAGAAAACAGCTCGCAGCTGCTTCGCAACTCTCTCACGAGAGACTCTCTGCATCAAAGAAGATACCCAAAAACGACAAAGAAGCCTGGGTGAAGAAGAAGAAAACAGAAGCCCTGGGCCCCGGCCAAACAAAAATGCCCGACTCGCTGCAGCAGCCGAGAGACAGAAGAAATAGAACTTTACGGGCCAGGAAAAGTATAAAGATAGGGGGAGGCCTGAGCAAATCTCTACGACAAGATCTGCTAGAATGCCTGAAAGGATACCCGGACGTCTTTGCCTGAGGATACAATGACATGCCTGAGATCGATCCAAGATTCATCAATCACCGCCTAGCAGTAGATCCATCTCGTAAGCGGTCAGGCAAAAGAGAAGGAACTTCAATCAAGAAAGGAGTAAAGCAATAGCGGCCGAGGTCGAGAAGTTACTAAAGGCAGGTCTCATCAGGGAGGCAAGGTACCCGGATTGGGTATCAAACGTAGTGTTGGTCAGAAAAAACAATGGCAAGTGGCGAATGTGTGTCGATTTCACCGACCTAAACAAGGCGTGCCCAAAGGACAGCTTTCCTTTGCCGAACATAGACCAGCTAGTAGACACCACAGCCTGTCAAGGATTATTGAGCTTCATGGATGCCTTTTCCGGATACAACCAGGTCAAAATGTGCCCTGCAGACGAAGAGAAGACAACTTTCATCACAGATCAGGGACTTTACTCTGCTATAAGTAATGCCATTCGGACTAAAAAACGCTGGAGCAACCTTTCAAAGGTTGGTAAATGAGGTTTTCAAACCGCTCATCGGCATTACCATGCTAGTTTATGTCGATGACATGATAACAATGTCGAAAGAACCAAGCAAACCACATGGACGACCTAAAAAGGACCTTCGAGCTTTTAAGAAGACACAACCTGAAACTCAATCCAGAAAAATGTACCTTCGGGGTAGCCTAGGAAAGTTTTTAGGCTACATGGTGAGTTCCCGAGGTATCGAAGCAAACCCACAAAAGATCCAGGCAATACTGGCCCTAAAGTCTCTCAAGACAGTGAAAGAAATACAAAGTCTGACTGGTAGAGTGGCTGCGCTCAATCGGTTCATATCACGAGCAACTGACAAATGCCACCATTTCTTCAAAGTGATCCAAAAAGCAAAAAAGATATCGACTGGACATCAGAGTGCGAAGAAGCCTTCCAGCAGTTAAAGCAGCATCTGGTGCAGCCCACTCTCCTGGCAAAACCGCTCCCGGGAGAAACATTATACCTATACCTGGCTGTTTCGGACCGAGCAGTAAGTTCAGTACTAATACAAAGACCCCGACAAGATCTAGAAACCTGTCTACTATATCAGCACCCTCCTAGACGCTGAAACCCGATATCCGGTACACACGAACTGGTCGCGCCCTTAATTAATTACGGCAGCTCGGAAATTGCGGCCTTACTTCCAGGCCCATCCTATCAAGGTATAAACACCGATCACCCCCTAAAACAAATTCTGCAACGGCCGGAAGTTTCCGAAGACGAGTAAAGTGGTCGGTAGAGCTAAGTGAACACGACATCACCTACCTCCCGAGAGCAGCAGTGAAAGGACAAGCCTGGCAGATTTTGTCGCCGAATATACCGACCCCCAGACCCTGGCCATAGAAGAGGACAAATGGGAAATGTCTGTAGACGGTTCGGCCAGCACACAAGGCAATGGCGCGGGAATCATCCTAAAAAGCAACAAAAGAGAAGAATTCCTACTCGCCCTAAAATTGCTTTCATAGCAACCAACAATGAAGCAGAATATGAAGCAATACTGGGCGGTCTGAGACTATGCACGGTACTGGGGATCCAAAATGTGGTAGTAAGGAGTGACTCAAGTTAGCCATTCAGCAACTAAAGGGAGCATTTCAAGCGAAAGAGCCTAGCATGATGGCCTATCTGACCGAAGTACAAAAGTTAACAGGGAAGATGGGGATGTACGCTTCGAACAAATCTCCCGAGAAGACAATTGTGAGGCAGACACACTGGCACGGCTCGCCTCTTTCAACAAAATCCGAACACCCCAGAATAATCCCTTTGATTTACATCCGGGAAAGGAGCGTGGGGGAATCTAAAGTAGAAGTTCTAGATAAAGAAAGCAAAGCATCATGGATGCAACCCATCAGAGAATATCTGGAAACAGGAGAAACACCAGGAGATAAAACGGAGGCCAGGAAGTTAAAATACAAAAGCACCAGATTTTCCCTAATCAACGGGGTACTTTACCGAAGAGGTTACTCAGTCCCCCTCCTGAGATGTCTGGCAGAAGAAGAGGCAAATTATGTGCTCAGGGAGATACATACGGGCATCTGCGGGAGCCACGCCGGAGGTCGCTCAATTGTTTTCAAAGCCCTGAGACAAGGCTTCTATTGGCCGACCATGCACCAGGACGGCATAGAAGTAGCCCGAAAATGCGAAGGATGTCAGAAAAATGCAAATCTCCACCACCAACCAGCCGAACAGTTAACTACGCTGCTCAGTCCCTGGCCGTTCGCCCAGTGGGGACTAGATATCATTAGGCCAATGCCACAGGGGAAAGGGCAAGCAAAATACGCCATTGGGCCATAGATTATTTCACCAATGGGTGAGGCAGAGCCATTATCCACCATAACGGAGAAAAAAGCCAATGAATTCCTGAGGAAAAATATCGTCTGCCGATCGGGATTCCCCGAGCCATCATCACTGACAACGGGAAGCATTTGACAGCAAAGGTTTCAGAAAACTCTGCGAGGACCTCCAAATTGCCCTAAGGTTCGCCACGCCAGCCCACCCCAAATCAAACGGACAAGTCGAAGAGACAAACAAAACCATCAAGGCTAACCTGAAAGCTCGGCTTGGATCCAGCAAAGGCCTATGGGTCGAGGAACTACCAGAAGTACTATGGGCACACCGGACAACCTATAAGGATTCCACGGGAGAAACCCCGTTCTCCTTAGCATACGGATGTGAAGCTGTCATCCCGGCAGAGATCGGGGTGACCTCCCACAGGGTTCAGCACTACGGGAGTAAACAGAATGAAGGTATTATCAGAAACCACCTCGACCTGATAGAAGAGAAGAGAGAGAGATCGGTCATAAAAACAGCAATCTACCAGCAAAGGATGGCCCGCTTCTACAATAAAAGGATTCGGACACGCACCTTCATCCCGGGCGACCTGGTGCTAAGAAAAGTCACCCTAAATACTCGAAAGCCAGAGGAAGGCTCCCTGGGCGCCAAATGGGAAGGGCCCTACAAGGTGGTAAAAGTAGTGAACCCGGAGTGTACATCCTAGAACGACTGGACGGCACAAGATTAAAAAAGCCATGGAACGCCGAGATGTTGAGAAAATACTTCCAGTAACTTTCCCTTCCTCCTATCTGCTTACGGCAAACAAATAAGGGACATGAATTCAAATACAGAGCCTCTCTCAAAATGACCCACAGGAGTTGTAAGAAGGGCAGTATGTCCCCAAGTATCAATAAAAACTTTTTTTTACCCGCTCTTCTAAAAAATAAAACTTTGCAAAAAAAACCCGGGGACATACTCAATGCAACAATCCGAACATAAAGAGAAATATGCCCTCTGATGTTCCGAACAGCTCGGGACTGGATCTTCCGCCGAGGTCATCTGGCTCGGGGTCGGGGTACGTCCACGTCCCACCGAGTCAACCCTTCGGACTAAGGACGTAACATTCCCTCAGGTCCAAGTGCCCTTTTCAGCTCGGGGTCGGGTACGTCCCACCGAGTCACCCTTCGGACTGGGGACGTAACATTCCCCGGTCCAAGTGCCTTTTTCAGCTCGGGGTCGGGTACATCCCACCGAGTCAGCCCTTCGGACTGGGGACGTAACATTCCCCCAGGTCCAAGTGCCTTTTTCAGCTCGGGGTCGGGTACATCCCACCGAGTCACCTTCGGACTGGGGACGTAACATTCCCCCAGGTCCAAGTGCCTTTTTCAGCTCGGGGTCGGGTACATCCACCGAGTCAGCCCTTCGGACTGGGGACGTAAACATTCCCCTAGGACCAAGCATCTCTCTTGGCTCAAGGTCCTCAGGGGCATGCTCGGTACATAGGATCCGTGAGATGCATAGCACAGGGAGGGATGATACCCCTGTGGCGATTGCCTACTCCAGTGTTACCGAACATAAGGAGGAATATGCCCTTAATGTGTCGAGCATTCTTTGATCCTCACGTACCCGATGTAATGGATCCGTGGGAAAGCATAGCACGGGGATAATGATGCCCCATGACGATTGCTAGCTCCAGTGATGCCGGACCTAAGGAGGAATGTGCCCTTAGTATCCCGGACACTCTTTGATCCATTCATCATCCGGATCCGCGAGAGACACAACACGGGGATGCGTTGTGCCCCTGTAGCGTGTGCCTACTCCAGCGTGGTAAGGAGGAGCCCTCATACAATACACAGGCTCCCTAGTGAACCGACGTGTAGAGGATGTGCCCTCACCATTCAAACGCTCTACTGATCCGAATCCTGGTTCGCCGGGACACTGAATTGAAAGATTCAGAATTGTGTTTTGGAGACCTCGGGCATGACGCTGTTTTGAGGCATCCATGTTGTTGTTTATGCTTGCAAAAACGTTTTTTTTTGGGATAGGTGCTAAGTCACCCCCACATTTTGATTTCATTTTCCAGAATCTTGTTTTTGTTTTTCGCCGGTTTGGCAGAGGGACGCCCATGCCAGATTCGGTAGGGCTACAAAGGTTGATTCATTTCCTTCGGAATAAGTCCCAGGGATTAATCGGCTCGGGGCTGGATTACGTTCCGCCGAGGCTACTTCTTAGTCGGCTCGGGGCTTGATTTCGTTCCGCCGAGGCCGCTGGTTTTCAGTCGGGGTCAGGTTACGTCCCACCGGTCAGTCTTCTTTGGACTGGGGAGGTAACATTCCCCCAGAGCCAAGTCTTTCACTCAGCTCGGGGTCGGGTTACTTCCCACCTAGTCAGTCTTCTTTGGACTGGGGAGGTAACATTCCTCAGAGCCAAGTATTTCACTCAGCTCGGGGTCGGGTTACGTCCCACGAGTCAGTCTTCTTGAACTGGGGAGGACATCCCCAGAGCCAAGTCTTTCACTCAGCTCGGGGTCGGGTTACGTCCGAGTCAGTTTGGACGGGGAGGTCCCCCAGAGCCCAGTCTTTCAGCTCGGGGTCGGGTTACGTCCCACCAGTCAGTCTTCTTGGACTGGGGAGGTAACATTCCCCCAGAGCCCAAGTCTTTCACTCAGCTCGGGGTCGGGTTACGTCCCACCGAGTCAGTCTTCTTTGGACTGGGGAGGTAACATTCCCCCAGAGCCCAAGTCTTTCACTCAGCTCGGGGTCGGGTTACGTCCCACCGAGTCAGTCTTCTTTGGACTGGGGAGGTAACATCCCCCAGAGCCCAGTCTTTCAGCTCAGGGTCGGGTTCGTCCACCAAGTCAGTCTCAACTAGGGGGGACATTCCCCCAGGCTAAGTATCACTCAGCTCGGGAAATGCCCCTCCGGCTCATGTTAACCCCCGAAGGGTCTCAAAGTGTTCGATGACAAGATCAAAAAAAAAAAAGGGAGAAGAGAAGGGAAAAGAAAAGTAAATACATAAATACATAAAATACAAAGTTATTACAAAAAAAAAGAAAGATAGAGAGTTAAAATATACATAGGGCCCCGGTCGGGTTACCCTTTCTCATTCAGCCCGCACAGGGGCGGGAATTTCTTCCTCAGCTAGCTCAGACGGCGGAAGGATCGGCTCGGCCTCAGGAGGAGGAACATCGGCTTCAACCTCGGCAACATGAGAGACCTCTGCTTCAGGAATGGGAGGAGGGATCTCAAAACAGTCCTCACCGGGGGCGGGAACATCAGGTCGTCCTTCTTGGGAAGCCCCGGAAGCCGGAACAACCGAAATCGGGTCGGGATCCATCACCTCCTCGGAAGAAGGAGGGAGCCATTTCTGGAACTCCTCCTCGGAGATCTCCCCCTTGCAGAAACCGATGGCCGCGTAGATAGGATCCATGTTCAGACCTGGCAGTACCATCGATATTAGTTCAGCGCAATCACCAACCCCCTCAAGACGGATGGCATCCTTCTCGGCCTCAAGATCGGCCTCTCTCTCCTCAAGCTCGGCCTCTTTCCTTTCAAGATCATCCCGGGCCCGTGCCATCTGTTCGTCCTTGGCTTTCAGCCTAGCCTCAACACTTGATACCTTCCCTTTCAAAATGCCAATCTCAGATTGGGCAACTTTCAAATCCTCCCTGGCAGTATCGGCAAGTTTTCGCTCCAACGCGGCAGCGGCCTTGAGAGCCTTGTTTGTTTTGAAGGCCTCTATTGCAGCCGTTTCATGATTCTTTATCACCTCCTCCCGGTCGGCCAGTTTAGCCTCCACCTCTGTAAGGCAATTCTGAAGCCTCTGGGCCTGACCACCCTCGGACAATAGACTCAGAAGGAGGTCCTTATTCTTGGCCATGAGATAAGTAGCCTGCACGAAAACAAAGAAATCAAGATATAAAAAAAAAAAAAACCGAGACCCAAAATCAGAAAGGAGATGAGTAAAACTACCTTTGCCATTTGGGAGCTCAGCTCGGTCACCAAGGCTTCAGGAGAGATATCCTCATATCTCGAAACCTCCCCCGGAGGAATCACCTCGGCCAATTCATTAAAAGCCGGCACTAGATGGGAAGTAGCCTCCCGGATGTTTTCTCCCAAATCATCCACCCCAAGGATCACGGAACCTTTTCGCCTCTTGAGGAGCCCCCAGACGATTTTTTCCCCCGACGGGCGTCTTTCTTCTGCCCTGCACAGGCTCCTCCTCCTCCAACTCAGTCTCCTCTGACCCGAACTGACGCCTCCTCTTCCTAAAAGGCTTCGGCGGACTGACAAGACGAGCAGACCTGATGACGGCACACCAGAAGGAGAAGATAGACCTCGAGCAGCCGGCTGAACCTTCCCCTGAGACTCCCTCCCAGCTTCAACAGATTCAGGATGTGCTCGGGAAGTCCCAGTATCAGCATGGCCGACCTTCTTCATGGTACCGGCCAACTTCTCGAGATACTTTGGTCTCTTTGACATGCCTAAAAAAAAGGGAAGACAAAGAAAGAAGGAAATCAGGACCCGAGCATACAGTAAAGAGAGAGAAAAGAAGACATCAAACGTGATAAATAAAGAGGGAAGTCAACTAAAAAATCAGCGAACATCTACCTATCCGACCCGAGACCTCCGAAGGGACAGTCCGAGTAAGGCCCGACTCAACAAAAGCCGCATCATTAACCAACTCCCTCCAGTGGGCGGCATACCGACGAGCCCAGACTACCCGTTTCTGGACCCGATGGGAAACCTTGGGAGCATCCCTCCAACAGGCTAGGAGGAATAGGAAAGAAGGGGTAAGAGTCCATACAAAAAAAAAAAACTAAGGAAAGCTAAAAGTTGATCTCCAAACCTCCCGCCCTGAAGATATCCGGTACCAAGAATTCCCCTTCATCCGACCTTAGGGACCGTCCCCAATCCCCAGTCGCCCAGAACCAGAGGTCTTTAAAATTCTTATTGGAGTCAGGGAGCTTTTGGACGACGTTTGACGAGCTGTCATAAGCGGAAAGGTAATACCATCCGTGGTACGACCTAGGATTGGCCTTCAGCCGGTATAACCTCTTCACCTCTTCAAGAGAAGGCTCGCCGAGTCCTGCCCGATGCCAAGCTACATACAACCCGGCCAGAATCCTCCAACTGTTTAGACTCAACTGACAAGGAGCAATCTCCATCTCGGCCAGCATCCAAGCAAAGTAAGGTTGAACAGGCAGCCACAGCCCACACAAAAAAAAGCAGGAAGAAGTGCCACCGAGCCCTCGTCGGGTTGACTAGCGCGATCCATCAAGCCGGGAACTTCAAGGGCGATATCTATCGGAATATTATATCGCGTGTCGAAGTAGGGCGAGGTCATCTTCAGTTATTTTGGAAGGACGGTTCATATCCAGAGCGGAAGAGCCAAGATCACCGGGCTCTGGATCCCTCCGAGGAACCCTTTGATGGTAAGAATCTTGTTCAAATCTCAGAAAGAGTAGGGGTAGTGTCAAGGTCTTCTACTGGGTGCCCCCGAGCCCGAGGAGAGCTCTTCCGCAGGGGGAGTTGAGGGTTTAGCAGGATTTTCAGGGGGAGAATTATTGTCAGACATCCCTAAACATCCGCAAAACAAAAAGGAAGGGGAGGTCAGTCTATAACTAAGAAATTACTCAGGTTTCTTCCGTCTTAGCTAAAACAGGTGGCTTCTAAAAGTGCCCTAAAGCAAAAACCAACAAAGCCTTAAGTCGTTCCCTAGCAACATTCAAAAAACAGCAAGACTCACAACACAAAAAAGGAAGAGGTCGTTCAGAAGACTTACTTGTTCTTCTCAGAAAAGCAGGAGATTGTGCGGTATGGCTTGCCCGTCCCTTATGTTCGCAACGGAGAGAAAGAAAGCCCGAGGTTGAACTCCGAGAGCACTGAGTTGAGCGAGTCACGAAAATATTTTCAGGAAAGAAGGAGAAATTGCCAAAAAAGATTGAACAGTAAAAGCCTCGCCTTCTTATAGTCATGGCCAGGACGCTCGTGGCCATTGGATCAATAGAAGGAACCCGAATGAACGCCAAATGTCGACTGCAAAAGAGGTCTGCCAAAGTTAAACAGACGGTTGAGATCAGCGAACTGTGAAGACGCCTCTAACACGGTCGATTCGTTTCCTTTTTGGAGGGAACCTGACGGATGTTCGACAAGTGTCAAAATTAGAAAAAACCCTAAAAAGATGATTTGATAGGCATTTAAAACAGACGTGACTGTTGCGCGTCTCAAGAAGAGGCGCTTGAAAAGGGGCGACGGAACACTTCAGAATCGGGTCGACCTCCACTAGAATAAATCAGCACACCATCTTTACATAGTTCCCGGCACCAACTTGCATACTCGTTGGAACCGAGAACTATGGGACATATGTTGATGGTGTTTTCTAGGCACTACGTTATTCAAGCAGCACGACATGGGTAAGAAAGGTAATTCACTTCTCGGTCAACATCATTAAATGCCGACCCGACCACTAAGAGCCAAACAGACCGAGCACTTGGTGATAGGTGACCGACCACTTTTCCAGATAAACAGGGCACTATCAAGTCGGCATAAGCATTCTCAGCATAAAAGACTATCATGACCGACCTCATGAAAACCGACCAGACAGGCGAGATATGCTCAAGATGACGACACCCTATTCTTGCAGATAAGATAAACAAAATTATCATACTCTCACAAGGAAATGAAGTCAGAATCCAAGAAGGAATAAGAAAAGTGAAAAAACGTTGGGTTAGAAATCCTTACAAGAGGAGAAGACTAAATTCAACTAGGATTTCTTATGCAAATAGGAGTCTGATTTCTGTACTATTATAAATAGGAGGGCAGAGTATGTGTAAATGGCATCAAAAAATAAGGGATCTGAATCTTCAAGCTCTGACTTGTAGAAAGCAAAAAGAGACCCGAAAAGAGTGTTTAAGTAATAAAAGTACCATCCCGTTTGTGTCCGTGGACGTATGTCGGATCCAAATCCACCGAACCACGTTAAATCTCCTTGTTGATTGGTGTGTTTATCTGTTTTTTTCTAAGTTTGCCTTTGGTCCCCCATAACCAAACAAATTCACTATTGAAGGAGGATTTCTTCGGGAGTGATATTCCAATATTACCCTGAGACCAAAATCCGCCGTCAACATAATATAAATGAAATAATTGATTTACTTTCATATAATATTTATGTCTCATTCGTTTACGATAAAATTAGGATATATTTACAAAGCATATATATACGAGTATATATTTAATTTTTATCCTAATTTGCATTACCATTTTTTTAATATGTATAATATATTACATCATTATTTGTCTTCTTATTCCATTGTTAAATTTAATAATTTTGCATAGCAATATATTCTGTTGATGGTGTTTTTTAGGCACTATGATATTTAAGCAGCACGACAGGGGTAAAAAAGGTAATTCATTTCTCAGTCAAGATTATTAATGCCGACCCGACCACTAAAGAGTCAACAGTAAGGGGCCGTGAACTTTACGGTTAGTGACCGAGCACTTGAGTTCATGATGACCGGGCAATTATCAGGTCGACAGCAGCATTCTCAGTACAAAACACTATTATGACCGACCACATGAAGACCGACCTCGTGAAAACCGAGCATAGGGCAAGACATATTCGGGAAGATAAGACATTTTATCCATACAAGATAAGATAATAAGTTATCTTACTTTCATGGGGTAAACTAGTAAGTCAATGTCCTAGTATGATAAAGGAAGTGAATGTAGTTTTTGACTAGGAATCCTTATGGGAAAGAGAAATTGTTTCAACTAGGAAACCCTTGTAAAAGAAGGAATCTGATTTCTGCACTATTATAAATATGAGGGTAGAGTATGCTTAAGGGGAGGAGAATAGGAAGAGAACCAATATCAGGCACCAGAATCATTACCACTAGACTTGTAAAAAACAAGAAGCAGAGCTGAGAAGCGTGTTTGAGTAATAAAAGTATCATCCTCTTTGTGCCCGTGGACGTAGGTCGGACCAAGATCCGCCGAACCACGTTAAATCTCTTTGTCGATTGGCATATTTATCTGTCTTTTGCTAAGTTTGCTTTTGGTTTCCCCCATAACCAAACAAATTCACTATTGAGGGAGGATTATCTCGGGAGTAATATTCTCATATTGCCCTGAGACCAAAATCAGCCGTCAACATATTCGTCCACTAGTCTTATGTTGGGTAAAATTATAAAGGTTCCATTAATTAATTAATCAATGTTGGGACGTCCTACATTAACTATTGTATGACTTAGTCTCAAAAACACTTGTATTACTATGATGGTGACATTTTTTTATTTGTTTTTATATATATATATCATATTTACGAATCAAAAATTCGGTGGGACTTTCTAAGTCAATTTTGATATGAAAGTCACATGATTTTTATGTCATAAAATGACTTCTATCATATATTTATAATATATTTACGTCGTGAAAAAAATTATATGATTAAAATATTATAGATATTTATCATGTATTTAAATTTTTATTTTTTTTCAGAATTTTTTTAAATGTTGGATGATAGAAAGTTATCATAAGTTAAACAATCTCGATTTCACTTCATGACATATTTTGTGTCATGAATAAATCTATCATAAAAACATGACATATATATTAAATATCAATAATCATCGATATTATAATTTCACTAAAAAAAAATTAAATAAAATTTATTGTATTTCAGCATAAATTCGAAGTTGAAACATATATCATCAAATCTAGACTCAGCGTAAATTCGAACTTGAAACATATATCATCAAATCTAGACTCGGAATCGAAATTTTTCGGTTTGGTTAGGAACCGGACGGTTCCAGCAGTTCTACGGTTCTAACCGGAACCAAACGGTTCCGATTGGGAGCAGGCCCAACGGCTAGTAGGCTCCCTGCCTAAATTCCAATAAAATAAAATAAATATAATATGTAATTTATTAATTTACCCTTAACAACATTAATAAAACAGCTAGTTTTATGGGCATTTTAGGTATCACAAATATTCCAAAATGTATAAATAGAGGTCATTTTTCATTTTTTTTAACACACCAATTCTTAATTCTCTCAGTTTCTACAATTCTCTCATTCTCAATTATCTTATTCTTTAAATTTTCTTTAATAAAAAAAGACAAGTTCATCTGAGAACACCATGTCAAATGTGTCAACTCAAGAGAGCGGCCCTAATATCGGTACACAGAGAAGAGAATTTAAGTATTGTTCCTCCGATATTTTCAAAATTCATTTTCATTTAGTCTAAATTGAAAATGAAGGTACACGGAGAAGAGAACATCATGTCAAATGTATCAACCCAAGAGAGCGGCCCTAGTATCGGTACACAGAGAAGAGAAGTTAAGTATTGTTCCTCCGATATTTTCAAAATTCATTTTCATTTAGTCTAGATTGAAAATGAAGGTGCAAGAGCAATATGCAACTATTGTGAGATTTCTTACAAATTTATTGGTGGATATGACAATATGATCAAACACTTGGAAATACATCATGCCGCTGAAATTGGACTTGATACAACGCAAACTCTGTACGGGCCAAATTTGGGCCAAGGGCAATTTTGTCATTTTACCCTAAGCCCAAGCTTCTGCCTCAAAAGGAAGCCCCAATGTTTAAAGTGTATAGAGGCCCAGAGATTCACAAGCCCAGGCCTAATGAGATACCACATGCTCAGAGCATAATCAGGGCTCACCCTACTCCGGTTCACATAACGCCGAGACTCATAAATACTATTCACAACCCATTCGTTTCAGCTGACAACGCAGTAATAGCTCTTCATGAAGTCGACTGTTACCATAATCCAACAGACGATTAATCAAAGGCAATAAAGGCACACGTTACAGGAACATGTATATATAGGGAACAAGGCTCTTAGAGGAGGGGGATTCAACTTCTAGCTCTCCTACTCACATCAACCGCCCTCACGGCAGATCACGAGTATCAAGGTAATCTCTAGCCTTGCTCTTCCATTACTTTCAGCTCATGCCCATCACTGACTTGGGCGTCGGAGTGCCCCCGGCACCCACCACACCGGTGGGCAGTACTCCCGCTCACTCTACATCTTTGTTCTGCAGGATCGCCAGTGCCCCCATCTCAAAGAAATCTCAATTGTGGACCTCGGGCGAAAACCAGCGTCTACAATTTGGCGCCCACCGTGGGGCCCTAGCGATTCATGGCATGCAAAGATCTCTTCATCTACCACTCGTATGGTGTCATGCAGCGAGCAAACACTAGATCTCGTGATCACTTAATTAGTCATTCTCCCAGAATGATCACAAACATAGGAGCACATATCTTCAACCTCCCAAAAGCCCGAAGCTACGGGTGACCTCAACAATCCTATCATTAGATTCTGGTCAAACTTACCAGGTATGGCTTACACTTTTAATAAAGTCATAGTCGACATTAGAAAGGCACGAAACTCATAATAGTGTCATGGTTTGGGACTTGTTATGGATGTCCCAGTCGATACTGCATTATATAGCTAGATAATTATTATGGGTGTCCCGGTCAACATCAATATGCGGCTTGGGAGTCGTAATAGATCTCAAAATTGGTATAACAATTTGTAGTATGAAACTTGTTTTGGGTATCCTAGTCGACACATAATCTACAACTACAGGAATATTTATGGACGGCTCAATCGACATTTTTAATGTCTAGCATATGACTTGTTAGAGATCTTCCACTCGACATTTGTTTGTTGTTGAGGATGCCCCAATTGATATTACTTTATGTAGCTTGTCACTTGTTAAAAATTATACTCGACACCCCACATAACATCTGCTTAAGATTCCCATTCGACATGAGATGGGAGAAGACTTAATTTGACTGAGGCACCATTAGATAAAATAGAGCCCAATTGCTTATATGATAGAATAAATTGCCAACAACTTCAAACTACATGGGATGATTAATATCTCATTCAAATGACATAAATAGATAGTCATTTTCTCCATTCGAAAAGGTGGTCATCAATTCCTCACTACATCTAAATATTGATATTTTCTCCAAACAACAAATGACATTATTATCCCACCGAAACCATTTCCTCCAGACTACTTGGGTGTAGTGTAATCTTCCCCAAACTACATTGATAGAATGTCGTCTGTTCTTTAAGATGTGGAAGGATATCATCTTCCACGGAGCAAGAGTAGAGGGATTGTATTGTTCTCTTGAAGATACGAAAAGGTCTCGTAGACTGAGTGGAGAACCTTTTGAACCTTCACCAAGTCCATTCAATCGTAGACTCATGGATTCTTATCGAATCCAGTAGGGTAGACTCCCTGACCTCCATTTGGTTCAGAAAATAATTTCTTCATGGACATTCCACGTGTCCAGATTACCATTAGCTACAGACGTCGGCTCAAAATCCACAAAAACCGTGAGGGATCAACCTCGACAAAAAAAAATCAATCTCCATAACGCATGGCTTGAGTCCATTTCACTCAGCCCATGCCGTAAATTCAACAAGGCCCACTCATGTAGTCAATGATTTCAATCCACAGCCTGACATCATTTTATTGAAACACTATTGCCTATTGTTGACTCTGCTATACCTTTGAGGCATTCTCTCGAGCAGTTGGCAGGCATTACTTGGTTCCACACGAGAGAGTCGTTGGCCAAATTTCTCATCCCCATTACATTCAATTTACCACAAGACTACATTTAAAGTTTCGATTGTTATATTTCAAAAAAAAAAGTTGCTACCCCAATTTTTTTTTTTTTTCCTAATGGCTCGCCCCTGGTTTGATGGAGTTTTCTTACTCTGATGGTGGGTCACCTAGAGCTGCTTTCTTGATTTGTTGTTTTAGTCGAGTCCGTTGGCACACTACATGTAAAAAGAAGAATGACCCCAACCAGCCTAGAGATACAGGACGAGCACAACCACTCAAAGACAGCCTACCCTGAACACCTATGTCGTCTCAACATACAGATCACCCCACAAGTCCATTCCATGACAAACTCATCACCAAATCCATTACCCATGCGACAGTAAGCCCCAAAACACTTGACAAAGGGTGATCCGAAAGTTCATACTGTAAATTGTCGTGAAGGAGCTTTACTGGCTTTTGACTGCATTTGTGAAAAGCTTGTTCGTGAAGCTGCTGAGTGTGTTGCTTGTGCGATGATGACTCGACTTAAAGAACAGAGGGAGAATCTTATCCTTCCATCGCTATTAAAGGTAAAGCCTGGCAGAGCATCGTGCAATTACTTGGTGTTATGGCTTACTGTGCTCCCCTACAACCTTCTCAATGTCGAGTCAGATTGTGCCTAAAGTATTAACATATACACATCCTAAAGTCGGCATGCTTAAAGAGTAGACTGCATCAGTTCCTGCGCTTTCAAAGCCGAGCCCTTGGTCCCAATATGCAAGCCTACATCACAGGAACCATGAAGCAGACAAAAACCAGGGCCTCGTGTCTCAGCCATTCATTCGCATATATAAGTCGCACTGAAGAGAACAAGAAGGTCCAGGACTGGCAACTCCACCAGCGGTCTCAACAGCACACGAAATACCCGTTTTACCCCTCTCGCTCTTACTCTCCAGGCCGTTTCTCAAATAATTTCTCAGCAATTCAACCACCTTGGAATCTCTGACCACTCCTCCAATTCCCCCTCAGCTGCCAAATGTGGCGACACAGCCTCCTCCCACGCGAATATTGTTTTACAAACAGATTCTGAAACCAAATTCTTTTCACCATAATTTGATTCTCTACGCAGAGGTTCAAATCGCACATCCCGGAATTAAATTTCCCGGACTGAAATTGAAGGTCTCTCAAGGAAAGGAAAGATTTTGTGACGAATGCAGAGGATGAAAGGATTGAATTGGAGAGGCGAATAGAGGAAGGGAAGTGGCGGCGATGGGGGAGGGTGGGGAATTTGGTGAAGAGCAAGAGGGAGTCAGAGTCGAGAGGGAATCCGGTCTGGATTGGTTTGAGATAGACAAATTTTGAGTTTAAAGAATTATTAGCGACGGCAGATGAGGAGAGGAGGAAGGAAGATGGGAGACCAGCAGAGACTAGGGTTTTACCGATGGGGATGTTGGCAGAACAGATTCGGTACGTTGGATGAGAGAGTGAAGATCCAGCGGCTGGGGAAGAAATGTTGTCGAGTGAAGATGAATTAGGCGACAGAGGAGGAGCTGGCCACACCCAAGCTTTGAGATCTCCACGCAACAAATAAAAAAAATAATAATAATAATGGCCCACTCGCCAAAGCTGTAAAGCATGACCATGTGCCAGTATAGTGTTCCCAACTCCCAAATTTTGCCTCTAGTGTGAAACCACATGAATGGTGGCCCCAACCGCCTATTACAAAAAATTGGAGCATGCGTGAGCCTCATTCCGTTCCACACTCCATTCCACATTCATTTCACACGTAGCACAATGCTCCAAAATTCATGTGATTTCCAATTAAGGAAAAGAAGCTTCTAATGTTCGACATTGGCAGAGGCACCATTTAATGCTATATGCATATTAGTGTAGCATCGGCTTAACCCTGGTCTGGCTGAGGCATCATTAAACACAACATACATAAATGAAATGATAAAATATCTTGTTCATTCAATTCCCATACAACTAGATGGATGGCCGTCGTCCCACGGTATATCAAGAAAATTACCATTCCTTCCTCAGACGACATAAAAGAATGAGAATGAAAGACCCACATGGAACTTCATCATGTCTAGAAACACTTTTTCTAGTAGATAAAAGAATCTATAGTACATCCGTCAGGCCTAGTAGAGTGTATAGTGATAACCTTGATAGACATTCATCAAGTCCACACGACATGCTCATTCGACAGTAGACTTATGACCTTCATCAGGTCTTGTAGTACGAAAATTCTCATAGATATTCATCAAGTTCATTCCATCGTGCTCTCATGGACCTTTTTCAGCTCTAGTAGTATGAGAAAGAAATACTCTTGGACATTTATCAGGTCTGTATAGAGTAAAGATTCTCATAGACCTTCATCAGGTCTAGTAGAGTACAGACTATCCTGAACACTCATCAAGTTCAGTTGACCGGGGACATCCCCCATGGACCCATGTCGAGTCAAAGACATGGATTAACACATGTCGTGTGAACTAACCACTGACCTTCATCTGGTTCAGTCGACCGGGGACATCCCACATGGACCCATGTCGAGTCAAAGACATGAGTTTACACATGTTGTATGAATTATACATTCATGGACTCATCAAGTCCAGTCGACCGGGGACACCCCCCACAGACTCATGTAGAGTCAAGTTGTAGACATACACATGTCGTATGACTTATACCCTGAACCTCATCTGGTTCAGTTGACCGGGGACATCCCCCACGGACTCATGTAGAGTCAGGTTGTAGATATACACATGTCGTATGACTTATATCCTGAACCTCATCTGGTTCAGTCGACCGGGGACATCCCCCATTGACTCTTGTCGAGTCAAATAAACTCCTGAACCCTCATCTGGTTCAGTCGACCGGGGACATCCCCCATGGACTCTTGTCGAGTCAAATAAACTCCTGAACCCTCATCTGGTTCAGTCGACTGGGGACATCCCCCATGGACTCTTGTCGAGTCAAATAAACTCCTGAACCCTCATCTGGTTCAGTCGACCGGGGACATCCCCCATGGACTCTTGTCGAGTCAAATAAACTCCTGAACCCTCATCTGGTTCAGTCGACTGGGGGTTGTAGACATACACATGTCGTATGACTTATATCCTGAACCTCATCTGGTACAGTTGACCGGGGACATCCCCCACGGACTCATGTAGAGTCAAGTTGTAGACATACACATGTCGTATGACTTATATCCTGAACCTCATCTGGTTCAGTTGACCGGGGACATCCCCCACGGACTCATATCGAGTCAAGTAGTAGACATACATATGTCGTACGACTTATATCCTGACCTTCATCTGGTTCAATCGATTGGGTACTTCCCCAATGGCTCTGGTAGAGTCAAGTTCATTATCCCGACCATCACTGGTTCGGTCGACTGGATACATACCCAATGGCTATTGAAGAGTCAAGCTCATAACTTGATATTCGTTTGGCAGCATCAACGCTCGAGTACACTACATACAATGGCCTCAAGCGACACACGCGTCAAAGTTGTAGACATGGATTACACATGTCGTATGACTTATATCTTCCTGGACTCATCAAGTCCAGTCGACCGGGGACATCCCCCATTGACTCATATCGAGTCAAAGTTGTAGACATGGATTACACATGTCGTATGACTTATATCTTCCTGGACTCATCAAGTCCAGTCGACCGGGGACATCCCCCATAGACTCATGTCGAGTCAAAGTTGTAGACATGGATTACACATGTCGTATGACTTATATCTTCCTGGACTCATCAAGTCCAGTCGACCGGGGACATCCCCCACGGATTCACATCGAGTCAAATTTGTGGACATGGATTACACATGTCGTATGACTTATACCTTCCTGGACTCATCAAGTCCAGTCGACCGGGGACACCCCCATTGACTCATGTCGAGTCAAGTTATAGACATGGAATACACATGTTGCTTGACTTATATCTTGACCTTCATCTGGTTCAATCGATTGGGTACTTCCCCAAAGACTCATGTAGAGTCAGGCTCATAACTTTACATTCGTTTAACCAATAAACATCATCAACGCTCGAGTACGCCTGCATACTATGGCCTCGTTCCATACGACGCATGCGTCAAGTACCCTCCAAGCCAAGGACTCCTTGACTTAGAGAGTAGGGGACAAACTGTACGTGCCAAATTTGGGCCAAGGGCAATTTTGTCATTTTACCCTAAGCCCAAGCTTCTGCCTCAAAAGGAAGCCCCAATGTTTAAAGTGTATAGAGGCCCAGAGATTCACAAGCCCAGGCCTGATGAGATACCACATGCTCAGAGCATAATCAGGGCTCACCCTACTCCGGTTCACATAACGCCGAGACTCATAAATACTATTCACAACCCATTCGTTTCAGCTGACAACGCAGTAATAGCTCTTCATGAAGTCGACTGTTACCATAATCCAACAGACGATTAATCAAAGGCAATAAAGGCACACGTTACAGGAACATGTATATATAGGGAACAAGGCTCTTAGAGGAGGGGGATTCAACTTCTAGCTCTCCTACTCACATCAACCGCCCTCACGGCAGATCACGAGTATCAAGGTAATCTCTAGCCTTGCTCTTCCATTACTTTCAGCTCATGCCCATCACTGACTTGGGCGTCGGAGTGCCCCCGGCACCCACCACACCGGTGGGCAGTACTCCCGCTCACTCTACATCTTTGTTCTGCAGGATCGCCAGTGCCCCCATCTCAAAGAAATCTCAATTGTGGACCTCGGGCGAAAACCAGCGTCTACAAACTCAAATGACCAAGTACGCATCATCTAGTAGAGGTACGAGTTCTTTAGATTTATTTAAATATTCTGATGCTAAAAATAGAGAAGAATTTTCTAAATTAACTTGTATGACACATCTTTATTTAAGTTTTGGTGAAAAAAATATTTTTACTAATTACGTTCAGAATGCTTTAAATTTTGTTGTTTGTAGAATGACTAGATATACAACAAAACATCCAAATTTTAAATTATACGAAAATGATAAAATTATTTTAAATGAAATATTTAAAGATATTAAAGGTCGTCTTTCTATTTGTTTTGATATTTGGAGTGACCATTGGCGAACACAATCATACATGAGTGTGACTTATTATTGGATTGATGCATCATGGAACATGCAAAAAGACTTATTGCATTTAGAATTTTTTATGAACAACATACCGCACAAAATGATGAAATTAATTTTTGATGAATTTGGTTTATTAGGTAAAATTTTAACAATTGGTTTTGATAATGCATCTGCAAATACTGCATCAATTAAAGATTTAATGATTATGTTAGTAAAAATAACTTGCAATTTCTCATAAGTTTGTTAGTTTGTCCATTTTACACATATGTTGAATAGTGTTGCCAATGGGTCGGGTCGGGAAGGGAATTTTTAATCCCGATTCCGTCCCATTTACGAAACCCAGGTAAAAATTTGTCTTGGTTTTATCTCGTATTATGTTAAATCACGTCTCATTTCGTTAAATTTCGTCCCATTCTATTGTCTCGTCCCGTCTCGTTTGATTTTTCGGGACAAATATTTTATCCCGTCCCGTTTGAATTTTCATGACAAATATTTTATTCCGTCCCGTTTTTAAAACGAGATATATTTTTATGTCCCAAATCTTATCCCATTTGATAAGAAGAGACGAGAAAATTGTCATCCCTACTGTTGATCCAAAAAAGCTTATCCCAAACCGGATTGAATGATTCCTAAAAAAAAAACTCATTATTTTAAGTTAAAATTTTAAATTGGGATAATTCGTTTTCTTATTTTAATATATTTTTATGTTTTTTTAATTCCTAATCTATCATTCATGTGATCCAGCTTGGCAACCAGCGCCCACTCCCATCCTTAGTGTGGATCCTGCCTAGGGTTGAGACCTAAATACACACTCCTTTTAAATGATATCTTATTAGGATCTCGAACTTTTATATATATATATATATATATATATATATATATAGAAATTTCACCGCCAAAACCACTTATTTTGGGTTTAAACGGAATATGTAAAATCTATGACTGTCTCAGACTCTTATAATAAACGCACTATCTGAATTCAAACCCAAGTTCTGAAAGTCAGACTCTGAACTTTACACCATCAAACCACGCCTATTGGGGACTACGAAACTATACTCTCTAGTCTCTAGAGGCAAAACATGAAACTTTGGTTGCAAAGGCTAAATGGTAGAAAAAAATTACTTTAAATTTTTTTATTATAAATAAAGATTTATTGACATTATTAAAACAAAATATTTCAAATAGATAATTTTTTGTTAACGTAATCATCTTTTGATAAGTTTTTCATTTTATATCAAAAGCATATAGACAAGTTAAAAAAAAAAAACAAAAAACAAAATAATAAACACATGGAATAACAACAAATCAAAATAAGTTGAAAATGTGAGTTTTGGGACTGAAAATTGAACTAAAAAGAGATTTGCGAACAAAAATTTAGGTTTTTCTATTTTGAGGGAATTCAATGATTTATTTAATAGAAAAGAACAAAAATTAAAACATAAAGATTTATAAATGGTAGTAATTTTGGTTGTAATAAAATAAAGGGAGTTTTTTTTTTTAATCTATAGTACTAATATGACAACTTTACAATTAATTAAAGACAGTTATTCGTATATGTCACATTTTAAAAAATTGGGAACAAATTTTTTTCTAATTTTTTTTTTTTTGCTGGAACCGTAGCCAGGTTCGTCAAAAGGACCTTCCACCCGGAATGCTCTCACTCTTAGATTGGAGCCTGATCATTTGAGTTTAGGAGTTGTATTTTTTATAAAAATTTGAGACAATCATGAATTTTATTTATTTCGTTTAAATCCAAATACGATGAACAAAATAACATTTTATTATTTTAACACTACGCTCAATTAAGTCAAATAATGAACAACAAGTAAAATATTAGATTTGGTATAATTTTAATAAAAAAATATTAACAAAGAAGTCCAACCGACAAAACAATGTCAAAGCTCGAACCTAAAGACCAAAAAGCAGAGAATTTTACCTTGTTAGACCCAGTAAAAGGCAAGAAGTGAAACTGAAACACGGTGACTTCATCTTGTAGTTGCAGGCTTTAAGATCAAGGCTCTGCCTCTGTCTGGAAAAATAAATGGTAAATTGGTGGTAACAGATAATCCTTTAGCCAAAGTGAAACAGGAAACAGAGAGGAACAAAATCAACAACAACAGTATGAAGACCAGGTAAAAACAAAAAAAAAAACAAAAAACAAAAAACAAAATAGTCATTTTTTCCTCCCTTCGAACCTGAGCATTTATTATATACTTCTTTATATATCTCATCTTTCTTTTTAATTTATATGTGAAACCGCGTATTTCAATAGTGACGTTTCTTTTTCCATTTCGTTTCCTTTCATTTTCTAAGAATCATTTCAGCTTCTCTTTAAGCTTTATTCAAAGTTTCTGTTTCTGGGTGTATATTTTCTTGGATTCCAAACACAAATATTTCTGCTTTGTCCTCATTTGTTCTTGATTATTTTGTGGTGAACTTTTTTATTTCATGTAGGATTTTAACTGCGATAAAACAAGGAGAGTTCATTGCTATGTTTTTCAAGGTTTCTTTAGTTTTGGTTCTTCTCTCTATATTTGCTGGCGCTTTTGATGCCAGAGCCAGAGCCCATGATCACAGCAATAGTTTCAATACCAATATCTCTTCTCTTTCCGGCATCAAGTTGCCTGATCACATGAGCTTCAATGCAGTTTCAGTTTCTTCGTCAACAAAATCTGGCTGCAGCTTCTCAAAGTCAAGAATAGACACACAAGAGAAAGATGGTGATATTCTTGATGATGGTGGTGGTGGTGGTGGTGATGGAGATGATTTGTTATCACTAAAACCCAGTAAACAAAAAGTGAAGCTTCACCTAAACCGCCTGTCAACGAATCAAGAAACCGAGCCAAAACAGTCTCTGGTTAATTCCACACTAAGAGACTTGAAAAGAATTCAGACACTTCATAGGAGGATTATTGAGAAGAAGAACCAAAACACCAATTCAAGGCTAAAGAAAGATAGTCAGAAATCAAAGATTCAAATTAAACCGGTGGTGGCGGCATCGGCAGCTTCACCGGAATCTTATGCAAGTGGGGTTTCCTGGCAGCTCGTGGCGACTTTGGAGTCTGGGGTGAGTCTTGGTTCTGGAGAGTACTTCATGGATGTGTTTGTGGGTACACCTCCTAAACACTACTCGTTGATACTTGATACTGGTAGTGACCTTAATTGGATTCAATGTGTGCCTTGTTGTGATTGTTTTGAGCAAAACGGGCCTTATTATGATCCTAGAGATTCTAGTTCATTTAGGAATATAAGTTGTCATGATCCTAGGTGTCATTTGGTTTCATCTCCTGATCCTCCTCAGCCTTGCAAATCTGAGAATCAAACATGTCCTTATTTCTATTGGTATGGAGATAGTTCTAATACTACCGGTGACTTTGCACTCGAAACGTTTACTGTTAATCTCTCAACGCCTACTGGGAAGTCAGGATTTAGGCAAGTGGAGAATGTGATGTTTGGCTGTGGTCATTGGAATAGAGGCCTTTTTCATGGAGCCGCCGGGTTGTTAGGACTTGGGAGAGGTCCTCTTTCCTTCTCCTCTCAGCTTCAGTCTCTATATGGTCACTCGTTTTCGTATTGTTTTGTTGATAGAAACAGTGAGTCCAATGTTAGCAGCAAGTTGATTTTTGGTGAGGACAAAGAACTCTTGAGCCACCCCAATTTGAATTTCACCTCATTCATTGCTGGAAGAGAAAATCCAGTGGATACATTTTATTATCTTCAGATCAAATCAGTCATTGTTGGAGGAGAAGCATTAAATATACCAGAGGAGACCTGGCGTTTGTCATCTGAAGGGGCGGGTGGTACAATCATTGATTCAGGTACTACACTAAGTTATTTTGCAGAACCAGGTTATCAGATAATCAAGGAGGCATTCATGAGGAAGGTGAAAGGCTATCCATTAGTGAAGGACTTTCCGATCTTAGATCCTTGTTACAATGTGTCTGGAATTGAGAAGATGGAGTTGCCTGAATTCAGGATTCTGTTTGCAGATGGTGGTGTGTGGAACTTTCCAGTTGAGAACTACTTTATCAGGCTTGATCCAGAGGATGTTGTTTGTTTAGCCATTTTGGGAACTCCTCGATCTGCTCTTTCAATAATAGGGAACTATCAGCAGCAGAATTTCCACATTCTGTATGACACACAGAATTCTAGGCTGGGGTATGCACCAATGAGGTGTGCTGATGTATAAATCAAAGAGGTAGTAAATGAACTGTAAACATGGTGTATCAGGAGCGACATAATATTTTTTTCCCCTTTTTCTTTAAACATAGAGGTAAAATACAAAGATTTAGTTCATTGTTTTTCCTTATGTTTTGATGTTCATGTGATGTGATCATTACATATTCAGAAACTGGATAATAATCATATTTATAAGAAATGTATCAATACATTTTTTACACATTCTTATTGCATTTTCTGTGTTTGCCTTTTTTTGTTTTTTTTGTTTTTTTTTTGTTTTTCCTTTTTCTGATTTAGAATTGTTGCTTGATTAAAAGATCACTCACATTACAAAAAGGTCTATTCAGGTGTTCTGCATTTTTCTGCTAACTCTATGAGACTCTGACCATTGACCATAATTTTTCCTTCAACAAATTGCCAATGTTTTTCAGATGCAGTGTTATTACTGCAAAGATCAAAGAATGTCATTTTCTCTGATGCATCTATGTTAATTTGAATATATAGATGAAGGAATTGGTCAACTGTTAGGCGTGCTAAGATAATAATGTATATATAAACAAAAGAATGAGTCAACAGTTAGGTGCATAACCATGTTTTATTTATATTCTTATCATCTTACATCTCCGATTTTTTTTTTTTTATTTTATTTTATTTATGTATTAATTTTCTTACAGTCAGAACATTACGGATACCTTCCTCATTTTTTGCCATGTTTGGTTATTTTCCAATTTTGATTAGTATTGGTAGGCTTCCATTGAATGTGTTGGTGAAAAGTAGCTTTAGACCAATTCAGTTTCTTCCTTGAGTGCTTCACTTGCAAAAACTTCCTCAAGTTTGATAGAAGAAGGGTGTTCATATGTACTGTAAGTCCATAGCAGTACTTGCGTTGCGTGATTCTTTACGCGGAGTGATGTATTTGTATGTTAAAGGTTTACTAGAAATTTCTTCTTCAAAATTCAACAATGTGTCTACATTTGCCTGCATTAATTGTTGATGAGATACAGCAGAAGGTGACATTAGTTGGTCTCAATAAATTAAGAATACAATCGCGGTGGACCCAATGAGGAACTGGAAGGTTGTTGCTGTGTGTGTGTTCCTTGAGTTGAGGGAGAGGGAGACTACATATTCAATGTCTTAAATTTGGTCTTGATTTTGTTTCTTCAGTTCTCACTGTGAATGTGAATGTGAATGTTCTCTCTTCAACATGAATGCAAGTGCATGTGCAAGTATGATTTTTTTTTAAAATTTCGGGTTCACTCATGTTAATTAATTAAGTAACTTTAATATCTTCATCGTTAGACCCGACCATGGTTCCGATTCTAAACCGAAATCGAACCAGAAGGAACCGGCTGAATTAGAACTGAATCGAACCGATGGTCGCGTCTATTTTTTAGTTTTTCATAATATTTATGTATTATTTTAAAATTTGAGGGTTATTTTCATTTTACTTTTAAACTTATAGTAAAATAATAATTTAGTAATACAAATTTTGAAATGTTATATTTTATTGCTAAATTTGTGATAAAATAACATTTTACTACTAAAGTTTTATAAAACTAATATTTTACCACTTTTCCGTTAGTTGATCTTAGTGTTAAAATATAACAATCAATTAATGGTCAATTAGGATTTTGACAGAAAAATAATAAAATATTATTTTACCGTAAATTTAATAGTAAAATAAAATATTTCAAAATTTACAGTACTCAATTATTATTTTACTATAAATATTTAATTTGTATAAAATAGGTTAACATTTTACCCTAAATTTTAATATATAAATATTTAATATGTATCAAATAGGTTAATATTTTTACCCAAATCCGCAACGAATTTCTTCTAATTTTTTTAGTTGCAAGTTAACATTTTCCCTTAATCCATTCCGTATGGTTTAGAAAATAATAACCCGACCCGACCCGCTGGCTGAATGAACACCAATAGACTGATAGAGTGTGGGTTGAATTCAATTCTCTATCCAGTGTCGATTCTTGAATAATCCTACTTGCGTAGCTTTTCGTCCAAGCAAGTGGGCGTTTCGTTTTGGTCAGGATAGAGAATTCAAAGTAGACACCACGCGACCCAAATAATTCAAAGCTCGTTAAGCCGAAGCCGTAATACGTACAATCAAATTCACGTCAGGGTTAGGTCAACTAGTCAAATCCTAATCACCTCTCAAGTCTAAACTTGCCCCGTTGTCAATGGCACCCCGCCCAAATCACAATCACAAAACTTTGACCATTATGCGGAATACGATAACGATATCATCATTATTGGATTTGGGTTTTTCGTTTCTTGGGCTCTTCATCAACACCAGGCCCAATTGACTGAGCCACTTTATTGGGCCCCCATATGCCCCATTCTAACCAGTAAGAGTTAGGGTTTTAAGAATGAGAAGCAGTGGTTTTCAATTACACAATCGGCAGCCCCTCTCTCTCTCTCTCTCTCTCTCTCTCTTTCTCTCTGTGATTCCGGCTGAAATGGTTACTTTCAAGGTGAGTGCTGGGTTTCACTGCAAGAATTTGCTTCTTCTTCCTTTTTTTTTTTTTTAAAAAAAATAAAATAAATGTTGGTGAGTATTTTAATTTCATTGTTATTGTGATGTTACAGTTTCACCAGTACCAAGTTGTGGGAAGGGCTTTGCCGACAGAGGCGGATGAGCATCCGAAGATCTACCGCATGAAGCTTTGGGCCACCAATGAGGTCCGTGCCAAATCTAAGTTTTGGTGAGTATGCATTTACTCTTGCTCATTTATTCTTTTGAAATATTTTGCCTTTTTAATGGGATTTTTTTTTTTTTTTGGGTTGGTTGATTTGTTAAGGTACTTCTTGAGGAAGTTGAAGAAAGTGAAGAAGAGCAATGGGCAGGTTTTGGCCATCAATGAGGTATTTGTCCTGCATGTCCTTGTGTTGTGTATCTCTCTTACGATTTGATCAAACTTATTAAAGATGCCATAAGGTTTAAGAGGAATTTCCGGTAATAAAGGGGGAGATCATAGACAGGTTTGTTTTGCAGTTAATAAACTTTCTGGGAACTTTTAATGTGAAATCCATCTATGAAACCCCAATATCCCATTTGATACTAGGATTTGCTTAAATATTTCCTCAAATTGGTTTACAAAGTATGGTCCAGTTTATGCCATTAGCTTTTGTGAGTTGGAGGCGAGGAAGGCAGAAGGTCTAAATGCTCCAATCAGCCATCATTCATGCTACATTGTACTTGTTAATCTCATTCTATAAGAACAAAAACAAATTTATGGGTTGCCAAATCTATTGGGAGGTTTTGTCTTGTCTGGCCACTGGAATTAGATATTTTCCTGTATGATCCACAAGCATGACTCTCAATAATTCTAATTAGTTTTTCTTTTTATTGTAAGAAAAAAAGTTAAATGGAGCCTGGTGATGTTTACATTTTGTATATTTTATTTCTTGTTTTGACTATAGACCAAGTTGATTTCAACAGCTTGTGGTATTGGGTTTGTAGATTTTTGAAAAGAATCCTACGAAGATTAAGAATTACGGGATCTGGCTTCGATATCAAAGCCGAACTGGTTATCACAACATGTACAAGGAATACAGAGACACAACTCTTAATGGAGCAGTTGAACAAATGTACACTGAGATGGCATCTCGCCACAGGGTCAGGTTTCCTTGCATTCAAATCATTAAGACCGCCACTGTCCCAGCAAAGCTCTGCAAGAGAGAGAGCACCAAGCAGTTCCACAACTCTAAAATCAAATTCCCCTTGGTGTTCAGAAAGGTTAGGCCCCCATCTAGGAAGCTCAAGACAACATACAAGGCATCCAGGCCTAACTTGTTCATGTAACTTGCTCATTGCCTGCTCTGGTTTGGTCATCTGAAAACCTAGTTGCCGGACTATATTATTTCCTTTCATGTGTGCACGAACATTGTGCAATATCAGTTGTTCCAATTTTGATAATTGCTTAATTTGGTTACTTGATTAAGAGTTTGTGGAACTTGTTGGCTATTCTATCAGATTTGGATGACATGCTTCCTCAGATTTGGTGTTGGTATTTTACTATTTTTTGCTTGTTTTCCCATTAGTGCTGTGCCTGTAACCGATGACATGGAGGCCGATTGTATTGTTAGGTAGTTACTGAGAATATTGTTCATGTTGTCGATGAACGTGCTTAACAAAATTTAAAGGAAAACCTGGAAGAGATCTTACGTAATTATTGAAATCTCAATTCTATGAACTGACATGGCAGCAGATTAACTACTGTCACTGAATTAACTCGACCACGGGTTTTGAATCTGAATTAAGTGCCTGTTTGTTTGCCTGAAGTTTTAAATTGATTTATTTTCAGACTGTTGGACAATTATGACCCATAGCATTACTATTTATACAGATCATGGTGTTGTTGTACAAATTAACTATGTGATAAATGAGATTGCACTCTTATCATTTGTGATTAAATCACCAAGATATATAAATGATAGGAGGTCTCTGTGATTTGTTCCTGGATTGAAAATGATATGAGATAGTATCAGTCCACGAAGGATAAATCATTAAATATCCATAGTCAGAGTATTATCGAGATTGGACATCGATAATGCGTAAAAGATTAATATTACACTTGTGCGCGTTGTGAGGGCATAACGACATAGTTCTCGTATATTTGGGTATATGATACTCATGCAAGTGTAATAGAAGGTTGTGTTTTACCGATGATACGGGACACAGCTTCGCTCTGGATAGACCCCATCAGAATTCCATTGTTAGTATGACTATGTGTCTATGGAAGTCCGAAATCAGAGTATGTGTATTTGGTCTTAACCTGAGACTTGCACCGCTAATATTTGCGACAATCAATATACTTTGGTTGTGGTCGTCCAGAGCTTTAACATGTTCTGTGTACGCCTTTGCTGGGTATATTGAGAATCGTAGTGTGTTGGGTGTGATGTCAAGACGTAAGTATCACTCCAGTCATATGGAGATGATGATCGCGCAGAGATACAAAACTGGTTCTCTAAAGGGTTGCAACCATCGGGATAATATGACTTGGTCATGATTATCCGATATTAAAGAGACTAGTTGCTCGTAATACGATATATGCTTCGTACGGGGCAGACACTGTACCAGCCCCAGGCCTTGCATGTGATAATCCGATACTGGATCGAAATACGCAATACTACGTATACTACGCCTGATATAGATCCTTATATTCCTGTAAAGATATTTCTGGAGAATTGGGTAGGAATGACGCTTTGCTAGAAGCCAACCTTGTCTTGTAAATCGGTAAAACGTAGTACTATGTACTTACGTGTTCGGATAGTCCGACGACCGAATTTACTGCCAACATATCCGGGGATCTCATGGGTCGCTTCCCGAAGATTCACCGATGACGTATGACTCGCACTTTTAATTAATCTGGGATTAATATGATGAGAGAGAAAATTAATCTGAGATTAATTGCGGAGATATTTTATCTGGGATAAAATATCAATTAAAGAGAGATAACGATTAATTTGGAATTAATCGATAAATTAATATATTCGATATATTAAACGAAATTGGATTTCGACGCGGAATTAAAATTAAATTTTAATTCGGGCGTACGAGTTAATTTAGAATTAATTCGTTAGCGACGTGAATAGTGATTTCGCTAGGCATAATCATTTAATTACGTCGCAATGGAAAATTCGTTAATTTGGAATTAGCGAACCCGAGCCCGTGATTGTTTGCGAGCGCATTCACATTTCGAATTCGAATGCGGCACGCAAGTCAAATCAAGCGTCAAATCGCTAGTCGCATCAAGCGTCAAATCATTAGTCACTTTGAGTGATGTGACAACTTGTCACATTGATTGATTGAATGATGTGACTTGATGAGAGTGGTTGAAAGCTTTTTGAAAGCTTGATAGACATATATTATTATTTTAATATTTGGTATATGTTGAATTGATTTGAGAAATCAATTAACCTTTTACACATTTCCAACTCTCTCTCTCTCTTCTCTTTCTTCTTCCTCTCACACGCCCAAGGGGCTGGAAATTTTCTGGTTTCTGGTTTGCAAAAACCGTGAGATGGGAAGCAAAGGTGTTTGGTTTTTGTGGCAAAAATCAAGAGAGCTAGCACTCCGAGAGACATGCGAAGGTGATAGGGAAGTCCACCCATGAGCTTGGAATCATTCGACGAAGCTTGGAGCTTGGATTCTTGAAGATCCATGGCCGAAAATGGTGCAGTCCAGCAGCTCACTGCCGAGAGCATGAAGGAGGCAGAAATCAATTTTTGTTGCCTCGCGCGTCGCTCAACCGATCGATGTGAGTATTCCGCAACTCCCTCGTATGTATTCCCATGTATTTCTTGCTTTATATTCGATCATTGGGGCCGTAGAAACTCCAACAATGGTATCAGAGCGATTGAAAAACATGAAATTTGATTAGAGCTTAAAATTTGGGTAAAATGTTTTTGAGCACGATTTATTTAAATTGGATGTTTGAGTATGCTTAAAACATGTTGAATTGAAGTTTGATTGGATCAATTTCATGAAATTGTGATTGGATTATTTTTTTCCCCAAAATCTTAGCATGGCCGAGAATGATGCCCTATTTTAATGTCTTGGATTTTTGGATTTTTTGATCATTGGATGTGTTGGAAATCAATTGGGAATATTGATTTAATGTTTAATTGGATTCAATTGGATTGGATTAAAATTGGACATGAAAATCACCCTATTGCCGAGACATTAGAAGCATGATTGGGTTTGATTTTTGATTAAATTATGTTGGATATGATTTAATGTTAATGAGCATGATTAATTGTACAAATTTGGTGTTTTGGAAATATTGATTTGGGTAATTAATAATGCTATACACTTTGGTAATTAAATTGGGAATTTAGAATTTGGTAATTTAATTATTTGGGCATATTTTGTGAAATTGGGCTTAAGTGCTGTAATTGGGTTTATTGGGCTTGGTTGTACCAAGTTAGGTTTAGGCTAAATTGGTTGAATCCAATTGGGCCCAAAACCGCTTCCATAAAGCTCAAATGCGACTAATGGACCTTTAAAGTTTAATTGGGCCTAATGGGCCTAAATTGATTTCTGGGCTTATGGGGTAACTCCCGGATTGGACTTTGGTTATTGGGTTCGACCCGAGTTGACCAAAAGTCCACGCCTTAAAGAAATTAATTAAAAGCCCATTGGACTTTAATTAAATTGACGTTGGACGTTAATCGGGCTTTGAGACCCGTAACGATTAAATTTGGAATTTAAATCGTAAAAGGTTTATTAATAAAGTGTAATATTTAATTTGGAATTAAATAGTGGATTAGTATTAAATACATATTGAATTGGATTTAATTACGTAGTTTAATTTAATTCGAGAATTCGTACTTTGAGTACTTATTCGCAAAACGAGTTTGACTCGCACAAAATCAAATCGTTGTTTGAACATTGGATGGTCACTAATTATCAGATTAATTAATTTGATTAGATTGATTGATAACATGCTTGTGTGAATACATGGTTGCGATGCATGAATAATGTATATCAGATGGATATTAGAAGGGTGGGGCAATTTTAGAAATTGTTGTAATAAATTTGGAATTTATTAATTGGACATGCGTGTCCAGCCTTATTACCTCATTATTCTTTATATTCTATTCTCACATATTCCCCTCAATGTAAATGAGGTTTCTTTAGAAGTGTAGTGTAACGGGTAGAAGTGATACATGTGCTAGCGGGGAGAGGAAAGTGAGAGATTTGATCTAGGATCATTGTATAAAGTATCCATCCGCATATCATTATTATTTATTTATACGCGCTTTATTATGTGTTTAGAATGCATGTTTAAGGGTGTATGATGATGAGACCTTAACAAAGATAATAAATTGGTTGCCAATTTGCACGCGAAAAACCCTCACAAATATTAAGCGTTTTTTCTTCCATTGAGTGATTCTTACTCAAGATCCAAGACTGGCATTGGCTTGTTGGCCAAAGTCAAGGCCTTTGTCCGTCGAGGATGTGTTTAAATCACAAAGGCTTTGTTCCATATCGGTGTCTTGTCCAAGTTGTGGTTTGTTGGCCAAAGTCAAGACCACTTCTTGTCCATCGACATTGATTACGAAGCTTTCCATGGTCAATGTGTCGCGCTTAACTGGGATCACTAAGTTTGTTGTGCCAAAGTCAAGGCTTAGTTGATTCAGAGGAAAAATGTTAGATAATATATTGGATATATTGGCATATATAAGATATATGTTTCGGACTTGGATGTCCCCCTACTGGATTTAGGAATTGGATTGGATCCAATTGATCTTAGAGATCTACCTAGTTAATTATCATACAATTTGTTGGCCAAAGTCAAGATTTTTTGATATTTAACGGGATCCTAGCCCACTAGGAAATACGACTTCCCGAGTACTCGACAGAGGGTTAGAGGCTCGCCGAAAAATAGTGGGAGGCAAGAATTAAATTTGCAATATTCGTTTAATTACTTGCCATACGCGCTCAAATCAAATATCATTCGTCAAATAAATTAAATGTTAGTTGGACTAATATTTAAACGTTGTTTTAATTAACAGTTGGACTGTATTCAAACTATTTGATTATATAATTGGATTATAATAATCAATATATTTGATTTAATTAAATTATAGTTGATTAAATAGTTGGACTACAATAATCAATATAATAAATAGCACCGAAATCGTTGATTAAATAGTTGGACTATTAGAATCGAGATAAAATTGAAAGATTGACATTTAAAACATAATCCTAGGGAAAATATATTTAAATGATTTAATTTTCAAAATTGGGAATAATTTCAGGATGGTCCTGGAAACTAATAAGTTACTTTATTTGATAAAATAACAGATTAGGCCTAAGCCCGGAGTTAAGCAAATAGTAGAGCATAATCTTTGGAAGATTTATGTGATGATAAATTTAGTGCTTAATCCATTAAGCTTGTCGCAGTAGACTCCTTAATTTCTGAATCAGAACTAAGGATTAGATCCTTAAAGTATGATAAAGAAATTGAAGGATCTTCATAGATCTATAATTAGATCTTAGAAGTAAATATTGCAATGATAAACTCTTGGAGAGTTAATGACTATTCTCAAGGAGACAAAGTCAAAATTTGCAATTAGGCAAGTAGCGCAAGGCGCACCTTACTTCGATATTCTAGAAGGCCATGGCTTGGCCAAAGACTTCTGGAGTGTTGAAAAGGGCAAAGGCAAAATCATTATAATCTTCTGGGAAGATAAATGACATATCCCAAAATGTCTGCCTAAATTTGGGAAAACGCGATCGCGGAAGCGTGACTGCCGTTTGGACAATGCAGACATGAAGGAACTGAAGAAAGGGCAAGGCCCTGACTTCAAATATGTTTGTCATATTATGTTCACTACTAATATTAAAATTGGATTTTAGATACTTAGTGTGATACATAAATATATACTGTTGTTCAGAATCTGCTATGAGCAGGATACTGACTTCAGTTGAGATTTATCTGCGAATCGGAAACGGGACGAAAGTCGCTGTTTCAACCGTAGATACCTAAGTTTAGGGACTACCCTCTGGGTGTGTACCTAAATTTGGAAACTGTTATAATGTAACTAGTTTGACTAGAGACATTATCTCTATATAAGTGTATAACCCGCTGCGGGTGAACATTTATATTCTAGAACACTAAGTGTTTTATTTTATAAAGATGATATGAGATAAACACATTAGATGTGAATAACAGCATATATATTTTGAATATAAATAAATCTAAAAAATATAACATGACAAACAAATAGCTCAAACTGATTTGATCAGAAGAAATTTATTTGTGGCATTGTAGTCTGGGACACAATCAAACAAGAATCGTATATCCACACTTTTGAAGAGTGGGTACTCGGACTGATTTGATTCCATTCAAATAAAGTCAACGAATCTAGTTTATTGGGCAATGTGCCTAAAACACCTTTACTTGGTAAAAGTGTAAATGCCACCGATCTGTTAGCCCTAGTTCATAGTGAAGCAAGTGGGCCCATGTCTAGCTAGGCTAGAGGTGGATATGAATATTTCCTGACCTTTACGGATGTGGCATCACGTTATGGTTATGTGTTTCTTTTGAAACACAAATCCGAAACTTTTAAAGTTTCGACACGAAATAGACAAACAAATCGGCTATAGTATTAGACCGTTACGGTTAGACCGTAATGGAAAATACTTAAGCAATAAGTTCTAATATACTTGAAAGAGTATAGTATTCTTTCAAAGAGGACTCCTCCCGGAACACGTCTTTTTGACGGTGTCTCCGAACATTGATAAACCGAATTTTATTAGACATGATAAGGTTATTCATGAGTCGCTCTGAGCTACCATTTCCTTCAACGGATAAGCATAAACAATGCAGAACTTATTTAGAATAAGGTTTCATAAAAATTTGTTGGACAGATATCATATTAGATATGAACAGGAAAAGAAACTGGGTTTCTCATTCCTGATTATTTGGGTATGCTGGGCATATGTTTGGATGATACCAAACTAAAACCCAAATTGGATAAGTGTCTAATTGTAGGTTATCTTAGGGATACCAAAGTATAGTACTTATACATCTCACAAGAGAACAATTTAATTGTTGCTCGCCATGTGGTTTTCCTAAGAGGAATACCTATATGCAGTGGTAAGTGGGAGGATAGTAAAACTCGATGAAAATCAGAGTAATACTATTCTAGGCACCTATTCCTAATGGAACACATAAATAGTTCATCAAGGATGAAACTATACTATTAATCTTCGAATACACAAGAACCATGTAAGTCGGAGAGAGTCAGAAAACAACCTGGGGTATGGGTTTCTGATCTCACCTCATAAAGATGTCAGTCTTGTTGAGGAACACCAACTGACTACGTATGAGGAAGTGATACAAGGTATCGACTCTCTATTATGGCAAAGTGCCATGAATCCGAAATGGATTCCATGTATATCAACAAGTTTGGACACTAGTTGATGTACCGCAAGACATTGTGCCTATTGGTACTATATAAGTCTTCAAGGAAGACATACATGAAAGGCAACATACCAACGTACTAAGCTAGGCTTGTAGCGGAAATGTATCGTTATCAACAATGTGTAGATTACGATTCAACCTTTTACCTGTTGCCACGGTAAATCCATTTGGATAATGCTTGTTAACGCTGCATGTTTCATTTATAAAATATGTCAGCTGAACGAGAAAATCGCTTTCCTGAAAAGGAAATCTTTTGGAGGATGTTTAAAACATCATTTCGGTTTTGTCGTACTAAAACTAGCAAACAAGGTTTGCAGGTTATTCGATCCATGTTTGGATTGAAGCAACCATTAGGTTCATGGAATTATTGTTTTGATTTAATCATAATGGTATATGATTTAATTTAAAACGAAAATGATTCTTGTGTATATAAGGAGGTTAGTGGGAGCGCACTGACAATGGATGTCCTATAAATAATGATAATAAATCATTTCTTGGAAATGATATTCCCATAATACAATCGGTGAAAGCTTGGCTTTCATGAAAATACTCTCCTAGAAATCGTACATTGAAAAATGTACGCGACCTGGTGTCTCATACGCTTTGAGCATATAGATTCACAATCAGGCAAATCCAAGTGATAGTCACTGGATTGATGTTAAGAACATCAGTTAGTATCTTAGAGAACTAAGGATGCTGTATTATACTATGGAGATGGAGAACTTGAAGTGACTGGGATCACTGTAGCAAGTTTCTTAAACCGATAAAACGACTATAAGTCGTAACAACGGTACTATACAGTTTGAATAACGGTACAGTGAGCTGAAAATCTTCCAAGAAAGATACTGTTACCGAATAAACAACAAATGCGGGTTATTGCTGCAGCTGAGGCATCAATAGAAGCCATTTGGGTCGATAATAAATCTAATTAGATTAGATATAGCTCTTTTAGCAGCTGAGCTAGGCTTCAGCACAGGCTAAAGAATTAATGGTATCATCAACGATCCAGATACATACTTCGACTATTCATCTGATTCGTTCGGATCATACATCGTGGCGATGTGATGATCGTATAAATCGCATCAGACGATAATCATGCAAATCCGCCGACGAAAACCTTCTCAGCAGTTTGAGCCAACCGTACATAGTTCGGGTGTCAGACACTCGAGTGACTGGCTATAGGCCAAGTGGGAGATTGTTGGACAATTATGACCCATAGCGTCACTATTTGTACAGATCATGGTGTTGTTGTACAAATTAACTATGTGACAAAGGAGATTGCACTCTTAACTAACGCGTTTCAGAACGCCGCACGGACGCATGTTTTCTGTCTCAGTTCGTTCGAACGCGTTTACGAACGCAACTCGAACGCGCATGCATTTTGCCTTATCATGCATCAGGTCTCATTTCCGTTCGAACGCGTTTCCGAACGCCATACGAACGTGAGCATTCTGTTTCATTTCCATTCGAACATGTTTACGAACACTACTCGAACGCGAACCTAAATCGGTAAAATGTAGTACTAGGTACTTACATGTTCGGATAGTCCGACGACCGAATTTACTGCCAACATATCCGGGGATCTCATGGGTCGCTTCCCGAAGATTCACCGATGACGTATGACTCGCACTTTTAATTAATCTGGGATTAATATGAAGAGAGAGAAAATTAATCTAAGATTAATTGCGGAGATATTTTATCTGGGATAAAATATCAATTAAAGAGAGATAACGATTAATTTGGAATTAATCTATAAATTAATATATTCGATATATTAAACGAAATTGGATTTCGACGCGGAATTAAAATTAGATTTTAATTCGGGCGTACGAGTTAATTTAGAATTAATTCGTTAGCGACGTGAATAGTGATTTCGCTAGGCATAATCATTTAATTACGTCGCAACGGAAAATTCGTTAATTTGGAATTAGCGAACCCGAGCCCGGGATTGTTTGCGAGCGCATTCACATTTCGAATTCGAATGCGGCACGTAAGTCAAATCAAACGTCAAATCGCTAGTCGCATCAAGCGTCAAATCATTAGTCACTTTGAGTGATGTGACAACTTGTCACATTGATTAATTGAGTGATGTGACTTGATGGGAGTGGTTGAAAGCTTTTTCAAAGCTTGATAGACATATATTATTATTATTTTAATATTTGGTATATGTTGAATTGATTTGAGAAATCAATTAACCTTTTACACATTTCCAACTCTCTCTCTCTCTTCTCTTTCTTCTTCCTCTCACACGCCCAAGGGGCTGAAAATTTTCTGGTTTCTGGTTTGCAAAAATCGTGAGATGGGAAGCAAAGGTGTTTGGTTTTTGTGGCAAAAATCAAGAGAGCTAGCACTCCGAGAGACATGCGAATGTGATAGGGAAGTCCACCCATGAGCTTGGAATCATTCGACGAAGCTTGGAGCTTGGATTCTTGAAGATCCATGGCCGAAAATGGTGCAGTCCAGCAGCTCACTGCCGAGAGCATGGAGGAGGCAGAAATCAATTTTTGTTGCCTCGAGCGTCGCTTAACCGATGGATGTGAGTATTCCGCAACTCCCTCGTATGTAATCCCATGTATTTCTTGCTTTATATTCGATCCTTGGGGCCGTAGAAACTCCAACACAGACATCTTATTAATTTGCTTGTTTGATTTTATTAATTTATCATCTTTTTTTAAAATTTTCTCACTTGTATGTGAATTAAAAAAAAATGAAATAAAGTAAATATTATCTTATAAAAACACTCTCACTAAATAGATTTGTTTCTTGTATCTTAAAAAGTAAAAACTAATCTTTTTTATTTGTGATTTTTTTTATATTAATTGATTCATAAATAACTTATTGAAAGTAAAATATTTTTAATTTATCAACTTTTATATTTATAATAATTCACCTCCCGGTTACTATTTTTTTTTTCAATTTAAAGATGTTATAAGTCTCTTTCTTAAATAATTGACTTTTACCCCATACATATCTCAAATTAAACGTATCTCATGGGACTTGAACCCGTGTCCTGGTTCCATTCCAAGATTTAAGCAAATTAAGCTATCATTTGAGGATTATCCTGATGACTGTCTACTACTATTTGTATTTTAATTTATATAATGTATTGTATGTAATAAAATAGTTAAAACAACACATTTTTGGTTTATTTTCTTTCATATTATTTATGAAACAATTTCAAATAACCAAAATATTTCTAATTTGCAACTTTCTCAAAACATCTAATTAATTTTCATCTTTTAAATATTATAATAATTTTTAGAACTTTTCACATTTAAAATAATGTAATAATTTTTTTAATATGTTAATTTAATGCCATAGCGTTAGCGTAGCTTGATTATATTTTAAGTTCCTAGGCTCAATTGAATAAATCCACTTTTCATATAATGTCTATAAGCCGTTTAAATTTATCTGGTCTCATTGTCTCAAATCTCTTATATTTTAGAAATTTTCATTCTCTTCATCATTATTTTAGTTAAACTAATTATGTAAAATTTTGGTTATTACAATTTACAAGTGTAGATTATTATCCCTAAATTATTCGTCACACAAAACAAACGGCAATCAAGAACGCAAGATTTTACTGTGGTTCGCCGGAAAAATTCCGATTACATCCACGTTGAACTCCGGAGTAAGGAGCTCGCTGCACTAATCAATTTCAAGATTACTCAAGAATCTTGAATTCGTTTACAAACAATAATTTCCCCAAATCACTCAATAAACCCTAATCTCTAAAAGTGTCAATCTCTCAAATTCCCAATTGAAGATTACACTAACTTGGACTAGGAACAAGGCTTAACACTTAGCCAAATAATAGGAGAAAATATGAGTAAACAATTAATGAAAAACTTAACTAATTCTCAACCTAAGCACCCTTTATATATGATGAGCAAATTGATGTAATTGGGACAACGGCAAGGATTGCGCCACGTGTCCCTTATCCAACGGATGATAAATGCTTCACATTTTACAATCTCCACCTTGAAGCCAAAAACATCCATCACTCCCAACCATATACAAGGACACATTAAGGCCAAGGTAGCACATCAAACTCACCTACTTCCATCATTGTTCATGTCGGCTGCAAGGTCAGCCAACCCCCACATGCAACAGCTTCATGCAGTGGGAGAGTTTGGTAGCAGTCACAATTTTTGTCCCCATGTCACAATTTTTGTCCCCATGTCAGATTTGTTATCTTCAGTTGGAACCTTCTTAATCTCAATCTTACCACTTGAGATAATTTCCCGCACAAAATGATACTTCACATCCACATGCTTGGTTCTCTCATGATGTACTGGATTCTTGCTCAAATGTATTACACTCTGACTGTCAGAATACACAACTGTCTTACCCTGCAGCTGTTGTATTTCGGTTAAGATACCCTGAAGCCAAATGGCTTCCTTGAACACATCAGTTATGGCTATATACTCCGCTTCGGTAGTTGAGAGTGTAACCAACGGTTACATGCTTGACTTCCAGCTGATGCAATTTCCACCAAGTGTGAAATAGTAAGCTGTAGTTGACTTTCTCGAGTCTCTGTCACCTGCAAACTCAGAATCAACATACCCTACCAAGTCTAAAGCGTTAGATTTTTTAAAACATAAGCCATAATCAACAGTTGTATTTATGTATCTTAACAACCACTGCAAAGCACTCCAGTGTGCTCCACCTGGATTAGACATAAACCTACTCAATAAAGATACAGCGTATGACAAGTCAGGTATAGTATTAATCATGACATGCATCACAGAACCTATAGCATTGGCATAAGGTACATTTTCCATTTTTATCGTCTCAGACCTATTAGCAGGACTTTGTGATTTAGATAAAATAAAATGACTCGCAAGAGGTTGACTAACCGGCTTACAGCCACTTACTCCAAATCTAGATGATACATTTTGCAAATATGTGGACTGATGTATTTTAAGACAAGTTAGGTTTTTCTTAAGAGAAGACATCTCCTCTTCCATGGCCGCTTCCCATTCAAGTTTATGGGTAGACTTTAATGCCTCTCCTAAGCTAGCATGCTCAATCCCATTAATTTCGTGACTTGATATTAATGCACAGAAATACAAATCATTGGTTGAGTAATCATACCTGGTAGGAGACCTTACCTGCCTCCTACTTCTGTCTCTTGCTAGCTGGTAGTTGGCCAATGTGTCTTGTGGTGTTTCATCGTGCTGCTCAGTTTGATCCAATTGATCCACTGTGTCCTCTTCACTTTGTTCTTGTATCTCTGCTACTTCATTTCTGTTTTCCTCCGGGTTATCTCTCATAGGTTGAGAGTCCTCAGATGTCTCCGTGCCTGACATGTCACCAACTTGATCAGCGGTCCACCTGCATCTGAGCTCCACCTACAAGATCAAAATCTGCTAGATCATTTTCTAAGGCACCTGCATTCTTGTTAGTAGATTTACAAGGAAAACAAAGTTCATTGAATATAACATCCCGACTAACTATGATTTTGACTCCAGGTGACTCCATTTCCCATAACCTATACCCTTTTGTCCCTTCTTGATACCCTAGGAAAACACACTTGATAGACCTCGGTTCAAGTTTACCTATGAACTGGTGAGCATAAGCTTCACAGCCAAACACTCTAAGGTGGGCAAGCTTCTGAGCCCTACCAGACCAGATTTCTTCTGGGGTATTAAACTGAACGGAAATATTGGGGCTCAGGTTAACTAAATGAGTAGCAGTATTGAGGGCCTCGCCCCAAAAGGGCCTCGGAAGTTCGGAAGAAAATAAAAGACATCTGATCTTTTCTAATAGGGTTCTATTCATTCTTTCCGCAACTCCATTCTGTTGAGGGGTGTTTCTAACAGTCCTATGTCTCAGGATACCCTCACTAGTACAGTATTGATCAAACTCAGTATTACCAAATTCTAAGCCATTATCAGTTCTCAAGACTTTCACTTTGTTACTAGTTTGATTTTCTACTAACACTTTCCATTCTTTAAATTTTGTCAAAGTTTCATCCTTTGATTTTAGTAAGAATGTCCATATCTTCCTACTGTAGTCATCAACAATAGAGAGAAAGTATTTCTTACCCCCATGAGTCTGGACCTTTGCTGGTCCCCATAGATCACAATGTAGATACTCCAGACTCGCATTTGACAAGTGAATTCCAGTTGGGAAGCTCTGTCTGTGCTGTTTGCCCAACACACAGATCTCACAAAACTCAAGTGGCTTCAACTGGTCCTTTCCAAATTGTCCCTGCTTGCTGAGTACCTGCATTCCTTTCTGGCCTATATGGCCAAGTCTCAAGTGCCATATATTAGTCATATCAACATTAGAAGTTAAAGCAGAAATAAGTTTTTCCGAGAATACATGTTGGCCATTTAGAACATACAATCCGTTTCTTTTTATACCAGTTAGAATTAGTTTCTTACCCTTAGATATGTGTATGTTCCCTTGGTGAGCTTTATATGTGAAACCTAATTCATCTAGTGTTCCTAGAGATATCAGGTTCCGTTTCAAGTCAGGTACATATCTAACGTCAGTAAGTATCCTAACTTTACCATCATGGAGTTTAAGTTTTATGTCCCCAACTCCCTGTATCCTACAAGTATTGTCATTACCCATATACACGGTGCCTTGGTCAGAATTTCTAAAGTTGACAAACCAGTCCCTATACGGACTCATGTGAAAGGAACACCCTAAGTCCAGAATCCATTCTCTACTAATGTGATCACTAGACACAGTCAATACCTCAGATAGGAACATCGACTCCTTTTCGGCAGCCACAGTAGCGCTGCCTTCATTCTTCTGTTCCCTAATGAACTTATAACAATTCATTTTAAGGTGTCCCATCTTTCCACAATGATAGCACTTCTTGTCACTATACTTATTCTTATCCTGTTTATTCTTTTTCTCCCCTTTAGGTTCTTGGTTATTAGTCTGATGATTATTCGGACCATTATATTTCCTTTCATTTTTTCCTTTCACGAATAAGTTCGCTCTACCTCTCCTACTGGTTATAAGTTCTAGCTCTCTAGCCCTTATACCAGATATCACCAAGTCTAGCCTAGGTACAACTCCTGTGTACTGTAGAGAGTTCTTAACGACACTATATTCTTCAGGCAGTGCATTTAATAGAATCATAGCTTCGCCAGAGTCTCCTAGGGCTTGGTCAGTTCCTTTAAGGGTTTGAGTCATTTTCGTGAATTCATCCAGATTATCATCTATTGACTTATTTGTGTCCATCTTGTAATTAAACAAATTTCCTTTTAAGAACACTAAATTTGGAGCAGAAACAACAGAATAAAGAGATTCGAGTTTACCCCAGAGTTGAATGACCGTGTCCATTCCATCAACCTTTCTGATGACTGAGTCTCCCAAGTGGAGGAAGATCAAGTTGTAAGCCTCTTCCAGAATTTCGTCTTTCGTGTCCTTTTCCATCTTAGGCCATTTTTCTGGATCGGGTTCCAACGCCAAGGCCACCTTATGGTGGGATAACAAAACCCTCATTTTCTTCTTCCAAGTGGTGAAGTCTCCTTTTCCGTCAAATATGCCAATGTCGAGTCTCATAGTCGACATTTTTATTTCTCGGCAACACAGTATCTAAATCCACCCAAGCAGCACTCGGCTACACAGTACTTCAACTCAGGGAATAGGAATTGCAGAAACAGTTATACACACATGAATCAATCACGCCAATTAACACCAGACTCCTAATCACCCAGACAACTGAGCCTTAAGCACCCAACAATTCAATATGGCAGCCCAATGTCTTAAACACTCAAAACAGCACTCAGCAACACAATAGCTTACACAACCAGACAACTAAGCCTTCATTACCCAGGCTTTCAATTTTCGGCAACACCTGGGATTGTTCGGCACCCTATAAACACACACTGCAACTCAGACTCTTGTTCGGTCTCACAGACTTTAATTTTCAATTCCAGAAACGCACACGGCAGCTTAGAATCTTGGTAGTCCAACTCAGACTTTGATCTTTAATCCAGAAGATGAAACGGCAGCCCGGATCTTGAACGGCGAATCAGCCTCTGGTCTTTCACCCAGAGGAGTGACTCGGCTACACAGTACTTGACTTGGTCACGCCAGCTTTGATCTTTAGTCTTTCAACAGCCTTTGATCGTGTTTGCAAGATTGATCGACGAATTAGGGATTTATCGGCACAATTCATAATTCGGCGACCCAGGAGCACAGTCGGCAGTTCTTGGTTTTTGTTTTCAGATCTGGATCTTGCAGGTCACAGTCGGCAGTTCTTGGTTTTTTGTTTTCAGATCTGGATCTTGCAGGTTTTGTTTGTAAACCTAATTCCCTTAAGCAGCCACTCAAGTATTAGTCAGCCCTTTTATCTTCTATCCAAGAGAACACAACAACTTATCAAATTCGGCTTTTGATCTTCTTCGATGGCTCTGTGTTCTTTGAGTCTTGATCGACAGTCTCTGTTCTTCGATTGATTTCTTCTTCTTCGCTGTCAAGAAAGATGAAACTTCTTTTCTGATCTTGGTCTTGGTCACACGCAGCTTTGATCTTGTTCTTGGTCACAAACCCCTCAATCGGCTGTTCCTCTTCTCTGATTTCTTCTAGCTTTCTGATTTTGTTCTTTTTGTTTTTTGCCGTGACTTCAAAATTGACGAATCTAGGGTTTTACTTGGCCAAAGAATAGACTGAATCTACTGATCTTGGTCTCCGTTTCTTGCTTTCGGCCCACTGGATCTTTGTACAAAAGCTCTGATACCACTGTAGATTATTATCCCTAAATTGTTCGTCACACAAAACAAACGGCAATCAAGAACGCAAGATTTTACCGTGGTTCACCGGAAAAATCCCGACTACATCCACGTTGAACTCCGGAGTAAGGAGCTCGCTGCACTAATCAATTTCAAGATTACTCAAGAATCTTGAATCCGTTTACAAACAATAATTTCCCCAAATCACTCAATAAACCCTAATCTCTAAAAGTGTCAATCTCTCAAATTCCCAATTGAAAATTACACTAACTTGGACTAGGAACAAGGCTTAACACTTAGCCAAATAATAGGAGAAAATATGAGTAAACAATTAATGAAAAACTTAACTAATTCTCAACCTAAGCACCCTTTATATATGATGAGCAAATTGATGTAATTGGGACAACGGCAAGGATTGGACCACGTGTCCCTTATCCAACGGATGATAAAGGCTTCACATTTTACAACAAGAAATTATACCAACAATTATTTTCAATCCTTGCCAATTGTTGAATTTTTGTGTCCAAAACTCCAAACTCCAAATTTTTTTCTCCACCACTAAAAGTTTATCAAAGATCAATTCATCCCTTTAAATGGCTTGCGCCCCTTGAAAGTATTCCTCAATAAAATCATTCATCCCTTTTTGAAATTTTGTTTCAAGAGATTTGAACTTTACACATTCTCTTTTTGCTATTCAACAGTAATTTAATTGAAGCTATATATGGTAGTTTTATAATTTTTAGATATTGATGTTGTATTTTTGTCATATGCAGAGCTTGTTGACTAAAAAGGAATATGACTTTGCACTGGACTTTCAAACTCTAATAGTTTTGGGTTTTTTTTTAGGAAAAAAATCAAATTTAAAATAACAATGTAAAATACTGAATTTATAATTGGGAGCAGAAGATCTTTCAATATGACCAGCGGAGTTCCGATGAAAAATCTGTAAAATAAAACACATTTAGAACGTTGAGCAAGGATGGGGCTATAACCCATCCAAAGTTTTCTGAAATTTTCTAAATTTTATTTATAATAATGTCATTCTAATATATTTATGGAACTGCGATTGTATTTAAAAGAATGCGAGACTAACAATTGTTTTTAATTAGGAGGGTCTGATTTTAATCTAAGATCGTTATTTTTATGATCACATAATTCAACCACATGTAAATTCAAAAGGTGGTTATTGCTTCTTGGCATGCCTACGATAAAAGGCTTTCATCCTCTCAAGGCCGTCTTCAAGAGCTGAAGGATCAATCGCAAATGTTATTCGGAGCCAGTTTTCCATTCCCACAGTTATTCCTACAATATATATATATATATACACACACACACATATTAGCAATTTCCTAACACAACAAACAATCAATATTTTAACATCACAATAATATTAATCCAGTGCTAAATAGGGATGTCCAGTGGGCCGGACGACACGAAACACGTTTCATCTGGATAAGCGAGGATGGCGTGGCCTCCACATGAGACATATTATATTTAGATTTTTAGACGTATGAGCTATATGAAAGCACGACATAATTTAAGACAAGACAAAACATAACATGCAAAAAAAAAACCCACGAAAAGACCGTTTCAAATTTTATAATTTAATTTGAAATATATTTTTTGTTTCATATAATTTCAAATTTTATAGTAGATTACACTACTATGCTTGCATATTCTTTAAATATATATGAAATTAAATTAAGAATAAAAATAATGTTTTGTTTCATTTCCATTTAAATTATTAACATAATTTGACATTTTTAGCCCTATTCTATTTAGATAATTACCATTATAAAAATATTTAAACCAAAAATGCGAATTATATAAATTTTTAATAAAAAAATCAAATTTAATTTGTAAGAATTGAAAATATATTAACAATTATGTTCATATTGAAATAATACAACTTTATATTGTATTTATAATTGTTAAATTTTTATTTATTTAAATTAATTTTTTTTTTGTATATTTATATATAATCATAACTAAATTCAAATAAATGAAAATACGTGAAGCATTTCCTTAATTCAATTAAAAAAGATAAAAAATGACAGTAATAATCTAATTTAATATTTGAATATTTTCTCTCATGTGAAATGCATTTTTCATTATTAATAATTATATTTATAGTGAATCCTTCTTAATTAAAATAATTTCATTTTTTTTTTGGTTAACAATAAAGTTTTTGTCATTTATTTAAAAATTTCAAGGGTAAATTTGTTAAACTAAGAAAAAACATTAGAATGAATAGTATTTTGAGATATTTTTCATGTGGCCCCACTCCCCAGCAAAAAAAAAAAGAAAGAAAGAAAAAAAGAATATTGTGTAGTGTACCGGGTAGAACAATGACGGATTCCTCCTTGGCAAGCTGGAGAGCGAATTCCAAGTCACTGTTAATGTCTTCCAACAGTGATAGGTTCAGCTTCACCTGCAACAATGAGAGTGTGTGATTTATAATTATAACTAAAGACTATACACAGTACATATTATATTTGAATTTGATGGCCGTACCGTACCATTATAAACATGGAGCCTTGTGGTTTATTTGGGCAAATGATGCAAGGTATCTCCTTAATTTTATCATAGCATATCTCTGCAGTCTCTCTTAGTAAGCCAATGATTTTTGAAAAGAAATCCTCATTTGTTTTCTCAAGGATTTGAGGAACTGCTCCCTGATGCGTAAATCAGTACACATTGTTAGAAGTTCTAATTTATAATAGCCTTAACCGATATATACACAAACATTTTCTGGAAGTTCATGAACTGCACTTGACTTGAAAGATGAAGAAGCATTAAGTGTTTTGAATCATAAACCTGAATGAAGGTTGAAGGACCGGAGCGGGTGTTAAGACAGGCCTTGATGGAACCAACAATCTGATAAAAAAAAAATAAAAAAAAAAATCAAGATCACAGGAAAATTCTTGCTGGTTTTTTTAACACTTGGCATAAGCATGAGTCCACATTTCAATGGGACTAACCCCTGACTTTTGAAGGATGCCATTGGGATCACTTGTCACAAGCCAACCAAGACGCCAACCAGGAACAATCCATCTCTTTGATATAGATCCAAGAGTAATGATAGGCACAGTTGACCCAAACACTCCCATTGGTACATAAGGAGTGTTGCCAAACGCTAAATGGTCATAAACTTCATCAGCAATTACCATAATCCCAAGCTTCTTTGCTGTCTCTGCAATCTAATACTCAAAACAAATCAACAATCAATAGTATAGTATCATTGCAACACTTTTAGAACCAGTATATACCAAGGACAGTCAATAAGCCTCAGGTGATGTTCATAAATATAAGTTATGGTATGAACAAACTTGAATATTCCATATGATATGATGTCACATTTCCACAAGGATATATATTCATATCATGATAACACTAGAAGTAAGCTGTACCTTCTGCAAATGTTGGTAAGTGAAGACATTTCCACAAGGATTGCAAGGGTTTATGATAACCATGGCAGCAGTATTCTCATCTGCAAGAGCTTCAACAGCTTCAAGATCAACTTCCCATCCCTTTTCAGGAAGAAGTTCAAAATGTCGAAATTCTAGTTGCTTCCTTTTTGCAAAGACTTCGTAGAAAGGCCAGCCAGGTCTTGGAAGCAAAATGTTGGCAGTACCAAGACTGGCGATTACTGTTAATATAATTTCAACTGCTTCCATGCATCCAACTGTAATATAAACATCATCCGGTGATAACTTGTATGGAAGGTCGCGATTGAGGTACTCTGCAACAGCCCTGTCTCAGTTTAACATCAAACGTTGTTACAAAAATATGAAGCATCATTTAGGGGGCAAAAAAAATGACGCCCAACTACTCATAATGACATTTTAGTAACTTCGGTATTGAAAATATAAGTTTTAGTCCTTGTCATTAAATACTTTTCGTTAATTTGAGTCATTTTTCATTTGATTAGTGTTAAATGATTTAGTTTTGTTTTAAAAATAGATGAAAAATAATTCAATTAACAAAAAATATTTAACGATATGGTCTAAAGTTTGTATTTTCTAAAATTATAGAGAAATGAAAGATTTTGTACTTTGTTTTGCAGTTAATGACAATTAGATTATGCACCAACGTAATTGTACTAAACATATGCTGTTTACAAAATGCACACGTCTCCAAGGTTGATTTGAACTTTCATTATAGAGCTGAAACTCGTATGGCATTTATCATCAAACCTTTTGTATGACAAAAATCAACCAGTTTCTGTATTCTTTTGCTATGTAATTTATCATCCTGACCGAAATTTAAGAGCAGTAATAATATATCAATTCCTATATATCATAGTTCTTTCAAATAAAGAAATAATTTATCTATTTATATCAAATAGATCTTAGAGATGTAAAGAACTCGAGATTATTTAGATGTGACCCGAATCCATAAAGATCTGAAAGTTTTGGATCTGTAATAATAAAAATGCGAATCCAAAATCTAAAGTTACATTTTAATGATTTGCATGGATCCGTATTAAAAAAAATAAAAAATATATTTATTTATGATTTTATTATATTTTGAGATTTAGATTTAGATTTTTTTTAGAGATTTTGAATTGTAGAATTTTTTGGGATAATAAATTAATACTATACATAAAAATAACTTTTTGTGAATCCAAATATCCGGATATTTTACGAATTTGCAACGAGAACCGTATGATAAACATATGAGTTTGATTTTTTTTTTTTTTTTAAAAAATAAAAATAAAAATCAAGAGAGTAGTAACATATAATATGAGTAGTTAATGTTAATCTATTTATATCAAATAGGCCCCTAAACTCTGTTGAAAGAACAAAGATATGGTTAATATTTACATAAACTTGTAGTATGTACAAGTTCGGCTTTACCTTCTAGTTGTGGGAATACCGAACATGGGGGCATAGCAATTGTACATGGCTGATCGGACGGAGTCAACGACGGCATCTTCAGCTACAGAGGCTGTACGAAAGCGAGGAAAGGCAGCCGGGTCGCCGTGGCCAAGAGGAATTACGGGTCTTGGGTCGTTTTTGTTGAGATTTTCCATTAAAGAAAGGATGGCGTATCGAAATGTAACGCCTTCTGATGCAGTATTAAGCTCTTGCTTCACTTCAAAACCCCATTTCTTTTCTTCTTCGTTTTCCATTTTGATGATGCAGGTGGTTTGTGAGGAACACAGAAACAAGGGCCAGCCACATAAACAGCCAAATTCCGTTGACATTGTAAAACCCACTAACCATTTTTTAATAAAAAATTATTATTAATATTATTATTATCATAAGTATTATTATATGATCACCGAAAATATAGGCACAAGGAAGAAGGGGGTTGTTAATTCATAATTAAACTCTAGAAACAAGCGGCATAGAGTTATTAATTTTATCATTGTCACCATGTTATGTATTTGATTGGCAATGATACTGTCACATAAACTCACTGGCGAAAGGCTTTCATCCTTCCAAGGCCGCCTTCAAAAGAGCTGAAGGCTCAATGACAATTTTCATTCCCACATCTATTATTCCTGCAAATTTTATCATTGTCACCATAAAAGGCTTAGCCAGCAAAAAAGGAAAAAAAAAAAAAAAAAATCTATTTTAGCAATTTCATTTCCTATATAAATCTCCTAAAAATTTGTGTCTATATATTTAAATTTATTATTAAATTAATAATAATTAATTTTATATAGAAATAAATTCTTAAAAAAAAAAAAAAAAATCAAATTGTCGACTTTTGCTATTAATCTTATATGTAAATTTTTTTTTTCCCTAACTAATTAGTGAATCGTAATGGAGTTATTAAAATTATTACATTTTAATAAATATTTACCTTTGTTGACGGCTGATTTTGGTCTCTGGGGCAATAAGAGTTTTTTACTCCCGAGACAATCCTCCTCAAACTGTGAATTTGTTTTGTTTATGGGAAATCAAAAGCAAACTTGGCAAAAGATAAGTAAATTCACCAATCAACAAAGAGATTTAACGTGGTTCAGCGGATCAGATCTAACCTACATCCACGGTCACAGAACGGACGATGTTTTATTACCGAAATATGTTTCTCTGATCTGTTTTGTATTTACAAGTCTAATTCTCTCTTATTCTCTTCTCAACCTCCAATGCTCTCAAAAAATCTACCTACAAGCACGCTTTCCCATCCCATTTATAACAGCAAAGAAACAATTTTCCTTTTCCCATAAGAATTCCTAGTCGAAACTACATTCACTTCCCATATCTTATTAGGACACTGACTTATCAACATTTCCCCATGAAAGTAGGATAACTTATCTTCTTATCCGTAAGAATATGAAACATATCTCGCCATATCCTCGGTGTAGACAACAGAACCTGGGCGACGCTTTTCTAGGCTCGCGGCCTAGTTGGGAAGTACAAAATAACATGGAGTCGCCACCCGGTGTGAACCGGGACAAAGATTTAAGGCCGCACTCACCCCTCGCAAGGGAAGACCTCAAACCGTTGGGTTCGGAATGGTCCCTTACTTATGTCACTTGTGATGATATAATTGTGCAATAAACTAACCGAATCTATTCAACATTCATGCTCAAGGGTACTTAGATCTAACATGCTTTCATCCAAATAATTCCACGCAATGTAACACAACAAGCATATTGAACCATTAAATCAACATGCATAAATCATTACCCAAACGCATCATAAACTAAGAACATGCATAATGAACAACCTAAACATGCTTTAACAAATAAATAACAAACATATAACCTAAAGACTATAACATGCTCAAATACAAATTAGGATGAGACGAGATGCGTGTATCTTAAGTGGTACGTGGCATTGTATCCCGAGTGCAGACCATACTACCGTCCATTCGGAGTCGGCTATGGAATTTACGTCCGGGTTTTCATCCGATATACCACAAAAGAGAACACATATCCCGCTCATCCAACAATCACATCATGCTTCAAACGACTCTCATGCAATTATATATCAAAATAAATAAAACAACAATAAAGAAGATAAGTAGAAAGGTGCCCTCAGGTCTAACCTCTTTTGTCGTCTAAGAAAGGGCGTTACACGTCCGTTGGAAGGGTGAATGATCCGCTACTCTTTTAGTTCACCAACTCAACGTCTTTCCTCGCTGTTTTGCTGTTTGGGCTGCTGTTTCAAGTCCGTTTCGCTGCTACGTTTCAGGTCACTGTCTTGATGGTTTAGCGGACTGTTTTGGGTGATTTTGAAGGCTTAGGGAGGTGCTTTTGTGAGGATTTTTTTAGGGAAAATTTATGGAGGTTTTGGGGATGGTGTTTAGGTGATTTTAGGACTGTTTTATGGGTTAAAGACGCAACAAAAACTGACCAGAACAGGGGACGAAACTGTGCAGTTCAAGGTGCAGTGAGGGGTGTTTCGGGACTGTTTTGGGGCTGCGAATGGGGCTGTGTTTGGAGGGTGTTTAGTGCGACTTTAGGGCTGTGAATAAGGTTTATTTGAGGGTATTTTAGGGCTGTGAATGGGGGCTGGAACTCGGCAATGGAGGGTTAAGTTTAGGGCTTGGGCGTGAAGGGCGTTGATGATGGAGGGAAGATGCGGCAATGGAGGCTATTGGATCTTGAAGGTGCGGCAATGGAGGCTTCAGGGGGATGCTTGGGCGTGCAATGGAGGCTTAAGAGAGTGCTTTAGGCGTGTGAGAGAGGTGTATTAGCTAGGTCTTGGATGGGGGTGAATGCCTCTTTTTATAGGCAAAGAGAGAAGACTTTCCTAATTAGATTAGGAAGGAATCTCCTAATTGATTTCTAATAAGGAATGCATCTCCTAATTAGGATTTGGGATTGGATTTGATTTGGTAGGGATTTGATTTGATTTCTTTTATTTAGGTAAGGATTTACAAGATTTAAACATGTGATAAATATGCATATACCTAAATAAAGGGGCTTTGGCCGTGAATCATGTCCAATGGGCATAGGTTTGGTTTGACTTGGTTTGACTTGGGTTGACTTGGGTATTTGGGCTTGGTTTGGGTTAGGTATGTGGTCTATGGGAGTTTTGGGCCTAAGGTGAGCTTAGAAACGGAGGTATAACAAGCAACCGAAGCGAAAACAACGAGATTAAATCCATCAAAAGTTCTATTTTCCAACTTTACCCTTCCAACGTCCGTTTCCCGCGACTTTCATGACTAAAGAAGTAGTTGCCTCCATACGAGACTCATCATTGGGCTAATGCGTAAAAATACAATGCCTACACTCGGTTTTCATGAGGTCGGTCACAATGGTCTTTTGAACTGAGAATGCTGCTATCGATCTGATAATGTCCGACCATCCGGTCTGGAGTGGTCGGTTACCGATCATAAAGTGCCCGACCCCTTACTGTTGGCTTTTAGTGGTCGGGTCGGCATTAATGATCTTGACCAAGAAGGGAATTACCTTTTTACCCCTGCCGTACTGCTTAAATATCATAGGGCCTGAAAATACCATCAACATCTGTCCCCTAGTTCTTGGTTCCAACGAGTATACAAGTTGGTGCCGGGAACTACATAAAAAGAATAGTACTCTTGATGGAGTGACAGCTAGCCTTTGTGAGAAGAAGTTTATTGGCCTGTCACCACCATGTCCTCGGCACGATTTGAGATGCTCGGTCTGACTTCTTTTTCCGCCAGAAGCAAAATCCCTTTATTACCATTCTGTAAACCGTCCCTCGAGACACGCGACCATCACATCCTCTTAAATGCCCATCAGATCACTTCTAGGATTTAACGGGAGTCTGCCACTTGTCAACCATCCGTCGTCGTCCCGCCAAAAAGCAAGCAATCCGACCGCCATCGCCAACCCAAAGGACGCCCAATCTCAGCCGTCCATCCACCTCTGAAAGATCATTTTAAAAAACGACATGTGGCGTACATCTGACGCCTTCGTTCGATCCAACGGCCACAAATGCACCAAACAGATTATAAGAAAACAGAGTAATACACTGTTGCCTTTTTTTACGAACGTTTCGAATTTTCCCAACCGCGAGAACTCCTCTCTCCCAACTGTGCTCAATGAACTTCAAGGAACGACCAGACCGCACAGAGCAATCTGCAACCCTTCTGAAAGAACCAAATAAGTCTTCTGAACGACCTCTCTGCTTTGCTTTTCATGAGTTGCGAATCCTGCTGTTTTCTTGTGTGTTTGTGGAACATGTCCGGACTTTCGAGATTATGGACACTTAGGTTCGTACTGGGTTCTGTGTTTGGCTTTATGTTGCTAGGGAGAGATTTATGGCTTGATTGATGTTGTTAGGCATTTAGAACCCACAGGTTTAGTTTTCCCGGAATCCCAGGGTAACTGTGAAATCCCTGGCTGTTTTAGAAATTAGCTATAGACTGACCTCCCCCCCTTTTTTATTTCTCGGATGTCAGGGATGTCTGACAACAGGTCTTCATCTGCAAACTCTGATAGACCTCCGACCCCCCTGTTGAAGAGCTCTCCTCGAGCTCGGGGGCACCAATCATAGATGACCTCGACACTACCCCCACCCCTTCTGAAACTGAAAAAGATACTTACCATCAGAGAATACCTCGGAAGGACCCAGAGCCCGGTGATTTTGACTGCTAGGCTTTGGACATGGATCGGCCATCCAAAATAACTGAAGACGATCTAGCACTGCTCCGGCAGCGATATGACATTCCGATAGATATCACTCTTGAAGTCCCTGGTCCAATGGATCGTGCTAGTCAACCCGATGAGGGTTCGGTGGCTCTTCTCCCAGCTTTCTTTGAGTGTGGACTCCGACTGCCAATTCAACGTTATTTCGCCTGGATGCTGGCCGAGATGGAGATCGCCCCTTGCCAATTAAGCCTGAATAGTTGGAGGATTTTGGCCGGGCTACATGTGATTTGGAGTCGGCGGGACTCGGCGAACCCTCTCTTGAAGAAGCGAAGAGGTTGTATTGGTTGAAGGCCAACCCAAGAACACTCCATGGTTGGTACTACCTTTCTGCTTACGCCGATTCGTCAAACATCGTCGGCAAACTCCCCGACTCCAACAAAAACTTCAAAGATTTATGGTTCTGGGCCACATGATATTGGGGATGGGTCCTGAGATCATACGAAGTGAGGTTTCCGTCCTAGATATATTTAGAGCGGGAGGTTAGGAATCTAACCCTTAGTGTTCCTGCTGTTGATTTTATGATAGGATTTTAACTTCTTTGACTCTTCCCAGATTGTTGGAGGGACGCTCCCAAGGTCTCCCATCAGGTCCGGGCGCAGGTGCGCTGGGCTCGGCGATATGCCGACCATTGGAAGCAATTGGTTAACGATGCTGCCTTTGTCGAGTCGGGCCTGATTCGGACTGCTCATCCGAAGGTCCCGGGGCAGATAAGTGGATTCTTACTAACCTTATGACCGATCCCTTTGTTTGCTTAGCATGATAATGATTTGAAATTATTCAGTTTCTGGACTGAACACTTCTCTGCCATTTGCCTTTTGCAGGAATGTCGAAGAGGCCGAAATACCTAGACCAGCTGGCTGGCGCAATAAAGAAAATCGGCCAGGTTGGATCCGGGCCCTCTCGGAAACTGCCAGCGACTGCCGAGGCTAGAAAAGTGACTGAAGAGGCAGCCCCGTCAGCTGCCCAAAGCTTATCTCCCCCTTCCAGGGCATCGCCAACAGTCTCCGCCCGACCCGTCAGCCCATCAAAACCTACCAGAAAAAGGAGGCGTCCGTTCGGGGCGGAGGAAGCCGAGCTGACTCGGGAGGTGGAGGAGGAACGGGTCCTGAGCAAGAGGCATCCCGTTCGGAAGGAAAAGAAAGTGCCGGAGGGTTCCTCCAAAAAACAGAAAGGCGCCGTGATTCTTGGAGTAGAAGACCTTGGTCAAGACATCAGGGAGGCCACTTCTCACCTGGTGCCGGCAATCAACGAACTGGCCGAAGCGGTCCCTCCGGCAAAGATTCCGAGATACGAAGATCTCTCTCCCGAGGATGTAGTTACATTGTTGTGCTCCCAGATGGCCAAGGTAGCCACACTTCCCTTATTCCCGCTGTGAGTTCATGACTTATTTTGATTTCTGATTTTCTGTTTCTTCTCGGCAGACGACCTATCTGGCGGCCAAGAACAAGGATCTCATCCTGAGTCTTTTATCCGAGGGTGGCCAAGCCCAAAGGCTCCAGAACCGACTTACTGAAATGGAGGCCGAGCTGGCCCATAAAGAAGAAAACATAAAAAATCTGGAAAGGGGAAATTTCACAGGAGGAGTTTAAAAAATGGCTACCTCTTTCTCCCGAATATGTGATGTATCCCGACCCCATTTCGATCGCCCCAGCTCCTGATGAGGACCGACCTGAGGCTCTTGCTCCTGAAGAGAACCGACCTGAGGCTTCTGCTCCGGCCCCTGAAGTTATAATTGTCGGAACCTCTCAGGCTGTCAACGTGGAAGCCACCGTCACTCCTCCCGAGGCCGAGCCAATCCACCCGCCGTCTGAGCCTGCTAAGGAAGAGCCAATTGTTCCCGCGCGGGCCGATCTGTAAGGGGTAGCCCGAACGGGGCCTCGTGTAATTCTGAACAAATTTTATTCTCTCTGTAATAACTTTTCACAAGTATATTTATATATGTGTTTATTCCATTTCTTGTATTTCATACTTGCTCCGAATGCTTCCCTGCAAACAATCACTCGCGGCCCGGCCGACCCGAGCCTAGAATATGATCTTGTGGTGAGACGAAACCCGCATCCGAGCTGAGGGAAACACTTGGCACTGGGGGGAATGTTACGTCCCCAGTCCAAAAGACAGACTCAGTGGGACGTAACCCGACCCCGAGCTGAGGGAAACACTTGGCACTGGGGGGAATGTTACGTCCCCAGTCCAAAAGACAGACTCAGTGGGACGTAACCCGACCCCGAGCTGAGGGAAACACTTGGCACTTGGGGGAATGTTACGTCCCCAGTCCAAAAGACAGACTCAGTGGGACGTAACCCGACCCCGAGCTGAGAGAAACACTTGGTACTGGGGGAAATGTTACGTCCTCAGTTCAAAAGACAGACTCGGTGGGACGTAACCCGACCCCGAGCTGAGAGAAACAAAAGTGGCCTCGACGGAACGAATCTAGCCCCGAGCTGATTAACCGAGTGGCCTCGACGGAACGAATCCAGCCCCGAGCCGAATAACTAAGTGGCCTCAGCGGAACAGATCCAGCCCCGAGCCGACTACTCAAGTATTGGCCTCGGCGGAACGAATCCAGCCCCGAGCCGATTAATTCTTGGGACTTATTCTGAAGGGAAGTGAATCAAACTTTGAAGCCCTATCGAATTTGGCATGGGCGTCCCCTTGCCAGACCCGCGAAAGACAAAAATAAAACTTTGGAAAATAAAATCAAAAAATGGGAGTGACTCGAAATGAAACATTTTGCATGTGTAAACAACAGCACGAATACCTCAAAACAACGTTCTGTCCGAGGTCTCCAAAACAAAATTTTGAATCTTTCAATTTAGCGTCCCGACGAACCAGGATTCGGATCAAAGAGCGTTTAGGATGGTAATGTCACATTCCTCTATACGTCAGGTCGCTACGGAGCCTGCATTTTGTTCGAGGGCTTATCCTTACAACGCTGGAGCAAGTATACACCACGAGGGTGTAATCCTTCCTCGTGCTATGCTTCTCACGGATCCGAATGACCAAATAGGTAGGGATCAAAGAGTGTCTGAAACATTAAGGGCATGCTCCTCCTTAAGCTCGGTAACACTGGAGCAAGAAAACGCCACGAGGGCATAATCCCTCCTCGTGATATGCTTCTCACGAATCCGAATGACCGAATAGGTAGAGATCGAAGAGTGTCCGAAACATTAAGGGTATGCTCCTCCTTATGTTCGGTAACACTGAAGCAAGCAAACGCCACGAGGGTATAATCCCTCCTCGTGCTATACTTCTCACGGATCTAAATGGCCGAATAGGTAGGGATCAAGGAGTGTCCGAAACATTAAGGGTATGCTCCTCCTTATGTTCGGTAACACTGGAGCAAGCAAACGCCATGAGGGCATAATCCCTCCTCGTGCTATGCTTCTCATGGATCCGTTGGTCAGACAAAACGTGTGGGGACACACTCCCTACAACCGTGTTTCCTCAGCTGGCCAGACCAGCCATCTTACGGGGGCACTCCCTCCCCGCGATTACCCTATCGAAATATCCCTTATGAATGCAAGTCATATGGTAGTTCTGCTCCAGCTTCGGGGGTTTGACTCTACTACGAAAGGCTTCGCGTGCTCCCTTATGCGCTTCATCCCTTGATGTAGTCCTGATCCTCAAAAATGAAATGAGTTAGGTCGGAGTACTTCTGCCCGGGGTTTTTATGATAGCAATTGTGATTGGTATGTTACGGGTTTGGTGCCTTTCCTGATCCCAGATCATCCCTTCGCGTCATGTATGTCCCCGAAATACTGAATATGACTTTCAAGTTTAATTTGAAAAAGCGAGTGAAGATTTTCTTAACTGAATTTTTTTTTATTCATATTCGAGGACCTACTGCCCTTCCTATAACTCTCCGCGGGACATTTTGGGAGAGGGTTTATTTGATCTCCTAACCCCTGTCGGGTTGTTTAAAAAAGAAATAAAGAAAAAACCTATTGGAAGTACTTCCTCAACATCTCGGCGTTCCAAGGTTTTTTTAGCCCTGTTCCGTCTAGCTGTTCCAAAGTATAGGCACCCGGCCTTACCACTTCCATAATTCTATAGGGCCCTTCCCACTTGGCACCTAGCGAACCTTCCTCAGACCTTCGAGTGTTCAAGGTGACCCTTCGCAATACCAAGTCACTTTGAAGAAAAACACGGGTCCGAACTTTTTTGTTGTAGAAACAGGCCATTCTTTGTTGATAGATTGCTATCTTCATAGCCGACTTCTCCCTCTTTTATTCGATCAGGTCGAGATGACTTTTGATGAGTTCTTCATTCTGTTCGTCCTTATAATGCCGGACCCGGTGGGTAGTCATTTCGATCTCTGCTGGAATAACCGCTTCGCATCCGTATGATAATGAAAACAAAGTTTCCCATGTGGAATCCTTACAGGTCATCCGGTGTGCCCACAACACCTCTGGTAACTCCTCGACCCATAAGCTCTTGCAGGCTCCGAGCCGAGCTTTAAGATTGGATTTGATGGTTTTGTTTACTGCCTCTACCTGCCCATTAGACTTGGGATGGGCAGTTGAGGCGAATCTTAAGGCGATCTGGAGGTCTTTACAGAGCTTCTTGAAACCTTTGCTATCAAACTGTTTTCCGTTATCGGTGATGACGCCCCAAGAAATTCCGAACCTGCAGATAATATTCTTTCTTAAGAACTCCGTAGCTTTCTTCTCTGTGATTGTGGATAGGGGTTCGACTTCCACCCATTTGGTGAAATAATCTATGGCAACAATGGCGTATTTTGCTTGCCCTCGCCCCTTCGACATCAGTCCGATGATATCCAGCTCCCACTGGGCGAACGGCCAAGGGCTGGTGGTGGTCAACTGTTCTGCGGGCTGGTGGTGAATATTGGCATTCTTCTGACATCCCTCACATTTTCGGGCCACCCTCATACCGTCCTGATGCATGGTCGGCCAGTAGAACCATTACCTTAAGGCTTTAAAGGCAATTGATTGTCCTCCGGCGTGACTCCCACAGATTCCCGCATGAATTTCCCTGAGCACATAGTCAGCTTCCTCTTCTGCTAAACATCTCAGAAGGGGTACCGTATAACCTCTTCAGTATAGCACCCCTTCGATCAGGGAGAACTTGGTGCCTTTGAATTTCAGTTTTCTGGCTTCCTTTTTATCCTCAGGTGTCTCCCCGGTCTCCAGATATCTCTTGATTGGTTGCATCCATGAAGATCTGATTTCCATATCTAATACTTCTACCTCGAGCTCTCCAACGTTTTTTTCTCGGAGGTAGATTAGAGGGACTATTCTGGGATTTTCTGCCTTTATCGAAGATGCGAACCGTGCCAGAGAGTCTGCCTCACAGTTGTTTTCCCGAACGACTTGCTCAAAATGCAGGTTCCTCATTTTCCCCACCAACCTTCTTACCTCAGCTAAATAGGCTATCATACTCGACTCTCTGGCTTTGAATTCTCCCTTCAGCTGCTGAACAGCCAGCTGGGAGTCGCTTCTTACAACTACGTCTTGGACACCCATCACCGTGCATAACCTTAAACCGGCCAAAATTGCCTCATATTCTGCCTCATTGTTTGTGGCCTCGAAGGCGAATCTCAAGGCGAACAATACTTCTTCACATTTACCATTTTTCAATATGATTCCGGCCCCATTACCTTGTGATCTGGCAGATCCGTCTACTGACATCTCCCATTTGTCTTCCCCCACAGTCAGAAATTGGGGTTCTGTGAATTCAGCAAAAAAATCTGCCAAAGCCTGCCCTTTTACCGCTGCCCTTGGGAGGTAAGAAATGTCGTGCTCACTCAACTCTACCGACCACTTCATTAACCTACATGAGACCTCTGGTTTTTGCAGAATTTACCTTAAAGGATAATCGGTATAAACCCCAATAGGTTGGGCCTGGAAGTAAGGTCGTAACTTCCGGGCCGTAGTGATTAACGACAAGACGACCAGCTCATGTGATGGATATCTGGTCTCAGCATCTAGTAAAGCTTTGCTAACATAATACACTGGCCTTTGAACCTTATCGGCCTCATGCACTAATACCAAACTTACTGCATGCTCCGAAACAGCTAAATATAAGTATAAGGTCTCACCTGGGGACGACTTTGCTAGAAGTGGGGGCTGTGTCAGGTATTGTTTTAACTGTAGGAAGGCATCCTCGCATTCTGGCGTCCATTTGACTTCCTTTTTTGCCTTTTTGATGACTTTGAAGAAGGGGTGGCACTTGTCGGTTGCTCGGAAATAAATCGATTGAGCGCAGCCACCATACCAGTTTTGCACTTTTTTTTATCATCCTGGGAGATTTTAAGTCCAGGACGGCTTGGATTTTCTGCGGATTTGCTTCTATGCCTCGGGAGCTTACCATATAGCCCAAGAACTTTCCCGAGGCCACTCCGAAAACACACTTCTCCGGGTTGAGCTTTAAATTATTCTTCCTCAGCAATTCAAAGGTTTTCTTCAGATCGGCCACGTGACACCCTGGCTCCTTAGACATTGTTATCATATCATCAATATTGTTCACCAGCCTCTGAAAGGTTGCCCCCATATTTTTCAATCCGAAGGGCATTACTTTAGAATAGTAAAGCCTCTGATCGGTAACAAAGGTCGTCTTCTCCTCGTCATCAGGATGCATCTTGACCTGGTTATATCCCAAGAAGGCATCCATGAAGCTTAGCAGTCCCTGGCAGGCCATTGAATCCACCAACTGATCTACGTTTGGTAGTGGGAAGCTGTCTTTCGGGCACGCTTTGTTGAGGTCGGTGAAATCCACACACATCCTCCAATTTCCATTGGATTTCTTTACTAATACCACATTTGATACCCACTCCGGGTATTTCACTTCTCTGATGAAATCAGCTTTCAACAGTTTTTCTACCTCGGCAGCCATTGCCCTGCACCGTTCCTGGTTAAAGGTTCTTCTTTTTTGCTTGACCGGTTTGTGTGATGGGCTTATTGCCAAACGATGATTGATGAACTTCGGATCAATCTCGGGCACGTCGTCGTGCCCCCATGCAAATATTTCGGGTACTCCTTCAGACACTTCAGCAGATCCTGCTTCAGGACCTCGTCTAAGTCTCCCCCTATTTTTACATTCTTTCCAGGTCCGAAAAGTTCCATCACCTCTAATTCTTCGACTGCCCCTAGCCGGGCAGCTTTCTTTGGCCGATGACCCGAATCTTTACTTGCTTATTCCTCGTCTTCGTTCCCTTGTCTTTTCCGGGTACCTGCTTCAATGCAAAGGGTTTCCCTTGAGAGGGTGGCGAAACAGCTCCGAGCCACCTTCTAGCTTCCGCACACAATTCCAATCCCTTCCCGGGTGGGGAATTTCAACTTTAAGTAATATCAAGACATTGCAGCCTTTGTCTTCATTATGAAAGGCCGACCAACAATGACTTGGTAACTGCTCATGCAATCCACCACCGTGAAATTTATCATAATCGACATCATAATCCACCATCGTGCCGTCTCCTGCGGCCTTCTTTGCGTCTGTCACCCCAGGTGCGGCGTTCCTCATGGCTTGAGATTTCCCGTCCAGTTTCACCATCCTTCCTATCTCCCCTTCTAGTGTCGCGGGGGCCATCATAGGAAGAATCTGACGACTGTCTCCCCTCTTTTTCTTCCCACGTATCCTCCATTTGTAAATATTTTTCTACCACTACGGACCTCATCCTGTAGGGACCCTTCCTCATCGGTTCATCGTCACTCACATCTGCGACCCTTTTTCCTTCTGCTATTTCGCCTCTCCTCCGACTGGCTCCGGCTTCTCTCATTATTCGTCTCTTCCATCCTCTCCAGTCTGTTCATCATGGATTTCAAAAGGATTTGATTTTCCTCTCTATATTTCCTCATATTTTCCTCCATCTTCTCCATCCAATCCGCTGTTGAACTCCCTGACGACCGGTGATTTCCACCTTCTGCCATCGTCTTACCACGCGAGCTTCTTTTCGTTGATTTTCCCACAGACGGTGCCAACTGTTGACGGCTGATTTTGGTCTCAGGGGCAATATGGGTTTTTTACTCCCGAGACAATCTCCTCCAACTGTGAATTTGTTTTGTTTATGGGAAACCAAAAGCAAACTTGGCAAAAGATAAGTAAATTCACCAATCAACAAAGAGATTTAACATGGTTCAGCGGATCAGATCCAACCTACATCTACGGGCACAGAACGAATGAGGTTTTATTACCGAAATATATTTATCTGATCTGTTTTGTGTTTACAAGTCTAATTCTCTCTTGTTCTCTTCTCAACCCCCAATGCTCTCAAAAAATCTACCTACAAGCACGCTTTCCCCTCCTATTTATAAAAGCAAAGAAACAATTTTCCTTTTCCCATAAGAATTCCTAGTCGAAACTATATTCACTTCCCATATCCTATTAGGATACTGACTTATCAACATTTCCCCATGAAAGTAGGATAACGTATCTTCTTATCCGTAAGAATATGAAACATATCTCGCCATATCCTGGGTTTTCATGAGGTCGGTCACAATGGTTTTTTGAACTGAGAATGTTGCTATCGATCTGATAATGCCTGACTATCCGGTCTGGAGTGGTCGGTTACCGATCATAAAGTGCCCGGCCCCTTACTGTTGGCTTTTAGTGGTCGGGTCGGCATTAATGATCTTGACCAAGAAGGGAATTACCTTTTTACCCCTGTCGTACTGCTTAAATATCATAGGGCCTGAAAATACCATCAACAACCTTAATCTTTATTAATTTCTAAATAAATTATTTGATTATTTTTTCCAAAAATATCTATAATGGAACTTATCTTACTATATCAGTATTTTTCATGTTGTTTCTCTATATATGTTTTTTTAAATATATATATTTCATTGTCATCACAACATCATTTTAACCAATCTTATCATTATATATTCTTTTTAATGTTATAAAAGGTGATAAAATAATAGAGAATAAAATACTTGTAAAGAATTTGCAGGCTTTTTATTATATTTCTGAATTAATAAGTTTACAAGAGTTGCGCTCCATGTATAGAGAGAATAATGTGAGATTATTATCCTTAAGTAATGTGGGATTGATACAAATATAAAGAATTAAGGTAGAATACAAAGACTATTAAAGTAAATGGACACATTTACAACACTCCTCATTGGGCTCTATAACTTTAATTTCACACAATATATTTGACTTCAGGATATGTATAACATTCCCTCGTTAAAACCTTGTTAGTGAAACCCATTAGATAAAACTTCATTGAATGAAAAAGAGTACAATGCACTTATATTTAATTATAGTTTTTTTAGTTCGATCAATATGCTCCCCCTGATGAAATGCTCCTCAAAGAATATCAATTTGATAATCTACTAAGTCGATGCATACCAATGCTATATATAAGCTTATCAAAAGTTGTCGTCGGTAAAGCTTTGGTAAATAAGTCAGCAAAGTTATCAGTGGAGCATTTGCTTGACATTAATTCACTTGCTCGGCAGGAGCTCATGAGTGTGGAAGAACTTTGGTGAGATAGACTTGGTTATGTCTCTCTTCGTATACCCTCCTCTAATTTATGTAATACAACAACTGTTGGGACAGATGTGGAACCCTTAGGGTCGGATCGGTGCCTCGCGCAGCGGAAATAGATATAACCCATGGATATCAAGTATGAGTATAATTTTAAATAATTTAATGAAATACTATATTTCATAACGAGTGTATAGGAAAAAACCGGGGCTGAATCGGAGTCCGAAAACTTTAGAACGAAGCAAAATAAATTTAGTGCGCGTAGCGCGCTACAGTGCGCGCATGAACTGTACGCGCTACAGTGCGCGTATGCACTGTAGCGCCCAATACACAAATAATTTTTTTTGTTTCAAATTGAATTTCTTTTAACACCTTCATTTCTCTTTCCAGAGAGCTGATGGTATTTTCTTCCAACCTTCCCTAAACACTTTCAAAACACCCAAAATTAATTTTAATTTCAAAATCAACATCAACACATTTTATAGAATAAAATTCAAGTTTTTCAAAATATCAAATATTTTTACAAAAATATAAATTTATTCTAAATACACACTTGCGTAAATTTTGAATCCAATACACAAACCAAATTAGAATCCCAATAAAAATATCTCGTGAACAATTCTATGTCACCCAAATGTGGTCAAGTGATTCTAGAATGGTAGCCATAACTCTAAGCTTTAATCTAGAGTTCCAAACTCTAATTTTATGTTTATGTCGAACATAAATATTTTGACCCAATTACAAGCATATTGTATTTATACTTCAAAAGCACCCTAACACAATTAATTAGCCTAATTTATATATTTAATACACAATTCAATACTATATGTCCCACTAATGAAAAATATAGTTTTTTTTAGAGAAGATCAAACTTACCTAACAAGGTTGATTCAAAGATCCAATCTACTTCTCTTTGTTGAAATGTTTGGAGAACTTCCAAGGATTAGCAAGCTTGAATCCAAGATCCAATCTTGATTCCAATGCTAGCAAGCTTCACCCCAAGATCCAATCTTGATTTCTCCTAGATGAAATTTTGTAGAGACCTCACAAAGCTTCTCTAAACACTTCTCTGACTTAGGCTAATTTCTATAATTCTTGCTTGTATTTAGCTTTCTCAAGCTTTTGATTTTCTTGATTAAAACCTTCCTAAAGCTTGCTATTTATAGCAAAACTTAGATAAATTTTAATTAATAAAAGTTGCAATCAATTTTTAGGTGGGCTTAATCTAATTTGTCCAAATATATATAATTAGGTGCGACTAATCTTTATTATCTCCCACTTTGATTTAATCCAATTAAATCAAGCCAATGATTAGGAAATGAATTAGTTAAATGTTTGCCACTTTGATTTAATCCAATTAAATCAAGCCAAAACCATCTATTATTACATACTTACAATTATCATAATATCCTCAAATGGTAGAGATAATTATGATCTTACAATTAAGCCATTGTGTAATTATTGAATTAATCCAATTTATCAAATTAGGTCAAAGTAAATAATCAATGTTATCCAATAACACTTGATTATTTTAGTTGATTATTATAATATCGAATATTATCTTTTATCAAAATTAATCGGCTACCCAAGTGCTCAATGAGTGCACTTCATATTGGGACTCTCTAAGTTCATACACGTTCATCATGTAAGCCTAGCTAGTATGTACGCAATTCAGCCACCTCCGAATTCGCGAAGAACACTAACTGCCTTTCTGAACTGTACAAGTCGAGGTCATCACATATGTTTAACAATCCTTCCATCGTAGGCTATTCGAGTTGTGCTTAGGAAACATAGAATACACATTCAGTTTCCTAGGCGCACATCTTACGTCGACATGTCCACGATTCTTCATAACTGATGTGATCCACCATAGGTGATCGACTTTTTCCAAAGCTTTAAGAATCGTGACTTTACTCAAATGGATACCTAAACCCCTTATGGTACACATACGAGCTGAAAGATCCCATCTTGGTTCGCACTTGATTACTGAGTGCATCGATCCACACCCAGCGAACGTCTAGAGGCCATACCATGAAAGGTTTCTGACATACATGACATCAAAGTGTGGAAGATCTCACACAAAATCAATGTTATCATATAGTCAAAGGACTACATATGCTACTTGACTCGAGAAGATTCCTATTGACGGTGGTGTGTACTTCCAACTATTAGGAATCACTTGTGAGTCATTCAGTATTCGGTCCAACCAATACCCACACTTCTATACGAGTTTCCAAAACTCATGGTACATCGGGTTAAACTATTGGAACTCCAATTCCAATTTACGATATGTGCTAGTCTTCTAGGTTATAGGAATTTGATCGTATTCCACATCCAATGACTAAGAATATTTACTTTAAGAATAGTTTATCCTGCGCAATGGCTCCGTTATTGTCACAGTACAATGGGATCGAATCCGCAATACTAGGCATAACGCCAAGTTCTGTGATAAAATTTCTAATCAAAACAGCTTCTTTAGTAGCTTTTGAAGCCGCTATAAATTCCGCCTCAGTGGTGGAATCTGCTGTTGAGCCTTGCTTTGAACATCGCCAACTAACCGCACCACCATTAAGGGTAAATATGTATCATGATGTAAGTTTTCTGTCATCTGGATCTCCTTAGAAGTCGGAGTCTGTATAACCCTTAACTTGTAGCTCATCTTCTCCATATATAAGAAACTTATCTATAATACCTTTAAGATATTTCAGGATATGTTTCACGACTGTCCAATGATCATTACATGGATCGGATTGATATCAGCTGGTCACACTGACACCAAAACTGATGTCCATTCTAGTACATAGCATAGCATACATTATGCTTCCAATATAAGAAGCATATAGCAAGTTAGAAATTCTAACTCTCTCTTCTTCAGTCCGAGGTGCCATTTTCTTCGAAAGATGTATGCCATATCGGAAAGGTACATTTGCTGCCTTACAGTTAGAAAACCGTACATTTCTAAAATCTTATCTATGTATGTCGATTACGACAATTCTATAAGCTTCTTAACTCTATCCCGGTAATGCATTATACCTAATATATAGGAAGTTTCACCCATATCTTTCATGAAGAAGTTCTTTTAAAGGTAGGCTTTCACACTTTGCATCAATCCTATATCATTTCTTATGATAAAGATGTCATCTACATACAAGACTAGGAAAACTATCATTCTCCCACTCACTTTCTTATAAACACATGGTTCTTCCTCGTTCTTGATAAATCCAGATAATCTAATTATCACATCAAAACTACAATTCCAGCTTCATGATGTATGTTTAAGTCCATAATAGACTTTTGGAGCTTAAAAACCAAGTTTTAAGTCTCACTGGATACGAAACCCTCTGGTTGTTCCATATAAATATCCTATTCAAGGAATCCATTTAGGTAAGAGATTTTCACATCCATCCATCATATCTCATAATCATGATATGCAGCAATGGCTAAAAGAATCATAAAGGATTTTAGCATAGCTACTGGTGAAAACATTTCCTCATAGTCAATCTTAGGACGTTGAGTGTAACCTTTTACTACCAGTCGGGCCTTAAAGGTTTCCACCTTTCCATCGGGCCCTCACTTCCATTTGTAAACCCATTTACAACCAATAGGTTTAACTCCTTCAAGAAGTTCAACTAAGTCCCATACTTGATTGTCATGCATTGAATCCATTTCAGATTTCATGGCTTCCTGCCATTTTCCCGAATAGATATCCAATATCGCTTCTTTATACGTAGTTGGATCTGTTTCCTCAAAGAGGAGAACATCAAGGCTCGTATCAGATGTTAAAAAAAGTCTTTCTGGAGGCCTTGATATTCTATTCGATTTACGTAGAACCTGTGTTGTAGATCCTTCACCTAATTGGATCGCTGGTTCCATCTCAGGTTCCTTACTGTTGGGATCAGACTCATCAAGTTCAATCTCTCTACAATTCTAACTTTCTCTCAAAAATTAATTTTCAAGAAAAGTGGCAAAGCGAACAACAAATACATTTCGTTGCTCGGAATCATAGAATTGATATCCCATGGAATTAACAGGATATCCAACGAACCTATATTTATACCCTTTGGGTGCTAGTTTATCCCGCTACACAACTCTAACGTATGTAGGATGACCGGCGTAATCACACGCGTATAACGCAAGCTCACGTATCGTTCAAGTAGTATAAAAAGTATCGATTTTACGAGGACTTAATACCTAATCTATTAATTTTATGAGGTCAAATGATTACTAGTATCTAACAGGTTGATTGATTGATTTGAAATGGTGATGATTTTAAACTTAAAAATAAGTAAATAAAATTACTCAAAATTAAATTAAATAAAATTCAATATTAAGAAACTATCCAGGGTTGTGAATCTTTCCAATATCTTTTAAAAGATGAAGTGGTTATTTCATGTTTGTGTAATATATCGATTTACTAACCCGGAACACGAAATTATGTAAAAGCCTTTGTCGATGGTAAGATGCAAATACCCAGTATAACCCAATTGAACCATATGTCTATATCAACCAAATTACCTGAATTCATTAAGATTAAGTTTCAATTATGGCTACCCCCGCCCGATAGGTATATGTCTATCCTGTAAGGAAATCTATTAAAGGTTATCTATCCTCAATGAAGATCGTGGGCTACTAAGTCTAAGGCTGAAACCTAAAATTCCTTTGTCAAGTTTATTTTAGATTTACCAGATCAATCTTATTAATGGCCAGTTAACAAGACGCATTAAGCTTAAGACTTAATAAGTAAACCTTTAAATTACACAAACTATAAAATAACCTCTTATAAACCGGTGATATTGGAATTCATCACAACCCCAGATAACTAACTTAGTTACGATACATAACTAGGGCTAGTAAAAACTTAAAAATAAAATACATAAATTAAAATGCTGAAAAGTAAATGCGGTAAAGTAAATGCTGAAAAGTAAAATTACAATAAATTGCTAGGGTTAAATGATCTACTTTTACTACTACTATTTTAGATATATCCCTTAATATAATATATTAACTTGTGATGATATTACCAACCAGTCATATAGGCGGTAACCTGATTAAGTCAAATTAAGTCCAACCAGCCATAAAGCCTGTATCAATATTTGTCCATAATCCAACCATATAGGCGGAAATTACCAACCGACCAATCAAGTGGTATCCAAGCTTAGTCAGATTAAAACCAGTTTATAATTGATTACCAATCGACCAATATAGCGGTATCCTTATTAAGTAAAATTTTAAATAGTGAATATATTATAATTAAGGGAGATTAATCTAAATAGCAGTAATACAAGTTTTACCTTTCACCATAGTAGGGGGAAGTTACCTCATCATAGTTGAATAGTAAAAACTGAAAAAGTAAAGAAAGTAAATTACTATTACTATTACAGAAAGTAAATTAAATTAATTACAAAATTGAAAATTAAAGAAAACTAGATACAAACTCCTTATTTATTCAGAGAATTACAGAGAGGAAGGTACATCTGAAATTGAAATCTCGAGCTGAATTTATAGGCGTCGATAGGCTCTCCGCGTCGCGACGCGACGCGACACGTGTCATGTTCTGATTAGTCCGCCGAGATTCTTATTCGATGACGTGGCATTTTGGATGATTAATTCAATAATTGAGCTGACGTGGCAGTGACGTGGCGATGATGTGGAAATGACGTGGCGATACGTGGCGATAATGATTGTCGGCACCGTAAGATTACGACATGTGGCGCGCTGTGATTGGCTGATGATGACGTGGATGCCAAGCGGCAAGCTGACTCGGCATTTGACTCGGTCTTCTAATGACATGGCGATGACACGTGGCGATGGCGATTGTCGGCACCATAGAATGATGGCACGTGGCACGGCGCACGTTAGCATGATCGGCTGTGATGTTGACACGTGGCACGACGCACGTTAGCAGATTCGGCGCATGTTAGCAAAGTCAAACTTCTCAGATTCTGAAACGTGTCCCCTACGCATGTTAGTATGAGGCGGCGCACGCCAAATGATGATTTTGCCCTTTTGTCCGTTTTCACTGTTTTGTCCCCAAATCACCTCCAGAGAGTCCTGAAACTTTATTTATCTACAAAATATCACAAAACACATCAAAATATTCACAAAACTCAAGAAACTATACAAAATATTAGGTCAAATAAGTGGGAAATAGTGATACATTTACCACTCATCACACCCCCAAACCTAACATTTTGCTAGTCCTCGAGCAAAACACAAAATAAAATAACATAAACATCTTTAAAATAAAATTTAACTAAGCCACTTTCGTAGGGATCGCAGTTGCATTTAGCGTATGCAACAAGCCAATAAACCCATAGGTGTCCCTAGTGGACGAGTTGTAGTCTTGTGAGGGTTTACAGCAACGATACCCACAAATATTTTACAAAAGTAAAAAGATAGTATAAACTAATGCACACAAAAGAAAAAAAGACAAGAGAAAATAGAATAAAGAAGTTAGTGACTAATCAGGTGAAACTTCTACTCCAAGTTACTAGTTGTTTTATTTCTTTCTAAATTACCGAATAAGTAAACTCTCCGATTATATTTACCATTCTCCATATACACAACCAATAAAATATTAAACAACTCATTTTCGCCCACAACAGTCACAAATGCAGTTGAGAAGAGAGAAATATTTTTGTTCTAAAGTTTTATCAGAATTCACACCTTTTTGCAGCAATGAAATAATTTTTCTGATTTTTCTGATTTTTTTCTTTCTTTTTGATTTTTTTATTTATTTATATACAATATCTTCCATCTATGTAGCGAGCTTTGGGCCAGTGACTCCCAAACCAGTTGGCTTTAGGGAAATATGTTTTAAGACACCCCTACAGACTTAATTACTCAGATTTCAGATATATATATTTTTGCAGCATCTTTCGATCCATGTAGCGAGTGTTGGTCCAGTGACACCCAAACCAGTTGGCTTTAGGGCACTAGGTGTTAAAACACCCTTACAGACTTAATAACTCGGATCTCAGATGTTTTTTTTTCTTTTACTCCATTGCTTTTTGAGATGTTTCCTCCAATTAAACTAGAGCACTGAATATTACAAAATTTTCAATTACAGCTTATGTCCGTATGTTACCATGCATGTTGATAATACCTGCCAACTGAGCATATGAAGATCCATTTTAGTCAGTTTTATGGAGAATTTACAAATTAAATAATTCAAAAGGAAATAAACAAAAATTAACTTTTTCTGAAAATGGGTTGAAATACATATCAGGAGTGGGAACTCCTTACACAGCTATCTCTCACAAATTTCACCCGATTAATCAAATTAAAAACACAAAAACATAAAATATTTTTTTGATTTTTGTAAAATTTTTCAATTTTTTTTTTGTATTTTTCAAAAAATTTTGGACTAAAATAACACAATAAAAACAAGATACTATTAACTATTCCCCTCTCCCAAACCTAAATGAGACATTGTCCCCAATGTCTTAAACAGTAGAAGAAGAGTTTAGAAGATAGTATCTGGTTAGCTGAAATTCTACATGAAAATTAAAGGTTAAGATCCAGATTTATCCGATGCCTCTTACCACGATCATTTTCGGACCAATTTGTTTTTGAAATGATAGGGTCAATTTGTGGTTCAAAAGTTAAGATTTGGTCAATTAGATCCGGAGCATTTCTGGCAGTAAAAAAGAGTTCTTTCATAGGTTTTGTCACGAACCCATTTCTCCGGGCATCATTAAGAAATACACAAAGAAAATCATAAAATCCCTCAACGTTAAACAGCCCAATCAGTTTCTGGTGTATGTTCAAGTTTGCCCAAGATAGCACTGTAAAAATCGCCTCCAACGTACCCAAACCACATGGCAAAGCAATAAAAGTATCAGCACGGTTAATTATTTCCACCAGTCGTTCAGACATACCTGGCACGATCAATTCTTCTCCGTTTGATGATCCTATAAGATCCGCATCTGCCAAGGGTTTTGGGATGATTCCCAGAACTTGAATGCCTCCATCATGTACGGCCTTTGAAACGATCCCCATTAATCCAAGACTGCCTCCGCTATATACTAGGTGTATATTCTTCTCAACTATGACTCGTCCCAATTCCTGTACTGCTGCTACGTATTGTGGCTTAGTACCAACACTAGTACCACAAAAGACACAGATATTTACAACTCGTCTTCTTGAAGTAGCTTCTATTTTATGTATATTTCTTTTCTCAAATCTGGATGTCTTCAAAAGTGCAAAGATGAATTGAATTTATAACACCTGAAAAGGGTGAGTAAAAATAATAGCACTAGTACCTGCCAAATGACAATTATTAGTTAAACAGTAAAATAAATCGTGATAGTCAAAAAGGTCTGGATCTTGTCGGAGAAAATAAAATAACAAATCACAATTATTAGGAAAAGACAAAGAGATATAATATTTACAAGAAAAGAAGCGGCTTGAATGACGTCTATGCGTCAGGGACAAACTTCCCATCCAATTTTCATATAAATTGACAAACAGGGTCTTTTTGAGTCAGATTCTCGAGACTTAACTGTTGTCTTTCTCTTTGGAATTGTGTATATAACACGCAAATTTCGTGATACACATATCCACTGGGATGCGTCTCAAGAGTTTTAGATATGTCATCCAAAGACTCCTTACTCAAGCCATCCATAATGAAATTAATCTTATCTTCACGGTTATCAGACACCATTCCTAAAGAACGACAACGAGTATCACAAAACATACGAGCATATTTATAGCATACACCCATTCTTTTAGCTCTTCTCTTTTTAGCATAGATGCTTCTTCCTAAACCAGACAGATGTGAAATAAAAGAGTCAGAAGACTCACCTGCCAATCGAACATGTGCTTCAATAATCCAACGAATGTCAGTTGGAATACCTTTGATCATCAGTAGTCTCATCCGTTCCAAGCGAGCTTTATAGACTTTCATCAGAGATTTTTGAGGGAGAGAAGGAAATTGCTTGTGAAGATTTGCGAGAGCTTCTTCCACCGTGAAATGACTTTACCTGTAAAAATTAAACACACAAAATGAAAGCACACCAAATCACAATATATACACAAATTTCATGGGTTGCCTCCCAGCTAGCGCTAAGTTTAACGTCGTCAGCTAGACGTGACTGCCCGAACATTATGCTGGATCTGAAAGTGTGACACTTTCTTTTTGTCGCTCAAATGATTTTCCCCAATAATGCTTGACACGCTGACTGTTAACCTTGAATGTTTCGTTGGTATTGGGATCCAGTAACTCAACGGCTCCATATGGTAAAACCTGAGTGATCACAAATGGACCTGACAACCTTGATTTCAACTTTCCAGGGAAAAGTTTTAACCTCGAGTTGTACAACAACACCGCAGCCTTGGTTCCAACTGTCTGTGCACTATTTTTCGGTCATGCCATTTCTTGGTCTTTTCCTTGTACAATCTGGCATTCTCATAAGTCTATAGGCGAAATTCTTCCAATTCATTGAGTTGGTGAAGTCTTTTCTCTCCTGCAGCTTGTGGATCAAGATTCAACTTCTTCAGTGCCCAGTACGCCTTGTGTTCAAGCTTAACTGGCAGATGTCATGCTTTCCCAAACACCAATCGATATGGGGACATACCATTGGGTGTCTTGTAAGCTATTCGGTAGGCCCATAATGCATCATCCATTTTTGTAGACCAATCCCTCCTTGTTGATCCAACGGTTCTCTCCAAGATTATTTTGATCTCTCTATTTGAAACTTCAACCTGTCCATTTGACTGTGGATGGTAGGCAGTGGCAACCTTATGAGTAACTCCATATTTGGATATGAGCGCATCAAAATATTTGTTGCAGAAATGTGTTCCACCATCACTGATAATTGCCCGAGGTGTTCCGAAGCGAGTGAAAATATTCTTTTTAAGGAATTTGATCACCACTTTTGAATCGTTGGATGACAGTGCAATTGCTTCAACCCATTTGGAGACGTAGTCTACTGCAACCAATATGTACAGGTTTCCGAACGATGGCACAAATGGTACCATAAAATCAATACCCCACACATCGAATATCTCCACTTCCAGAATATTTTGCAGAGGTCCTTCATTTCTCCTTGAAATATTTCATGTTCTCTGGCACCTGTCACTTTGAAGAGAAAACAAGTAAGCATCTTTAAAAAGAGTGGGCCAGAACAAGCCTGATTGTAGGACTTTGACTGCAGTTTTGTTTCCGCTGAAGTGTCCACCATATGGTGATGAATGACAGTGCTATAAAACACTGTTGACTTCCTCATGTGGAACACACCGTCTCAGTAATTGATCAGCACAACGTTTGAACAGATACGGCTCATCCGATACATAATGCTTGACTTCTTTGAAGAATTTTTTCCGTTGCTGAGTTGTCCATTCCAACGGCCATTTTCCTGACACTATGTAGTTGACATAGTCAGCATACCAAGGGACATCGTGCTGTTTTATGGAAAACAGCTGTTCATCTGGAAAATTTTCTTTGATTGTCAGCTTTTTGCCAGTTGTTTCTCCATTCTCGAGCCTCGATAAATGATCTGCCACTTGGTTTTTTGTCCCTTTCCTGTCTCGAATCTCCACATCGAATTCTTATAGAAGAAGTATCCAACGGATCAATCTGGGTTTGGTATCTTTCTTCGCGATTAGATATTTGATTGTTGAATGATCTGTGTAGACCACCACTTTGGGACCCAGCAAATAAGAGCGGAATTTGTCAAAAGTGAACATAACTGCAAGCAACTCATTTTCAGTGGTTGTGTAGTTGAGTTGAGCTTCATTTAGAGTTCTGCTGGAATAATAAATGGTGTGCAAAATTTTTGCTTTGCGTTGTCCCAATACTGCACCTACAGCAAAATCACTAGCATCGCACATCACCTCAAATGGAAGGGTCCAGTCTGGTGCTACAATGATGGGAGCAGAAACCATCTTCTGTTTCAAGATCTACAGCAGAAACCATCTTCTGGTGCTACAATGATGAAAAGCTTCTTGGCATTCTTTGGTGAAGTTGAAAGGAACATCCTTCTCCAGAAGATTGCACAGAGGTTTAGCAATATTGGAAAAGTCTTTGATAAATCTTTTGTAAAAGCCAACATGTCCAAGAAAGCTCCGAATCCCTTTGACAGATGTTGGTAGAGGTGGTTTTTCAATTGTCTCGATCTTTGCTTTATCTACCTCGATTCCCTTTTGTGAGATCCGATGTCCAAGAACGATGCCTTCCTACACCATGGAGTGGCATTTCTCCCAATTGAGTACCATATTTATATCTTCACACCTTTGTAACACATGTTCCAAATTTTACAAGCAATGATCAAATGAGTCTCCAAACTCAGAGAAGTCATCCATAAACACCTCCATACTCCGCTCCAACATGTATGAGAAAATGGCCATCATGCAACACATAAATGTGGCAGGGACATTACATAGTCCAAATGGCATCCTGCGAAAAGCAAAAGTACCATAGAGACATGTAAATGTAGTTTTCTCTTGATCTTCGGGGGCGATGGCAATCTGATTGTACCCTGAGTATCTGTCCAGAAAGCAATAGAACTCATGTCCCACCAGTCTGTCCAACATCTGATCAATGAATGGCAGCGAAAAATGGTATTTCCTTGTTGCTTTGTTTAGCTTCTGGTAGTCCATGCATACTCTCCATCCAGTCACCGTCCTTGTAGGAATCAGCTCGTTCTTTTCATTTGTGACTACAATGATTCTTTCTTTCTTTGGCACACACTGCATATGACTCATTCAAGTGCCGTCTGAGATGGGGTAAATGATACCATCATCCAACCATTTGATTATTTCTTTCTTTACGAATTCCTTCATGATTGGATTGAGTTTCCATTGATGCTCCACTATGGGTTTGTACTCATCGTTCATCAGAATCTTGTGCATGCAAAATGATGGACTAATGCCTCGAATGTCTGTTATAGTCCAGCCAATGGCTCTCTTGTGCTCTAGTAACACTCTCAGCAACTTTTCTTCCTGTTCCAATGTTAGCGAAGAAGAAATAATAGCAGGTAATTCAGAAGAGTTTACAAGAAATGCATACCTGAGATGGTTCAGGAGTAACTTTAGCTCCAACTGTGGTGGTTCTTCAATCGAAGGCTTGATTTGATCTTTCTTTGGGAGTTCCAGACTTTCAACTGGTGTTGTCGATTTGAATCGGAATGGCTTGTCAAGATAGTTGATACATTCCAGAATCTCAGCATCAAGCTCGCTGTCAATCATGTTGGTGATGCAAGCTTCAAGTTTGTCCGTGGGAACTGTATCAGTATCTTGGATGAGACTATCAACAACATCAATTCTGAAACATTCTTCCTCCTTTTCATCACTAGGGAATTTAATGGCTTTGAAAACATTGAAAGTAACTTCTTGGTCCTGAACTTTCATGGTTAGTTCTCCTTTTTGTACATCAATCACAGTTCGACCTATCGCCAAAAATGGTCTCCCAAGGATAATATGTACATCTTTGTCTTCTTCCATGTCAAGGATAATGAAATATGCTGGGAGAATGAGTTTGTCAACTTTGACCAGCACATCTTCAACGACTCCTCTCGGAAATGCGAGCGTTCTATCAGCAAGTTACAGCGAGACTGAGATAGTCATTGCTTCTCCAATTTGCAATTTCCTATAAATAGAAAAAGACATCAAATTAACACTTGCACCTAAATCACATAAAGCCTTACCGATGTAATGTTCTCCAATGGTGCATGGGACTGTGAAACTGCCAGGATCTTTCAACTTTGGGGGAAGTTTCCTCTGAATGATGACACTGTATTCTTTTGTCAATGCTACTGTCTCATAATCTCCCAATCTCCGCTTTCGTGAAAGAATGTCTTTCATGAATTTGACGTAACTGGGCATTTATTCCAATGCTTCTGCGAATGAGATGTTGATATGCAACTTTTTGAAGACCTCCAAGAATCGAGCAAACTGCTTGTCCAGTTTGTTTTTCTGAAGACGCTGAGGAAAATGTGGAGGTGGAATGATATGATCTTTTTCTTTGTCCTTTGCTTCTTTTTCCTCCATATGTGGAACTGCATCTTTTGGAACTTCTTCAATTGTTGCCTTGATTCCAACATCTTTGTTGATTTCAGTACCACTTTTCAAGGTGATGGCTTGACATTGCTCATTCCCTCGGTTCCTTGGATTTGTTTCTGTGTTGCTAGGAAGATTCCTCGGCGGTCTGTAACTCTGAGCATTGGCCAGTTGTCCAATTTGATTCTACAGTGCTTTGATGAAAGCTGATTGGCTCTGAAAGATAGCATCATATGCTGCTTGTTGCTTTTTGAACATCTCTGCAATCCATTCTTTCATTTCTGGTTCTTTTTCAAACTCCTGGCTTTTGTTCTGTTGCTGGAATCCAGGTGGTGGATAGTTCTTTTGCCCTGAATTGTTGCTCCATGAAAAATTAAGATTATTCCTCCACCTTGGGTTGTAGGTGTTGGAATATAGATTGTTCCTCTGTTTGTTGAAATTGTTGACATAATTCACCGTCTCTTCAAGTTGGTTTAGTTCTGGTACTCCTCCATATGGTGAACTAGTGGATCCAATGTTATTTTATGCGCTGAGAGTCTCCATGAATTTGCATATCTGATCCAGCTTGGCACTGACTGCTGTATTGGCTCAAACTTCATAAATTCCTGCAATTCTTTGAATCATGCTCATTTCTGTTGGCCACAAAGAATTATTGTTGGCCATTTCTTCGATTAGGTCCCAGGCTTGATCTTCTCATTTTGCCATTAAAGCTCATTCAGCAGCAGCATCGATTGTGGTTCTCATCAATCCAGAAAGTCAATTATAGAAAGTTTGGACTTGAAGCCATTTTGGAATCTCATGGTGATGACATTTCTGGAGTAAATCTTTATACCTTTCCCAAGCTTCGTAGAGAGTCTCCGAATCATGTTGTATAAAAGATGTGATGTCATCCCTCAGTTTTGCTGTTCTAGCTGGTGGAAAGTACTTTGTGTTAGGGTTGGTGCTCTGAGCACCAATCCGGATCGTATTTATGTCCGATTCATGAATACGAGCAATACATTTTTCCATAATATTACTAATTTAAATGGTATCACCTATTGTCTTTTATATATGTATTCGATCTAATTTTGATTAGATTGCAACTAAATATGATTTAGTGATATGTATATATATATTAGACAAAGACCCCAGGATTTACAACGTAGTGCACAGTTGCAACATAGTTTGTAATTGACATTGGGAAATGTCACTATAAGTTGTATATCCTCAAATTAAGTTCCTGGTCAAGATTTACTAACACTGGTCGGTTAATAAAATCCGTTGAGACCAGTACATGTCGTATATCGGACTTGGTCCGATGGTTTATCCCAATGAACCATGAGTCTTGGGAGACTCGTATAGACGTGTAGGTGTTTATTTGATAAACACTGAATGACTCACCGAAGATTTCCTAATAGATGGTACACCAACGTCAATATGAATCTTCTCGGGTTGAGTAGCATAGTGATTCTTTGACTTGAGATACCACTGTGGATATATGAGTTATCCTCCACACTTAGATGACAGTCACGTCACCGATCTATTTAGATCAGACCTCTGTCTGTTCGTTGGGTGTGGACTCATGTTCATGATATCCTGTGAGTATCAAGAAAGGATCTGTCAGTTATATGTACATAGCATAGGTAGTCCATTTGTGATTAGCAATCTGTTAAATCTATGGCCATAGTATACTTCGGAAGTGAGTTCCGAATGTTATTTAGAGATTGCTAATAGATACATCGACGAGATTATTCCTAAAGAGATTTGACGTTTATATATGTATCTCTGGGATAATTCGGATACTTGTGACGGAGGGATTATACGTATGCAGTGACCTTGACCTGTATGATTCAACGAGTTTATCTGTGGTCGTCATAATTTACGGGTGGGTGAATTATGGACACGAAATTAGATTTCGTGACGGATATGCCTGAATCAGAGTCTCACTAATGAAATTTACTCGTAGAGCACTAGGGCATCTGTTATGAATAATACTGATTATTTATAACTCGTTAAACGGTTTTAAACGAAAAATACATGCAATCGGGACCTAACGGTCATTTCTGAATTAATGTGTATTTGTATTTAATACTTGATTTTATTAAATACACATTAATTAAATATCAAATTGTGATATTTGACATATATCATTTATATATATGTATTTAAATATTTAATGTAAATATAATACATATATTAGGATATTTGTATTTAATTATTTAATTATTTAAATGTTAAATAATTAAGTTAATTAAATAACAAATCTATTACATGATTTATGCTTGGAAATGGCTTGATATCATTGGCCCATGTAAGTTTACTTTATTTATAAGATAAGTGTTATCTTTTAGTAAAGTAAATTTGTTCCAATGAAAATGAAATAAGTTAAAAAAGTTAAATAAAAAAATGTTTATTGTATTTCTTGTTGATATTTTCGACAATATCAAAGAAACACATATAAATATTTTTTGTTTCATTTTTTAAATACACTGACACAAGTTACAATATTTACAAAGAAAAGTTTGGGAGAAAACCATGAAGGAGAAAAGAAAAGCTTAAAGAAAATGGTATTTTGTAAGTATTTTCTCATTTCTTCAACTTGAAAAATGTTTCCATGTTTCTAAGCTTCAACATGTGTTGCTTAGAATTTTCTCTACTCTTTAATTATGTAAATTGAATGATTGGAAACTTGTTGGAAAGATATTTGCATGTATGATTAATTTATTTGTTTATTATTGTAATTAAGCTTAATAAATTGATGAGAAAATAAAAGTTACCATTCTAGAGTTAATTAGCCATTCATAATTAACCTAGAATTTTACTTGATTAATTTCATGATGGTGAGATTTAATTGGTGTGGTAATTGAAAGATTAAAGTATTGAATTTTATCAATTTAATGTAAATTGTACAATTTGAGTAATTTAAGAAATTAGGGTTCTTAACCCATTCAAATTTTGGGGATTTTCATATATATGATATAATTTGATGTATATTTGATGTGTTTCAAATTTGGGATTGATTGGATTTGATCTTGATGTGTTTTGAACAAATTGGGCCAAATTGCAATTAATGAAAAGTTCAGAGGCTGTTTCGTAATTCTGGAAAATTATTGGGCAGTTTGCGCAAATCTGGAAAAGTTTCTGGTTTTGTTGCAAAATTGTAAAAATTATTTTGGGATTGATTTGGAATCAATTAATATGTAATTGACATATTTAAAAACTAAAATGATTAAATTACAGAACTTTAGGGTCTTATTGCAATTAATGATAAATCTGATTTTTATCATAAAAATTCAGTTTTTATTTATTGATTAATTAGAATAAATTAGTTTATTTTAATTGCCCAAGAAAAATATTTATCGGAAATTATTCGGAGTGAAAATACGCGGAAAACGGCGAAAAACGGAGTTACCGGGTAACGACAGCCCAAACAGTGAACTGGGCACTGTTCGGGCAGCCCACGAACTGTCCAAATATTTTGGGGGCTGAACTGGGCAGTCCCCATGAGCATTGGTCGGTCGGTTCGGCTGGAAACGTATTTTATGCTATTTTGCGGAAAAACGTTTTCGCAAAAGTTTCATGATGTTTCTATATTATTTATGTCTTTATATGATATCCAATAAATATGTTCATGTGAAATATGAATGAATTAATATTGGATATTAAATAATTTATTCGTAAGTTTAAAAGTTTTAAACTACGATTTCACCCGAACCGCGCTCCTTCCGCTGCGCCTCCCTGTTTAGACCCCAACACTTTGCAAGGAATTTGGTGGCTAGATTGTTCCAAGTTGTGATGGAACCTGCTGGTAGTGAATGTAGCCAAGCCTTTGCTCTGTCTTTCAAGGAATATGGAAAAACCTGCAGTCTCATTGCTTCTTCAGCTCCTCGGTTGTAATTGAAAGTGCCGCAAACTTCTAGGAAGTTACTGATGTGGGCATTAGGATCTTCAGTTGCATTCCCCCAAACTGAACTGACTGATGATTCATCTGAATGCATGTTTTGATGTCACACACATTTGCTGGTAAGGGAGGAAGTACAATACATGAAATGAAGCCGTCTACCATCAGAGTGGTTCTGTCTCGAATGGGAATTAGTGGTGCAACCTCCAAAGGTTCAGGTTCCATGTTAATGATTGCTTGTTGGCCTTCTCACCTTTCCCTTCTTAACTGTCTGATAGTTCTTTCAATCTCTGGGTCAAACAGTCAGATTTGAAAGCTTCTGGTTCGTCTCATGTAGTGTCTGAGAACCTGAAACACAAGAAAATAAAAACAATAAGTAAAAAGAAATTAGATACAAGTAAATTTATCTAACCTCAAAACTAATAGTGAAAGATAAATAAGTCCCCGACAACAGCGCCAAAAACTTGACCGGCGTAATCACACGCGTATAACGCAAGTGCACGTATCGTTCAAGTAGTATAAAAAGTATCGATCACACGAGGACTTAATACCTAATCTATTAATTTTATGAGGTCAAATAATTACTAGTATCTAACAGGTTGATTGATTGATTTGAAATGGTGATGATTTTAAACTTAAAAACAAGTAAATAGAATTACTCAAAATTAAATTAAATAAAATTCAATATTATGAAACTATCCAGGGTTGTGAATCTTTCCAATATCTTTTAAAAGATGAAGTGGTTATTTCATGTTTGTGTAATATATCGGTTTACTAACCTGGAACACGAAATTATGCAAAAGCCTCTGTCGATGGTCAGATGCAAATACCCAGTATAACCCAATTGAACCATATGTCTATGTCAACCAAATTACATGGATTCATTAAGATTAAGTTCCAATTGTGGCTACCCTCGCCCGACAGGTATATGTCTATCCTGTAAGGAAATCTATTAAAGGGTTATCTATCCTCAAGGAAGATCGTGGGCTACTAAGTCTAAGGCTGAAACCTAAAATTCCTTTGTCAAGTTTATTTTAGATTTACCAGATCAATCTTATTAATGGCCAGTTAACAAGACGCATTAAGCTTAAGACTTAATAAGTAAACCTTTAAATTACCCAAACTATAAAATAACCCCTTATAAACCGGTGATATTGGAATTCATCACAACCCCAAATAACTAACTTAGTTACGATACATAACTAGGGCTAGTAAAAACTTAAAAATAAAAGACATAAAGTAAAATGCTGAAAAGTAAATGCGGTAAAGTAAATGCTGAAAAGTAAAATTACAATAAATTACTAGGGTTAAAGGATATACTTTTACCTACTACTATTTTAGATATCTCCCTTAATATAATATATTAACTTGTGATGATATTACCAACCAGCCATATAGGCGGTAACCTGATTAAGTCAAATTAAGGCCAACCAGCCATACATGCGGTATCAATATTTCTCCATAATCCAGCCATATAAGTGGAAATTACCAACTGACCAATCAGGCGGTATCCATGCTTAGTCATCTTTCTTTGGATACACGACTCACAAATCGGATAAAGAATCTAAGGTAAGATTTCCAATCAAACCATCCTTTACCAATTTGGATAGACGTCTAACACCTATGTGGCCCAATCTCATATGCCATAATTCATTATTATTTAGTTCAGATTTCCTACTTGTATTTTCCATTACATTAAAGACATCTCTATATGTTTCCAAAACATAATGACCGTTTGATAAAGAACATTCACATTTCAATAAATTATATTTATCATATAAACATAAAGTTTCATCCTTAATGTTTATTTTATATCTCTCTTTATCTAATATTGTCAGTGATATTATTTGTCTGATAAGTGAGGGAACATAATAACAGTCATGTAAATCTAATTTACATCAATGGGAGAGATCTAAAACAACTGTTCATATGGCTTTAACATCTAATGTCTCGCCATTGCCAACTCTAAGTTGGATCTCCCATTTATGTAACCTTTTTTTTTACCCTCATTACCTGCGGGGAGTTGTAAATACGAGTAGGACTGCTAGTATCTAACACCAATCCACTATTTGCATCTACGGCTAATGTGATGTCAATAATTGGAAAAATATAAAGCGTACCTAAGGGTCATGCATTTCCTATTAGCTCTGGACAGTCATTCTTCCAGTGTCTAGATTTCTTGTATTGTAGACATTGATCACGAGCTATTTGCAGTTTTGCGCCTTTGCGCTTCTTGGAGTTATTTTTTGCAATCTTCTTTTTTCCCATCTTTATTTTCTTTGACTTCCTAGAAGTCTTTGAAGAGCCAGCTCCACCATGGAGGTACAATGTGGGGTTGCATTTCTTCAAGTCATGCTCCAACGTGTGTAACATATTATGAAGTTCTTAGTAGCTAGCTTGCATCGAATGCATATAAAAGTTTAATACAAAGCCAACATAAAAACCAGATAAAGAAGACAAAATCAAATTACAGCCCAATCGTTCATCAATCACAATGCCCTATCGTTCCAGGGTTCGAATCTGATCGATCATGTTCAAAACATGAATGCTGACAGCTCATCCATCCTTGAGTTCAGCACATAATAATTCCTTAGACCTTCGATAAATTTCGATCTCTTGATTTTCCTCAAACAACTCCTTGAGTGTTTGCATGATGCTCCAAGCATCTGATACTTCAATGTACTGTCTTAGCAAATCTGGAATCATCGATCCCAAGATGTAGGATTTCACCTTAAGGTTATCATCCTTCAATCTATTAAAAGTTTCTCACTCTTTTGGAGTAGAGTCAGGATCGATTTCAAAAGGCAGTGGATTGACAGTGACATAAGTCAACTTTTCAAACTCCAAGACATGACGTATGTTCATTTCCCATTCGAAATAGTTCTCGGCTTCTTTTAGTTTATTGGAATCAAAAAGTTTCATCAATGGATTAGCGACAACCATCTACAAGACAACATTTTAAATAGTAGCAGAATAATTTCATTTCAAAATAATAACACTAATTGATTCTGAAATTTTAAATCTATTAGTGCCCTCCCATTACTTTACGTAATTCTGTAATCTCCCTTAACGGAAAAATAGAAATTTGACTACCAAAATTTCATAGCGGGAAGTTGATACCATGACATTTACTCCAACCTCACACAAATGACGATATTGGCCTTTATAAACTCATTAAGTAGACCTCCAAAGTCAATCACTTCATGTGCCTTCTAGTTTGGTCCTGAACCTTTTCATATCCTCACACTAATGATGATATTGGATTAAGATGTGTTCTAGGTGTATACTTATCAATGTGCTATAATGAGCTTCGTATGTACACTCTTACACTAATGACGATATTGGGTGACTACGTTAACCCATCACACTACATTTAATGTTTTACCGGAGCGACCTTAGTTCCGAGCACTTATACCCTCACACTAATGATGATATTTGATATAAGTAGTAAGAACTCATTCAAATCCATATTGACAAGACATACCTTCCAATAATGCTCCAACATTACTAATACTATTACTTAAATAAAGTAATCACTTAATCACGAGAGATTTATAACAATCAAGTCATTAATTTAATTAGGTCAAAATTTTAATTTAAAACATGCAATACATATCCAATATGACTTATGCATAATTAAATTAAAATTATTATGGTATAGATTCAATAACATGTGTTGTGTGGTGAAGCCTTGCCTCTGATACCATTCTATTGGGGCAGATATGGAACCCCTAAGGATTAGCAAGCTTGACTCCAAGATCCAATCTACTTCTCTTTGTTGAAATGTTTGGAAAACTTCCAAGGATTAGCAAGCTTGACTCCAAGATCCAATCTTGATTCCAATGCTAGCAAGCTTCACCCCAAGATCCAATCTTAATTTCTCCTAGATGAAATTTTGTAGAGACCTCACAAAGCTTCTCTAAAGACTTCTCGGGCTTAGGCTAATTTCTCTAATTTTTGCTTGTATTTAGCTTTCTCAAGCTTTTACTTTTCTTAATTAAAACCTTCATACAGCTTACTATTTATAGCAAAACTTAGATATTTTTAATTAATAAAAGTTGGAATCAACTTTTAGGTGGGCTTAATCTAATTTATTTAAATATATATAATTAGGTGTGACTAATCTTCATTGTCTCTCACTTTGATTTAATCCAATTAAATCAAGCCAAGAATTCGGAAATGAATTAGTTAAATATTTGCCACTTTGATTTAATCCAATTAAATCAAGCCCAAACTACCTATTATTACATACTTACAATTAACATAATATCCTCAAATGGTAGAGATAATTATGATTTTACAATTAAGCCTTTGTATAATTATTGAATTAATCCAATTAATCAAATTAGGTCAAAGTAAATAATCAATGTTATCCAATAACACTTGATTATCTTAATTGATAATTATAATATCGAATATTATCTTTTATCAAAATTAATCGGCTACCTAAGTGCTCAACGAGTACACTTCATATTGGGACTCTTTAAGTTCAGACACGTTCGTCATATAAGCCTAACTAGTATGTACGTAATTCGGCCACCTCCGAATTTGCGAAGAACACGAATGACCTTTCGAGGTCATCACATATGTTTAACCATCTTTCCATCGTAGGCTATCCGAGTTGTGCTTAAAAAACATAGAATACACCGTCAAGTTTCTAAGGCGCACATCTTATGTCGACATGTACACGATTCTTCATAACTGATGCGATCCACCCTAGGTGATCGATTTTGGCCAAAGCTTTAAGAATCGTGACTTTACTCACATGGATACCTAAACCCCTTATGTTACACATACGGGCCGACATATCCTATCTTGCTTCACACTTGATTACTTAGTGCATCGGTCCACACCCAACGAACATTTAGAGGCCAGACCATGAAAGATTTCTGATATACATGGCATCAAAGTGTGGAAGATCTCACACAAAATCAATGTTATCATATATTCAAAGGATTACATTTGCTACTCGACTCGAGGAGATTCCTATTGACGGTGGTGTATACTTCCAACTATTCGGAATCACATGTGAGTCATTCAGTATTCAGTCCAACCAATACCCACACGTCTATACGAGTTTCCAAAACTCATGGTACATCGGGTTAAACCATTGGAACTCCAATTCCAATATATGACTTGTGCTAGTCTTCTAGATTATAGGAATTCGGCCGTATTCCAAAACCAACGGCTAGAAATATTTACTTTAAGAATATTTATAATAGTAACCATTATCCCAATGTCGAACCACCTAGTGTCTAGTATTACTACAAGACTATTCTAAGGTTGATATCATACTTAGCATATCTATACATCAATCTAAGACACATAATGACAATACCATTAATAAGGTATGAAATTAAAATGTAGTTATTTTATTAATGAATATTAAAATGTACAATTCAGATTGGCACTCCAAGCACCAACTCCAACAACAACATTATCTTCATTTATGATTGTTGGAATATTTGTTGAAAAGTTTAAGTTGCATGTGCTCTGAATGTGATGAATAAATGACTTTAACCATCTACTTGCTTCATGTTTGTTATTATCTCGAAGTGATTGAAAAATGTAGCAACAAAATACTGCTTTGTAGATCGTCATGGGGGTCAGAGGGGTATCTTCTGGATTCTTCATTATCTTCTTTAGGATGAAATTGATCATTTTTAGGATCGAGAGATTATACCACTATGTGAGTACTTAAAGAATGATCAATATCCATGTTAAAATGTTTTAAAATCTTCTCAGCATAGACAGACTGATAAATAAACATTCCCTTAGTTTTATGCTTGATTTGCAAGCATATATATTTTGTTTTTCCTAAGTCTTTCATCTTAAATTCTCTTTTCAAATAGTCAATAGTTTTTAAAAGCTATTTAGAAGTTCTAATTGAGTTCATGTCATCGACATTTATTGCTATAATATAGTTTCAGATTTACTAATAAATATACATGGGCATATATGATCATTTACATATAATTCTTTCATCAAATATTCACTCAAACGATTATACCACATGCCTTCGAATTATTTTAATCCATATAAAGATCGTTGTAACTTAATTTAATTATTTACCTTAATCAAATTTCACATGATCTGAGAAATTTTGGATGTCAACAGGGTGTAGACATTGCATTTTCACGGCCCGAAGATGAGTCTCACATAAGCGCATTGTATGAGATTTAAGGAAGATTATAGGGTCTAATAATAATGAGAAACCATATACATCCGGACGGATATAAACCTCTAAGTTCGGCCGAACATGTTGGGGTTTTAGGCAATGGCGCGTGCGGAAGCGCGGTTCAGGCGAAATCGTAATTTTAAATTTTTTTAAGTTTACCGAATAAATTATTCAATATTTAATATAAATAATTTATTAATATTTCACCTAAACATAATTTTCAATATCAAATAATGACATAAATAATTAAGAAACATCGCAACACTTTTACGAAAAACTTTTTTCCGTAAAATGGCATAAAATGCATTTTTTCCTAACCGACCAACCAACACTTACGCGGGCTACCCAGGTCAGTCCCAATAGTGCTTGGGCAGTTCATGAGCTGCCCAAATAGTGACCAATTCACTGTTTAGATAGCGGACACCCGGTAAGCCCAAAACTCACACGGTAATGCCGTTTTTCACTGTTTTTGCATATTTCAACACCGAAATAATTTCCGGAAATTGTTCCAATGCCCAAAACACATCCAATAAATTTATATGACATATTTTCCATCACCATATGTGCATTTTTTAGATCTTATCCAGAAACAAAAATTGTCATTTTTCATGCTTTAAATCCAATTTGCTCAACATTAATCATATTAATCTTTACACCAATCTAAGCCACCATAAATGAAGCACCCAAGAACAATTCTAGGCATTACAAGAGTGGTCATAATACTCTAGAATGGCAACATATCATCAAATGATCAAATTGAACTAATATTATAATAATATCATTCAATTCAACTTCACGCATGCAATAAGCCTCAAAATCCATCCACTAAATCAAAAAAGGCCCAATTTTTAAGAAGTAAAGAACCCTAGAACTATTCTAGTAACTCAAGAACAAGAAACTAATTTTCTAAACTTAAGAATATTAAAGATTATCTCTTAATCTTCAACTTTCCTTAATTTTTTTTCTTGATTTTCTTAACTTTCTTCTTGGTTTCTTTAAATAAATTTGAGAGCTTTTTTGTTCAAGGAGGTTTTTGGCCATGGAGGTTATTAAATGAGAAAATAAAAATTTCTTACTTTAAATACTATGGTAGGGATGAAATTTGAGGGGTAATTTTATCAATTTAATTAATTTAATCAAATTAAATTATTAAAGCTTTTAAGTTGACAAAATCAATTTGTATTCTTCAACTTTAAAAGCTTTGCCACATGTAACCAATAATAATTAGCCATATAACATAACATTTATGAAAGATAGATATCATTTAATTATTTAAATATATAACATTTAAATATATAAATAACTAATTAATATAATTATTATTATATATGTATTTTATTTACATTAAATAACAAATACATATATTAATGGCATGTGTCAAAGTCCCATTTGATAATTCATTAATATGTATCAAATCAAATTTTGCATCAAATCTAAATACACATTAATTATTAATTAACCAAAATCCCATAATGCATGTATTTTTCATTTAACCGATTAAACGATTTGAATTAACTAATTTAATTCGATGAAGTATTATGAATAATTTGTATTATTCATAACGCGTTGCCCAAGTGCTCAACGAGTACACTTCATATTATGAGACTCTCTAAGTTTAGGTTTATCTGTCACAGAATCCAATTTCGTGTCCATAATTCACCCACTCATGAATTATGACGACCACATATAATCTCGCTAAACTATGCAAGTCGAGGTCATTGCATACGTATAATCCCTCTGTCACAGGCTATCCATATTATATTGGATATAGATAAGAACGTCAAATCATTATGGTATAATATAGTTGACTTTTAAATTTATGATCTCTAAATAACACTCGAAACTCACTTCTGAAGTTATACCATGGCCATAGATTTACTAGATCGCAAACACGTGTAGGATACATATGCCCTGTACACATGACTAACAAATTCTATCTTGATACGCACTGGATATCATGAGCATCAGTCCACACCCAACGAACAGGCGGAGGTTTGATCTAAATAGATCGGTGACGTGCTGCCATCAAAGTGTGGAGGATAATTTATATATCCACTGTGGTATCTCAAGTCGAAGGACCACTATGCTCACTCAACTCGAGAAGATTCCTATTGACGTTGGTGTACCATCTATTAGTAAATCTTCAGTGAGTCATTCAGTGTATCAAATAAACACCTACGTGTCTATACGAGTCTCCATAGACTCATGGTTCATTGGGATAAACCATCGGACCAAGTCACGATATACGACATGTACTTATCTCAACGGATTTTACTAACCGATCCGTGTTAGTATATCTTGACCAGGAACTTTATTTAAGGATATACAACTTATGGTGACGCTTCCCAATGTCAATTACAAACTATATTGTTACTGCACACTAAATTGTAAATCCTAGGGTCTTTGTCTAATATACACGTATCACTGAATCAGATTTAGTTTAAATCTAATCATAATTAGATATCTAATCGTAATTAGATCGAATATGTATAAAAAAGACAAGAGGTGCTACCATTAAATAAGTAATATTATGGAAAAAGACATTGTTCGTATTCATGAATCAAACATAAATATGATCCAGATTGGCACTCCGAGCACCAACCCTAACAGGACATACCCATCATCTCCGATCGGATACACCTCCAATTCCGATCGAACATGCGTCACATTTTCAGTTTTGCAGAAAGACTCAATCTCTTTCTTTCTTAGCCAACTTCCATAAAATTATATCTTTTCCACCTTAAACACTTTCCAGTTATCTTCAGTTCCATAATAACACTTTCTATAACTACCAATTACCTTATTAATAGTTTCATCTTTAAAGAAGATTAGTTCATTCTTTACCAAGAAACCATCACTATAAAAGAAGAGCTTTATACAAATAAAATAGAACTTTTTTTTTCCAGAGAGAGACTTTTTCTGATATGAATTCTGGAGCCTTTCAATAATCATCTGCTAAAATAAAACTAAGGAAAACAACCTCACAAACACCTTCAATCTCTCCAGTAGACAAAACTAACAACCAATCAAGACAGTTAAACGTGTTTTCAGAGCTGAGCTACATGTAAGGTAAGACCTGAGGGCTATTATCACTTAATTATGCATTTACTGTTTTGATACAGTATCTCCGGCCAGACATACACTAGTCATAAATTAACTTCAATGTATATAGGCTACATTCGGCACCATGCTTTCCTGTGGTATATAGGAAGGAAACCCAGATGTAAATTCCTTAGCCGAATCTGAAAGAACTATAGTACAATATGCACTTCGAACATAACTCCACGAACCGAGGAAAGAAGGCTGTTTATTTTATGTGTTATTACTCACTCTCTTTTACTGCCTTCAAGTTATTTAGCATGATTCGAGTCATTTATTCATTATTTATTCTGTTGAAATGCTTTTCTTTTTGTTCTTTATCTTTTTATTATCTGTAACATCCCGCCTAAGCCAGGATGCTACCGGCAGGAGACAGGCTAATCCTGACTCCATAAGCCTCTGAGAAAATTTCGGCATGACCTCTGCTTAAAGTCATGCAACCTGAATCAAAGTCCAGCACCTCAAACAACCTACAGGGCCCAACACATAACATATCACTAAAATAATAATCTCAAGACTTAATACAACTGGGCTCTATGCCCGAAAATGCGTATAAACAAAAACTTTTACAACTATATTACACAACTCAATTACATTACAATCAGACTTATACAACTTGACTCTTTACTCCCAAGACCTGGTGACTGGCTGACTGCAACGCTGCTATCCGGCTCCTCAAGCTCTGAAGACTGTGGTCGACCAATCGGGTCACCAACCTGCAAAACTCAAACACTGTTGGGTAGTGAGTCATAAGACTCAGTAAGTAACTATACTCATTCCTTAGAGCGACAAATGCCCACAACTTAATTCAGTTTCCGTATTAACCTGATTACTTATAAGGCTATTTAAATATCTATAAAGTCTGAATTAGTTCTATGATTCTTATTCAGTATATAAACAGGTTACTTATTACCAAATCTTAACATTTATCACATGAAGGGTAAATCTTTATTTTCTTAATTACTAAGTTAAGAATTAACCATATTACTCTTATCCATTTTTACTTCCATATTACCTGCTACCAGTCTTTCTACTATTATACATATACTTTAAATCTCGATCCTTGTTTACGTTCAACATCCCTAATGTAAGTAACAAGTTTCTATTTTCTAAGTCACTAAGTCAGCCTTACCATGCTTTCGCTGCGCTACTCTGATATCTTGATACTTGCCTACTTGTTCTTTGTTATTCTAGTTCGACATTTATTAATAATTATCTCCTTTTTATCTCATTGAAATATCATCAAATCGGAATTATAAACTATTCTCTCTATTAAACCTTTATCACACAACCTTAAATCATGCATGCATACATATTGATGTGTAGTCATATTATTATGCATTAACATTCACAAAAAGTTACTTTTATATAAATCACACAGACATGGTATGCAAATAAACGTAACAATGCTGTCATGCGTCACTATCAACTATATGCATCTCAAATGATTTTCAAGAATATATGATCTTTATGTATAACTATGAATTATACTCTACTTTATCATGTCATGCTTTTTTTTTATAAAATTCTTTTTGAAAACTCGTTCTGAAAACTATTTTCTAAAAACTATTTCCTGAAACTCTTTATAAAACCTGCATTTCTGAAATACTATTTTCTAAAAACTGTTTCTAAAAAACTATTTATCTGAAAACTGTTTCTGAAAACTGAAGTCTCTATCTGAAATCTGTATTTCTGAAACCTATTTTCTGAAAATCTGATATTTTAAAACTCCTTTTCTGAAAAGCTGATATCCGAGTTTCTGCTGAAAAAATGACGCATGAGGGCATTACGTATCGCCGTCCCCCCATACGCCCTAGAGCCAGATATGCAAACCCATGACATTGGGGCGTTACGTATCGCCGTCCCCCAAAGCATGCAATAACTGCCCTGAAACTGGTGGTCTTGGGGCGTTACGTATCGCCGTCCCCCAAGCCACAAACTGGAGCTGGGGGTGCGGATCTATGCTACCACCCAAGCTCAAACTGGGGTCTAGGGACGTTACGTATCGCCGTCCCCCTAGCCCATATGGAGGATCTGAGAGCGTCCCCTCAGTCCTCAATATGTGCACATGTCTCTGTAACCGTCAATTCCATAATATCCGTCAATTCCAAACTGTCTCAAGTTGCATACTGGGGTGAGTTTTTCCCTCATGCCCCGAAAACATAAAATCATATTTTGTATCTCAAAACTGTAAAAACATTTTTGAAATACATTTTCTTTCGAAATACGAACCATAGTAATATTATTTGTCAGATTCGTTGAGTCATTTATTCTCTTGAAATCCCTTCTATTTCTACAACCGTCTTTTTTTAGGGGGTCTGCAACCATTATGGCATAGGGGTTACATCACGTACGAAATTTTAAAGGTACCGCGCTTCACGATAGCTCTTAGAGGTTATTTGTATTCTCGGAAACCCCCGCCCACATCACCGTTCAATATTTCTTGGCCCACTATTGCCAAACCACCTGTGCACTGGGCCCAATGTGAGTAGGATCGTTTAGCCAGGCTTCATAATTGGAAAAACGAGCACCGTGGTGGAAATACATGCCACTCAGCCAAAGAAAAATGATGGAGAGTTGTCCGAAATGGGCACTAAATACTTTTCGAGAGATCTCCTCCAATCACTGGTATGGCTATCGAAGTAATTTCTTTCAAAAACATCTGAAACTTTTCTTTCAAAAACTTGAATTTCAGAATCTTTCTTAACTTCAACTCGATTTCTAAAATGAGAACACACTATGCATATCTATAAATTAATGACATGCAAATCCTATTCTTTTTATACATCCATCTCTAGCTGTCTTATATTCTATATACACAACTCTACTATTAATATACTTCACATGCAGACAAACAAGTTCACTTACATAACAAATTATCACAATACTATAAACATAAGAAATCTAATGTACTTTTTGCATCCATAATATTATATATTCATATTCAAGCTTATTAAGTTTTAACACTATAAATACATACATCTTCAATTTACTCTCATCAACTCAATGATATCCCACATACTTGCATGAATTTAATATTATCTCATCGAACATAACTTTCATATCATGCATCACATTTGCAACTAAACATCACCAAGCAAGCATTTCATAATATACATAACATACACTATTATCCTGTTTCTCATATTTCACTATCACAAACAATATTTAATTTTTCTATTTTACTCGTTAAAATACCAATTTACTCATTTAGAAATCTTATACCCTATTTCTAGGAATTCCCAAATCACAACTAAGCTACTGTCATTGCTACTATTACCCTCAATTACCCTTTCCATCCGGAATTAAAATTTATTTCCATGACTATTAACTCCCTATTACTAATAAAATACTACCACAATTGTTCACGCACATAGCATACACTCCAAATCAATTTAGAAACAACACAACTCTTAATTCCCAAATTATTTCACAATCTTTACTAACTTTCTCATCAAGAGCTAAACAACCAAAATCAAGTGTATTAATTAATTAAATTAATCTCAAGAAGTAATTAAATGGCATGCCTTACCTAATTTTGAAGACCACTAGCCCCAAAACTTGTGACAGATTCGGCAGTGAGGAAAAATTAGGGATTAAGTTCCCTTTGGTTTACTTAATAAATAAATTACTTCATAAATTTGAGGAAACAATTGAAGAAATTCTGTAGTTAACCATTAACCACTTCACCATTACCTAAAATTACTAACCTATTCTCCACAATATTTTCCCCACCATAATGCCACTGCCACCAAACCAGAAAAGAAAATCAACCCAAATCTAATTCACGTTGACCGAACCCTTTGGCCATTTCCCTTCAAAATTTCTTCCAATATCATACTAAAAATCAATTCTAGAGTACTTTTAATATATTCTAATTCATTATTTTGCCCAAATTTGAAAATAAACAATCAAGACCCAATTGAAAAAATCAACTTATCTCAAGGAAATCATAGACATAGTGTACTTACTATTGTTATCCATAACTAAAATCAGAAATCTTGTTGCAGAATTCCTCTTCTTCTTCATCTTCTTCTTCACGCTCGACCTCTCTCTCTTTCCCAGTTCTCTCGCCGGCATCTGCCTGACCTCACCGGCATCCAAGGCTGCGCTGGGCTCGCCGGCGGCCAGAGCAAGGCCGGACAGCGCCACTCATTTCTCTCTGGCTCCCCTCATCTCTCGATCTTTCTCATCTCTCTTTCTATTTTCTGGTTTTCAGTCTCTGTTTTCATTTCTCCCTTTCGTGTTTTGTGTTCTGTGTGTGTATATGTATGTGCACGTGTGTGTGTATGCTAAATGTGTGGTGTGGGTTTATTACACATGTGAGTGTTTCTAGAATGTGTGATATAAATATCTTGATTTATTTTTATAATTCTAATGAATTTCCAAATTAACCCCTGAAATTAGTTAACAATATTCTTTAATTAATTTCTTGTAAAATTCCCATTTTACCATACAAATTGACCTCGCGTTCGACAAGACTACAGAAGCGAAAATAAATTTGCTCAATCTCGTTAAAATAACCTGGGTCGTTATATTCACCCCTCCTTATATAGGATTCGTCCTCGAATCCTGATCTGGGCATACTGAAACCAACATCAAACAAAAACTAAAAACCAAACAACAAGCAATGACCGATATAGTCAAAACAAAACACGTACTTACTGAGATAGTCGAATAGCCAGCAGCTGCAGTCACCGACACTCTATAAACCTCTGCTTTGATACCATCTTTATAACATCCCGCCTAAGCCAGGATGCTACCGGCAGGAGACAGGCTAATCCTGACTCCATAAGCCTCTGAGAAAATTTCGGCATGACCTCTGCTAAAAGTCATGCAACCTGGATCAAAGTCCAGCACCTCAGACAACCTACAGGGCCTAACATATAACATATCACTAAAATAATAATCTCAAGACTTAATACAACTGGGCTCTATGCCCGAAAATGCGTATAAACAAAAACTTTTACAACTATACTACACAACTCAATTACATTACAATCAGACTTATACAACTTGACTCTTTACTCCCAAGACCTAGTGACTGGCTGACTGTAACGCTGCTATCCGGCTCCTCAAGCTCTGAAGACTGTGGTCGACCAATCGGGTCACCAACCTGCAAAACTCAAACACTGTTGGGTAGTGAGTCATAAGACTCAGTAAGTAACTATACTCATTCCTTAGAGCGACAAATGCCCACAACTTAATTCAGTTTCCGTATTAACCTGATTACTTATAAGGCTATTTAAATATCTATAAAGTCTGAATTAGTTCTATGATTCTTATTCATTATATAAAAAGGTTACTTATTACCAAATCTTAACATTTATCACATGAAGGGTAAATCTTTATTTTCTTAATTACTAAGTTAAGAATTAACCATATTACTCTTATCCATTTTTACTTCCATATTACCTGCTACCAGTCTTTCTACTATTATACATATACTTTAAATCTCGATCCTTGTTTACGTTCAACATCCCTAATGTAAGTAACAAGTTTCTATTTTCTAAGTCACTAAGTCAGCCTTACCATGCTTTCGCTGCGCTACTCTGATATCTTGATACTTGCCTACTTGTTCTTTGCTATTCTAGTTCGACATTTATTAATAATTATCTCCTTTTTATCTCATTGAAATATCATCAAATCGGAATTATAAACTATTCTCTCTATTAAACCTTTATCACACAACCTTAAATCATGCATGCATACATATTGATGTGTAGTCATATTATTATGCATTAACATTCACAAAAAGTTACTTTTATATAACTCACACAGACATGGTATGTAAATAAACGTAATAATGCTGTCATGCGTCACTATCAACTATATGCATCTCAAATGATTTTCAAGAATATATGATCTTTATGTATAACTATGAATTATACTCTACTTTATCATGTCATGCTTTTTTTTTTTTTTTATAAAATTCTTTTTGAAAACTCGTTCTGAAAACTATTTTCTAAAAACTATTTCCTGAAACTCTTTATAAAACCTGCCTTTCTGAAATACTATTTTCTAAAAACTGTTTCTAAAAAACTGTTCATCTGAAAACTGTTTCTGAAAACTGAAGTCTCTATCTGAAATCTGTATTTCTGAAACCTATTTTCTGAAAATCTGATATTTCAAAACTCATTTTCTGAAAAGCTGATATCCGAGTTTCTGCTGAAAAACTGACGCATGAGGGCGTTATGTATCGCCGTCCCCCATACACCCTAGAGCCAGATATGCAAACCCATGACATTGGGGCGTTACGTATCGCCGTCCCCCAAAGCATGCCATAAGTGCCCTGAAACTAGTGGTCTTGGGGCGTTACGTATCGCCGTCCCCCAAGCCACAAACTGGAGCTGGGGGTGCGGATCTATGCTACCACCCAAGCTCAAACTGGGGTCTAGGGACGTTACGTATCGCCGTCCCCCTAGCCCATCTGGAGGATCTGAGAGCGCCCCCTCAGTCCTCAACATGTGCACATGACTCTGTAACCGTCAATTCCATAATATCCGTCAATTCCAAACTGTCTCAAGTTGCATACTGGGGTGAGTTTTTCCCTCATGCCCCGAAAATATAAAACCATATTTTGTATCTCAAAACTGTAAAAACATGTTCTGAAATACATTTTCTTTCGAAATACATTTCTTTCAAAAACATCTGAAACTTTTCTTTCAAAACACTTTGAATTTCAGAATCTTTCTTAACTTCAACTCGATTTCTAAAATGAGAACACAATATGCATATCTATAAATTAATGACATGCAAATCCTATTCTTTTTATACATCCATCTCTAGCTGTCTTATATTCTATATACTAACTCTACTATTAATATACTTCACATGCAGACAAACAAGTTCATTTACATAACAAATTATCACAATACTATAAACATAAGAAATCTAATGTACTTTTTGCATCCATAATATTATATATTCATATTCAAGCTTATTAAGTTTTAACACTATAAATACATACATCTTCAATTTACTCTTATCAACTCAATGATATCCCACATACTTGCATGAATTTAATATTATCTCATCGAACATAACTTTCATATCATGCATCACATTTGCAACTAAACATCACCAAGCAAGCATTTCATAATATACATAACATACACTATTATCCTGTTTCTCATATTTCACTATCACAAACAATATTTAATTTTTCTATTTTACTCGTTAAAATACCAATTTACTCATTTAGAAATCTTATACCCTATTTCTAGGAATTCCCAAATCACAACTAAGCTACTGTCATTGCTTCTATTACCCTCAATTACCCTTTCCATCCGGAATTAAAATTTATTTCCATGACTATTAACTCCCTATTACTAATAAAATACTACAATAATTGCTCACGCACATAACATACACTCCAAATCAATTTAGAAACAACACAACTCTTAATTCCCAAATTATTTCACAATCTTTACTAACTTTCTCATCAAGAGCTAAACAACCAAAATCAAGTGTATTAATTAATTAAATTAATCTCAAGAAGTAATTAAATGGCATGCCTTACCTAATTTTGAAGACCACTAGCCCCAAAACTTGTGACAGATTCGACAGTGAGGAGAAATTAGGGATTGAGTTCCCTTTGCTTTACTTAATAAATAAATTACTTCATAAATTTGAGGAAACAATTGAAGAAATTCTGTAGTTAACCATTAACCACTTCACCATTACCTAAAATTACTAACCCATTCTCCACAATATTTTCCCCACCATAATGCCACTGCCACCAAACCAGAAAAGAAAATCAACCCAAATCTAATTCACGTTGACCGAACCCTTTGGTCATTTCCCTTCAAAATTTCTTCCAATATCATACTAAAAATCAATTCTAGAATACTTTTAATATATTCTAATTCATTATTTTGCCCAAATTTTAAAATAAACAATCAAGACCCAATTGACAAAATCAACTTATCTCAAGGAAATCATAGACATAGTGTACTTACTATTGTTATCCATAACTAAAATCAGAAATCTTGTTGCAGAATTCCTCTTCTTCTTCATCTTCTTCTTCACGCTCGACCTCTCTCTCTTTCCCAGCTCTCTCGCCGGCATCTGTCTGACCTCACCGGTATCCAAGGCTGCACTGGGCTCGCCGACGGCCAGAGCAAGGCCGGACAACGCCACTCACTCTCTCTCTGGCTCCCCTCATCTCTCGATCTTTCTTATCTCTCTTTCTATTTTCTGGTTTTCAGTCTCTGTTTTCATTTCTCCCTTTCGTGTTTTGTGTTCTGTGTGTGTATATGTATGTGCACGTGTGTGTGTATGCTAAATGTGTGGTGTGGGTTTATTACACATGTGAGTGTTTCTAGAATGTGTGATATAAATATCTTGATTTATTTTTATTAATTTAATGAATTTCCAAATTAACCCCTGAAATTAGTTAACAATATTCTTTAATTAATTTCTTGTAAAATTGCCATTTTACCATACAAATTGACCTCGCGTTCGACAAGACTACAGAAGCGAAAATAAATTTGCGCAATCTCGTTAAAATAACCTGGGTCGTTACATTCACCCCTCCTTATATAGGATTCGTCCTCGAATCCTGATCTGGGCATACTGAAACCAACATCAAACAAAAACTAAAAACCAAACAACAAGCAATGACCGATATAGTCAAAACAAAACATGTACTTACTGAGATAGTCGAATAGCCAGCAGCTGCAGTCACCAACACTCTATAAACCTCTGCTCTGATACCATCTTTGTAACATCATGTAACATCCCACCTAGGCCAGAATGCTACCGGCAGGAGACAGGAAAACCCATCTCCATAAGCCTCTGATTCTAACGAATTTCGGCATGATGTATGCAGAACATCACGCAACCTGGCTTATAGCCAGCACCATGAGACAACCTGCTTATACAACTCAACACACATGCAAACATTATCAAGGCCTCAGGCCTGAACTCAATAATCAAAATATAAATACTTGGCCTCCGGCCAGAACTCGAAAATAAAACTATACTATTACAACCTTTATATATGAGAAACCAATACAAGAACATGTACAAAGGTCGTGAGGATCCATAACTCGACCCAGGACTCAATGACTTCCTCGACTGCAACTGGGGCGGTCCACTGTCTTCAAGGTCTTCACAGAAACCCTGCAAGCTCAGTATAACTGGTACTGTCCTGCAAAACTACAAACTGTTGAGGTGTGAGTCATAATGACTCAGTAAGTAATCATGCAAATGCTTATAAAGTTTGAATTAAATGTCTATTTCTTATTTATATCACAAACCTGTTAACTTCTGTTTGCTATTTACACTATCAAACATTTGTAAAATATATGTATTCAATTCCTATATCACTAACATAAGAAGTCCCATCATACTATTGATGCACTATACTGAATTCTGTATATTCTCTATACTCGTTACTAATCTGGTTCAAGTATTTATTTAACTTTATCTCTTCCACTATCTTGAAATGTCACCAAATATTTATGTCAACTAAATACTTTCAATTGATAACTAAAATGTATGATTTATATACATAACTTGTAACTATACTCTACTTATCATTCAATGCTTTCACTGCGCTACTCTGATATCTCATTATATCCCTTTATACTCACTGCTAGTTTAGCTCAGACATCTATTACAACTTTCTTTCTTTTATTTCCTTGAAATATCATCAAATCGGAATTATTAACTATTCTTTACTTCAAACATTTATCACACCATCATCAATCATGAATACAATTAAATGTAATCTTGCCATCATGCATTAATATCCATTATACGCATCTCGAATGATTTCTAGGATGTATGATCTATATGCTTATCTTGTGAAATATACTTTACTCAATATGCCATACTTTTATAACTATTACTTTTAAGCATTTTCTGAAAAACTTACATTTGAATGTACTAATGCTTTCATGCATAATATCAACTATATGCATTTTCAAATGAATACTAGAATATATGAGTCATATGCATGACTTGTAAACTTTACCACACTTAACTTACTGTGCCTTTAGCAAATACTTTCTGAAAACCATTTCTGAAGAACTCCTTGCTGAAAACTTTATCTTACTTTTTTTTTTCTTTCTGGAAAAGCTCTTTCTGAAAACTGTAACTGAAAACTGTGTTTGAAACTGTAACCTGTATTTGAAAACTGAAAACTGTGTCTCAAAACTGTAAATTGTATCTGCAGACTGAGAACTGCATTTGAAACTGTAATTTGTATCTGAAAATTGAAAACTAAAACTTTCTCTGAGTTCCGTATCTCTGAAAACTATTTTCTGAAAATCTGATATTTCAAAATTTCTTTCCTGAAAATTGATATCTGAGTGTCTGTAGAAAAACTGACGCATGGAGGCGTTACGTATCGCCGTCCCCCATACGCCCTAGAGTCAGATATGCAAACCAATGACATTGGGGCGTTACGTATCGCCGTCCCCCAAAACATGCCATACCTGCCCTGAAACTGGTGGTCTTGGGGCGTTACGTATTGCCGTCCCCCAAGCCAAAAACTGGAACTGGGGGTGTGGATCTATGCTACCACCCAAGTTCAAACTGGAGATCAGGTACACGATCCTATGCCGCCATCCTGTCTCAGAAACTAGGATCTAGGGGCGTTACGTATCGCCGTCTCCCTAGTCCTCTACATGTGCACATGTCTCTGTCCGTCAATTCCACCTCTGTATCTCAAGTTACATACTGGGGTGAGGTTTTACCTCATGCCCCGAAAACCATAAAACCATAATCTGTATCTTAAAACTGTCAAAACATTTCTGAAATACATTCCTTTCAAAAGAGAACACTTAAAACTTTTCTTTTAAAATTCTCTGCAACTTTTCTTTAAAACACGTTAAATTTCAAAAGCATTCTCAACTGTAACTCAATTTCTGAAAATCTTAACACATACATATGCATATGCATTTCTCATGCTTCTTTCTACTCTAGCCATGATTCCATCTATAATGATCTTATAAACTATATGCTCAAAATATCAACAAGCTTAAAGATCTCGTCTACATATGTTTATAAACACACATACTCTGTTCTCACCTAATCATGCATCAAAATACTTGTATACAGATTACATACATATATAAGATACACGCTTATTTATTTCTCTATGTGACTTACTTACCTTTGTACTTTAACACACACAGCCTCTTGCTTATGCATACATACTCTATTTCTGCTTACCTAAGTGCCTATTAAATCATAAATACTTGTACTTAGCTATGTATGTACTTGTGATCTTGTTTTTGTATCCTTCTATATACACTGAACATATACAGTTACTTTCTTACAATTGTCATTCTTTAAACTTTAATCCCATTCCCTAGGGTGTAGTTTCTACAACCCCCATACCCAAGTCTCGTTTAATTATAATCATAAACATGACATCAATCATATAGTTTATCTATCTAAATATATGTATACACTGGTTTATACCTAGTTATGCATCTCTTTACTTTCATATGCTCATGCTTATCTTTTGCTCATACATCTGCTTCTTTCTCCTACATTCATCTTTATATATATACAGGTTTCATGCATATACTATATACAACTTTATTATATAACTAATTTCGAACAATGTTAAATCTCTTAAGTATTCGTAGCATGAATTACTTACTGGCTTCGCGGACACTCTGAACCTGAACCCGATCTGTCAAAACAAATCATAAAACGAAATCAGAACCGCTATTTGCGGAACTTTCAACTCATCTATATAAACTTCCGGACTTTCCCGGAATACACGAATCCTCACCGACTCTACGGTTTAAGCTTCATTACTCTAATATGCCTTTCTATACCATTCTGAACTAACTAGATAGCTCACATTCTCATATTACGCGTTTGCGGCAAAACTTGCGGAAACATTTCCGCAAATGCTACGGAAGGGTCTCAAACCCCCCCGAACTTATCCAGAATTACTTAATTACCCTCGCAATACCATATCTATATCATCTTCATGATTACGGTCATCTACGCTCAGTCGCGCGAGAAACTCTGTTTTACCGGAAACTCGCTAATTCTATCGGATCGATCTAATCTATTCCGTTTCTTCCCGGATTCTACCACATTAATCTTTTTAACAAATTAAAACATAACCAATTCATTTCATGCTAATTCGCTAAACTACGGAACTACTAGAAGCATCCGAATGTAAAACTGTAAACTTTAAAATAACAGATTCTAAACGGAGGGTCGTACCAAAATTCCGAGGCCATATTCGGACTCCCATCGGCCATACGAACGCGCTGGTGTCATCAGAATTTCGATCAGAGTTACTGTCATAGGGGGTTACTATTCATCCGATGCTTCTTTCCTCGTTTCACGTGCAACCGGCCGCTGTTCAGCAAAATCGACTCCGCACACTCGTAGTACTTGTCGAGGGCTTCGATTTGGTAGGTGGCTCGGGTCGTGAAATGAACCGGCGAGCCGGGATCGGCTAACCCATTGCCGCGCCTTCTCTCTCTCCCTGCCGCCGTTCTGGTCGCCGTTAGCGTCGGCGCCGGCCACCGGCAGATGTGCCGTGGCCGAACGCATCGTCGGCTAGTGGTCCGCCGGCGAGATGCCGGCCGGAGGCCACCGGCGCGACGCCTTATCCCCTTCTTTCTCTCTTCACGTTTTCTCTCTCTCTATTTCTCTTTTCTCTTTTTTTTTTTTGTAAATGCTGGATAATAATAATAATAACACAAATATCTAAAATCCGAAAATGACTAAAATGCCCCCAATAGGAAGGGTATTTTCGGAAATCAGACCTTTCGAAGCCCTTCTGATGCGATTCTCGAAATGTGTTAAACACGAAAGTTGTTCGTCTCGGAAAAACAAGTCTGATGGCTAAAGAACCAACTCGATCAGAGTTTTTTTGATAATTTCGTGACCAAAATTGTAAACTTTACGCAAATAATAAATATCGCGTAACTGATTCTTGAGACGACGAGTCTTCTGACCCGACAACTCTCCACTTTATAATATTCCGACCCATATGACATCGCTTAAGCTCTTATTCTTCATTTTCATCCTATTCCCGAGACTATAAAAAATACGTATAAACAAAAACTTTTACAACTATACTACACAACTCAATTACATTACAATCAGACTTATACAACTTGACCCTTTACTCCCAAGACCTGGTGACTAGCTGACTGCAACGCTGCTATCCGGCTCCCCAAGCTCTGAAGACTGTGGTCGACCAATCGGGTCACCAACCTGCAAAACTCAAACACTGTTGGGTAGTGAGTCATAAGACTCAGTAAGTAACTATACTCATTCCTTAAAGCGACAAATGCCCACAGCTTAATTCAGTTTCCGTATTAACCTGATTACTTATAAGGCTATTTAAATATCTATAAAGTCTGAATTAGTTCTATGATTCTTATTCATTATATAAACATGTTACTTATTACCAAATCTTAACATTTATCACATGAAGGGTAAATCTTTATTTTCTTAATTACTAAGTTAAGAATTAACCATATTATTCTTATCCATTTTTACTTCCATATTACCTGCTACCAGTCTTTCTACTATTATACATATACTTTAAATCTCGATCCTTGTTTACGTTCAACATCCCCAATGTAAGTAACAAGTTTCTATTTTCTAAGTCACTAAGTCAGCCTTACCATGCTTTCGCTGTACTACTCTGATATCTTGATACTTGCCTACTTGTTCTTTGCTATTCTAGTTCGACATTTATTAATAATTATCTCCTTTTTATCTCATTGAAATATCATCAAATCGGAATTATAATCTATTCTCTCAATTAAACCTTTATCACACAACCTTAAATCATGCATGCATACATATTGATGTGTAGTCATATTATTATGCATTAACATTCACAAAAAGTTACTTTTATATAACTCACACAGACATGGTATGCAAATAAACGTAACAATGCTGTCATGCGTCACTATCAACTATATGCATCTCAAATGATTTTCAAGAATATATGATCTTTATGTATAACTATGAATTATACTCTACTTTATCATGTCATACTTTTTTTTTTATAAAATTCTTTTTGAAAACTCGTTCTGAAAACTATTTTCTAAAAACTATTTCCTGAAACTCTTTATAAAACCTGTCTTTCTGAAATACTATTTTCTAAAAACTGTTTCTAAAAAACTTTTCATCTGAAAACTGTTTCTGAAAACTGAGGTCTCTATCTGAAATCTGTATTTCTGAAAACTATTTTCTGAAAATCTGATATTTCAAAACTCCTTTTCTGAAAAGCTGATATCCGAGTTTCTGCTGAAAAACTGACGCATGAGGGCGTTACGTATCCCCGTCCCCTATACGCCCTAGAGCCAGATATGCAAACCCATGACATTGGGGCGTTATGTATCGCCGTCCCCCAAAGCATGCCATAACTGCCCTGAAACTGGTGGTCTTGGGGCGTTACGTATCGCCGTCCCCCAAGCCACAAACTGGAGCTGGGGGTGCGGATCTATGCTACCACCCAAGCTCAAACTGGGGTCTAGGGACGTTACGTATCGCCGTCCCCCTAGCCCATCTGGAGGATCTGAGAGCGTCCCCTCAGTCCTCAACATGTGCACGTCTCTGTAACCGTCAATTCCATAATATCCGTCAATTCCAAATTGTCTCAAGTTGAATACTGGGGTGAGTTTTTCCCTCATGCCCCGAAAACATAAAACCATATTTTGTATCTCAAAACTGTAAAAACATTTTCTGAAATACATTTTCTTTCGAAATACATTTCTTTCAAAAACATCTGAAACTTTTCTTTCAAAACACTTTGTCTTTCTTAAATTCAACTCGATTTCTAAAATGAGAACACACTATGCATATCTATAAATTAATGACATGCGAATCCTATTCTTTTTATACATCCATCTCTAGCTGTCTTATATTCTATATACTAACTCTACTATTAATATACTTCACATGCAGACAAACAAGTTCACTTACATAACAAATTATCACAATACTATAAACATAAGAAATCTAATGTACTTTTTGCATCCATAATATATATATTCATATTCAAGCTTATTAAGTTTTAACACTATAAATACATACATCTTCAATTTACTCTTATCAACTCAATGATATCCCACATACTTGCATGAATTAATATTATCTCATCGAACATAACTTTCATATCATGCATCACATTTGCAACTAAACATCACCAAACAAGCATTTCATAATATATATAACATACACTATTATCCTGTTTCTCATATTTCACTATCACAAACAATATTTAATTTTTCTATTTTACTCGTTAAAATACCAATTTACTCATTTAGAAATTTTATACCCTATTTCTAGGAATTCCCAAATCACAACTAAGCTACTGTCATTGCTTCTATTACCCTCAATTACCCTTTCCATCCGGAATTAAAATTTATTTCCATGACTATTAACTCCCTATTACTAATAAAATACTACCACAATTGCTCACGCACATAGCATACACTCCAAATCAATTTAGAAACAACACAACTCTTAATTCCCAAATTATTTCACAATCTTTACTAACTTTCTCATCAAGAGCTAAACAACCAAAATCAAGTGTATTAATTAATTAAATTAATCTCAAGAAGTAATTAAATGGCATGCCTTACCTAATTTTGAAGACCACTAGCCCCAAAACTTGTGACAGATTCGGCAGTGAGGAGAATTTAGGGATTGAGTTCACTTTGCTTTACTTAATAAATAAATTACTTCATAAATTTGACGAAACAATTGAAGAAATTCTGTAGTTAACCATTAACCACTTCACCATTACCAAAAATTACTAACCCATTCTCCACAATATTTTCCCCACCATAATGCCACTGCCACCAAACCAGAAAAGAAAATCAACCCAAATCTAATTCACGTTGACCGAACCCTTTGGCCATTTCCCTTCAAAATTTCTTCCAATATCATACTAAAAATCAATTCTAGAATACTTTTAATATATTCTAATTCATTATTTTGCCCAAATTTGAAAATAAACAATCAAGACCCAATTGACAAAATCAACTTATCTCAAGGAAATCATAGACATAATGTACTTACTATTGTTATCCATAACTAAAATCAGAAATCTAGTTGCAGAATTCCTCTTCTTCTTCATCTTCTTCTTCACGCTCGACCTCTCTCTCTTTCCCAGCTCTCTCGCCGGCATCTGCCTGACCTCACCGGCATCCAAGGCTGCGCTAGGCTCGCCGGCGGCCAGAGCAAGACCGGACAGCACCACTCACTCTCTCTCTGGCTCCCCTCATCTCTCGATCTTTCTCATTTCTCTTTCTATTTTTCTGGTTTTCAGTCTCTGTTTTCATTTCTCCCTTTCGTGTTTTGTGTTCTGTGTGTGTATATGTATGTGCACGTGTGTGTGTATGCTAAATGTGTGGTGTGGGTTTATTACACATGTGAGTGTTTCTAGAATGTGTGATATAAATATCTTGATTTATTTTTATTAATTTAATGAATTTCCAAATTAACCCCTGAAATTAGTTAACAATATTCTTTAATTAATTTCTTATAAAATTCCCATTTTACCATACAAATTGACCTCGCGTTCGACAAGACTACAGAAGCGAAAATAAATTTGCGCAATCTCGTTAAAATAACCTGGGTCGTTATATTCACCCCTCCTTATATAGGATTCGTCCTCGAATCCTGATCTGGGCATACTGAAACCAACATCAAACAAAAAATAAAAACCAAACAACAAGCAATGACCGATATAGTCAAAACAAAACACGTACTTACTGAGATAGTCGAATAGCCAGCAGCTGCAGTCACCAACACTCTATAAACCTCTGCTCTGATACCATCTTTGTAACATCCCGCCAAAGCAAGGATGCTACCGGCAGGAGACAGGCTAATCCTGACTCCATAAGCCTCTGAGAAAATTTCGGCATGACCTCTGCTAAAAGTCATGCAACCTGGATCAAAGTCCAGCACCTCAGACAACCTACAGGGCCCAACATATAACATATCACTAAAATAATAATCTCAAGACTTAATACAACTGGCCTCTATGCCCGAAAATGCGTATAAACAAAAAATTTTACAACTATACTACACAACTCAATTACATTACAATCAGACTTATAAAACTTGACTCTTTACTCCCAAGACCTGGTGACTGGCTGACTGCAACGCTGCTATCCGGCTTCTCAAACTCTGAAGACTGTGGTCGACCAATCGGGTCACCAACCTGCAAAACTCAAACACTGTTGGGTAGTGAGTCATAAGACTCAGTAAGTAACTATACTCATTCCTTAGAGCGACAAATGCACACAGCTTAATTCAGTTTCCGTATTAACCTGATTACTTATAAGGCTATTTAAATATCTATAAAGTCTGAATTAATTCTATGATTCTTATTCATTATATAAACAGGTTACTTATTACCAAATCTTAACATTTATCACATGAAGGGTAAATCTTTATTTTCTTAATTACTAAGTTAAGAATTAACCATATTACTCTTATCCATTTTTACTTCCATATTACCTGCTACCAGTCCTTCTACTACTATTATACATATACTTTAAATCTCGATCCTTGTTTACGTTCAACATCCCTAATGTAAGTAACAAGTTTCTATTTTCTAAGTCACTAAGTCAGCCTTATCATGCTTTCGCTGCGCTACTCTGATATCTTGATACTTGCCTCCTTGTTCTTTGCTATTCTAGTTCGACATTTATTAATAATTATCTCATTTTTATCTCATTGAAATATCATCAAATCAGAATCATAAACTATTCTCTCTATTAAACCTTTATCACACAACCTTAAATCATGCATGCATACATATTGATGTGTAGTCATATTATTATGCATTAACATTCATAAAAAGTTACTTTTATATAACTCACACAGACATGGTATGCAAATAAACGTAACAATGCTGTCATGCGTCACTATCAACTATATGCATCTCAAATGATTTTCAAGAATATATGATCTTTATGTATAACTATGAATTATACTCTACTTTATCATGTCATGCTTTTTTTTTATAAAATTCTTTTTGAAAACTCGTTCTGAAAACTATGTTCTAAAAACTATTTCCTGAAACTCTTTATAAAACCTGCCTTACAGAAATACTATTTTCTAAAAACTGTTTCTAAAAAACTGTTCATCTGAAAACTGTTTCTGAAAACTGAAGTCTCTATCTGAAATCTGTATTTCTGAAAACTATTTTATGAAAATCTGATATTTCAAAACTCCTTTTCTGAAAAGCTGATATCCGAGTTTCTGCTGAAAAAAACTGACGCATGAGGGCGTTACGTATCGCCGTCCCCCAAAGCATGCCATAACTGCCCTGAAACTGGTGGTCTTGGGGCGTTACGTATCGCCGTCCCCCTAGCCACAAACTGGAGCTGGGGGTGCGGATCTATGCTACCACCCAAGCTCAAACTGGGGTCTAGGGACGTTACGTATCGCCGTCCCCCTAGCCCATCCGGAGGATCTGAGAGCGTCCCCTCAGTCCTCAACATGTGCACATGTCTCTGTAATCGTCAATTCCATAATATCCGTCAATTCCAAATTGTCTCAAGTTGCATATTGGGGTGAGTTTTTCCCTCATGTCCCGAAAACATAAAACCATATTTTGTATCTCAAAACTGTAAAAACATTTTCTGAAATACATTTTCTTTCGAAATACATTTCTTTCAAAAACATCTGAAACTTTTCTTTCAAAACACTTTGAATTTCAGAATCTTTCTTAACTTCAACTCGATTTCTAAAATGAGAACACACTATGCATATTATAAATTAATGACATGCGAATCCTATTCTTTTTATACATCCATCTCTAGCTGTCTTATATTATATATACTAACTCTACTATTAATATACTTCACATGCAGACAAACAAGTTCACTTACATAACAAATTATCACAATACTATAAACATAAGAAATCTAATGTACTTTTTGCATCCATAATATTATATATTCATATTCAAGCATATTAAGTTTTAACACTATAAATACATACATCTTCAATTTACTCTCATCAACTCAATGATATCCCACATACTTGCATGAATTTAATATTATCTCATCGAACATAACTTTCATATCATGCATCACATTTGCAACTAAACATTACCAAGCACGCATTTCATAATATACATAACATACACTATTATCCTGTTTCTCATATTTCACTATCACAAACAATATTTAAATTTTCTATTTTACTCCTTAAAATACCAATTTACTCATTTAGAAATCTTATACCCTATTTCTAGGAATTCCCAAATCACAACTAAGCTACTGTCATTGCTTCTATTACCCTCAATTACCCTTTCCGTCCGGAATTAAAATTTATTTCCATGACTATTAACTCCCTATTACTAATAAAATACTACCACAATTGCTCACGCACATAGCATACACTCCAAATCAATTTAGAAACAACACAACTCTTAATTCCCAATTATTTCACAATCTTTACTAACTTTCTCATCAAGAGCTAAACAACCAAAATCAAGTGTATTAATTAATTAAATTGATCTCAAGAAGTAATTAAATGGCATGCCTTACTTAATTTTGAAGACCACTAGCCCCAAAACTTGTGACAGATTCGGCAGTGAGGAAAATTAGGGATTGAGTTCCCTTTGCTTTACTTAATAAATAAATTATTTCATAAATTTGAGGAAACAATTGAAGAAATTATGTAGTTAACCATTAACCACTTCACCATTACCCAAAATTACTAACCCATTCTCCACAATATTTTCCCCACCATAATGCCACTGCCACCAAACCAAAAAGAAAATCAACCCAAATCTAATTCACGTTGACCGAACCCTTGGCCATTTCCCTTCAAAATTTCTTCCAATATCATAATAAAAATCAATTCTAGAATACTTTTAATATATTCTAATTCATTATTTTGCCCAAATTTGAAAATAAACAATCAAGACCCAATTGACAAAATCAACTTATCTCAAGGAAATCATAGACATAGTGTACTTACTATTGTTATCCATAACTAAAATCAGAAATCTAGTTGCAGAATTCCTCTTCTTCTTCATCTTCTTCTTCACGCTCGACCTCTCTCTCTTTCCCAGCTCTCTCGCCGGCATCTTCCTTACCTCACCGGCATCCAAGGCTGCACTGGGCTCGCCGGCGGCCAGAGCAAGGCCGGACAGCGCCACTCACTCTCTCTCTGGCTCCCCCCTCTCTCATCTCTCTCATCTCTCTTTCTATTTTTCTGGTTGAAAATTGATCCCCCACTGACAACTGACACATCCCCCTCCCCCCTCTCTCCTTTGGATTTTACAAAAAAACCCTTATCAATATTTACAATTCCTTTTTTTTTTTTTTTTTTTTTTTAAAAATTTAACATTTAAAATAAATATTTTATTAATAATTAATAAAATGTTAATTATTTATTTTATTTATTTTTTTATTTTTGTTAATAAATATTACATATTTTTTATCTATTCGTTTAATTTTTTTAATTCATTTTAATTTAATTAAAACTACTTATGTATAAAAAAAATATTTTAAACAATATAATTTTTTTATTATTTTCGAAATTTATAAAAAAAAAAAAAAAAAAAAAAACCAAAAATTGGCCCCAAGGGAATCATCCCCCTTGGGGCCTGGAGCCCTGGACGATGATCGTCCAGGGCGATTGTTCCCCTTTTGAGGGGAACAATCGTCCCCCCCTCCCTTTTTTTTTTTTTTTTTTTTTAATTATTATATATATTTTTTTTAATTTCGAAAAAAAAAGTTTAATAATTTTAAAAAAATTATATATATATATATATATTAAATTAAAGTTGTGTTGATTTTGATTTTGATTCTGATTTCGATTTCGATTTTATATTTTCTTTATTAAAATTTTTTTATCTTATTTAATTTCGTAAATCAGTATCCATATCTACTTTTACTTTTTTTTTTAAAAAAATATTTTATTAAAAGTTGTGTTGATTTTTATTCTGATTCTGATTTTAAATTTTATTTATTAAAAGTTTTTTGTCTTATTTAATTTCGTAAATAAGTAACCATATCTACTTTTTTTTTTAAATATTTTATTAAAAGTTGTATTGATTCTGATTCTGATTTTATATTTTATTTATTAAAAGTTGTTTGTCTTATTTAATTTCGTAAATCAGTATCCATATCTTCTTTTACTTTTTAAAAAATCTATTTTATTAAAAGATGTTTGATTCTTATTCTGATTCTGATTTTATATTTTATTTATTAAAAGTTGTTTGTCTTATTTAATTTCGTAAATCAGTATCCATATCTTCTTTTACTTTTAAAAAAATCTATTTTATTAAAAGATGTGTTGATTCTTATTCTGATTCTGATTTTATATTTTCTTTATTAAAAGTTGTTTGTCTTATTTAATTTCGTAAATCAGTATCCATATCTTCTTTTACTTTTTTTTTTAAGTTATTTGTTTTATTTGTGTTTATTTATTATATAAAGAGGTAGTTTGTAAGTTTGAATGTAATATCATTTGAGCCTCTCTCATCTCATTCTCTTTTTCTCCTTCAACATATCATTCTCTCTTCTTATAATATAGCTATCATATTCGGGAAACATTATGGATAACTGTAACTTGGGCTCATTTTCAGATAGTTGGTCAGGCGAGAATGAAGTTCGAAGTGGGGAAAGCATCTACAGCAATAGTCGTGATTATACAACTGAATTTACTACAGACCAGGTTATTTTTATGTTTGTATTATGTACATTCGTTATTTATTTTTAAAGTGTAGAAATTACATATATTTGTTATTTATATATCTTCATTATTTTGTATATAGATCTTTGAAAGTAGAGAAGATATGATAAATTGGGCGAAAAGAGTTGGTCTAGAGAATAATATTGCGATAGTGATTAAAAATTCTGCTAATTTGAAAGGCGGCAAGCTGCCAAAGTGTCATCTTATGTGTGAAAGAGGAGGAAAGTACAAACCACCGCGGTATCTTGTTGAAGGTCAATCCATAGTAAAAAATAGTGGGACAAAAAAATGTGAATGCCCATTTGAGCTGCGAGGTATACCAAAACCTCCAGACGGTATTATGTGGGGATTAAAGGTTACATGTGGTTTCCATAACCATCAAGTTGCAGAATATCTTGATGGCCATGAATATCCGTCTAGGCTAAAACCGTTAGAGAAACAATTTGTGCTTGATATGGCCAACAGCACCGCACCTCGTGAAATTCTTAGTGTTTTAAAGGAAAGAGACCCGTCAAATAGTACGGACATCAGAAGCATTTACAATGCTATTTCCAGAAATAAAGAAGCAAAACGGGGTGGTCTAACTGCTATTCAATATGTTTTGGATCAATTGATTAAGAAAAATTATCTTCATGATTACCTTACAAATCCAGACACCAATGAAATTACAGATATTCTTTGGGTTCATCCAAAAAGCTTAGAGCTGTCTGTTAACTTTCCTTCTGTGTTAATCATTGATGCAACATACAAGACCAACGAGTATCGGATACCACTATTGGAGGTTGTTGGTATCACATCCACAATGCGAACTTACTCGCTTATGTTCGCATATCTTAGTAATGAGACGGCTGGGCAACTAACATGGGCATTATCAATCTTGAAGAAATGGATGGTTGAAAAAGGAGCATCATTGCCATCAGTTTTTGTTTCAGATCGGGATTTGGGGCTTATTAAAGCCATTGAAACATGTTTTCCCATGGCTCGTCACATTCTTTGTATTTGGCACATAAATCAGTGCGTAATGAAGAAATGTAGTCCTATGCTTGGTATACAATGGAAACACTTTTATTCATCATGGCACTCCCTTATTAATTCATCAACACAATGGTCTTACCAACAGAAATGGGAGGTGATGCGCGAAGAGTTTAGACAATTCAATGGTGCTATAAATTACCTTTGGGAGACATGGTTACACCCTTACAGAGACCGATTTGTTTCAGCATGGATTGATACATGTATGCACCTGGGAAGCAATTCAAGTCAGAGGTACAATATTTTTTTTTACTATTTAAATTATTGATCATTATTGTAATTTTCACTAATGAAAAATACAATATTTTTTAAATTACAGGGCAGAGTCTGCACATTCGAGACTGAAATTATATTTGGGAAATACCATGTCATCCCTACAATTATCTTTTGAAAAAATACACAAGATGTTGAGAAATCAGTTTGGGGAAATTCAAAAGTCATTCGAGAAATCTCTGAACATTCCACGACATACACATTTGCGTGTGGAGATTTTTAATGAAATAAGGTGTCGGATTTCATTAGAGGCGATGGAGTTTATTTATGATCAGCTGAAATGTGTTGATGAAACATGTCACCAACTAGCCGGCATGTGCAACTGCTCGTTCAAAATAATATATGGATTGCCATGTATGCACGATATTGCATATTGTCTTCATCTTTCCATCCCAATTTCGATAGAAAGTGTTGACGCACATTGGAGAAGGTTATCAATGCACGTACACCAGTTCAATTATAATGCAGCACGACCTGACAGGATATCAAACGTTGTTGAATTATTACATGAGATGGATCCATGTATGCGAGAGCATATGATAGACAAGTTTCTCGATATGGCAGATCCATCTCAAAGCACAGTTCGAGTCCCTTCGTACAACACTGAACATAGAGGTCGACCTACAGGCAGAGATGAGCAAAGCAAACGTCGCATACCTTCTTTTGGATATGCTTCCACTTCAGGATCTAGGGTCACTCAACCAACTGTACCGACTCTAGGAAGAGGAGGTCGTGGGAGGCGATCAACTCATGACCAGTCTCAACTTCCACCGATTTGTGATACTTATATTCAGAAATTACCTGTGGCATATCAACGTTATATTTCTCACACTATTGACGTTCAAGCTGATGGTCATTGTGGATTCAGAGCAATAGCTGCACTAATCGGGTATGGCGAAGAAGGTTGGGGTCAAGTACGATGCGACCTTATTGAAGAGATTCAACAAAATAAAGATTTATATGATCGACTTTATCCATCAAACGGATGGGCTGACAATCTATTACACTTACTGCATTTTTTCCAGTCGCCGGCACCAGAGGTACATTGGATGGACTCAATGAGTTTAGGAATTGTCATCGCTTCGAGGTACAATATTGTACTGCATACATTTGCTGAGAATGTTTGGAGTTGTTTTACTCACTTGCCATTAAGGTCCCCTGCAGTTCCAGAGCAAGAGCGTCAAGAAATAGCTATTGCTCATGTTGGCAGACACTTTGTGCAAGTTTTTTTACACCCTCATTACCCTGTACCACCCATCCCAATGTGGTGGTGGGAACATTCATCGTATGAAGCTAAAGAATGGGCCACTCGTTATATGATTCGTAATCAATTATGGTACGAAGTATTGGGTATATCACCAAGTGCGCCAGGAGGAGACTTTGGAGGCAACATAGATTAGAATTTATTTTTTATATTTTTAAGTGTAACTTTTTATGTTGTTATTTGTACTATTTTCAAATAAATATTAAGAATATTTTTATAATAATTAAATTATAAAATATATTTAAAAAAAATTAAAAGAAAAAAAAAAGAGGGGCGAATTGCTGCAGCCAAAGCCTTTTTTTTTTTAAATTAATCAAAATATATATATATATATATATATATATATATATATACAATATAAATATATGTATATATCAATAAATAAAAAATTAGATATATATGGTTTATTTGAAAATTGAAAATAGAATTTTGGTGAAAGGAAGAGGGTAATTAGGGAATTTTAGGGGAGACAAAAAAGGTAAATGTGTAAGAGGGAGGGGGGAAGATAAGGCCTCTTCTGTTTTCAGTCTCTATTTTTTCATTTCTCCCTTTCGTGTTTTGTGTTCTGTGTGTGTATATGTATGTGCACGTGTGTGTAATGCTAAATGTGTGGTGTGGGTTTATTACACATGTGAGTGTTTCTAGAATGTGTGATATAAATATCTTGATTTATTTTTATTAATTTAATGAATTTCCAAATTAACCCCTGAAATTAGTTAACAATATTCATTAATTAATTTCTTATAAAATTCCCATTTTACCATATAAATTGACCTCGCGTTCGACAAGACTACATAAGCGAAAATAAATTTGCGCAATCTCGTTAAAATAACCCGGGTCGTTACATTATCATTGCATGTATTTCTATAATTTTGGATTATAAATCCAGCCAGACTTCCAGTAAGTCCAGTCGGAGATATATATTATGATACATGTCCTTCCAACCATGTCCATATTTGGCCAGCTTTCATTAGTTCGTATGGATTTATCAGCTTTTGATATTATAAGTAAGGGACCGTTCTGAACCCAAACGGGTTTAAAGTCGACCTTGTGATGGGTGTAGTGTGGCATTAAATTTGTCTCAATGTCTTATATTAGGTGGTGACTAATTAATTATCCGATTAGTCCCCCGTGAGTTAATTATACTCTCTATGAGCTACAAGCTTAATAGTTTTGTGGTAGCCGACGTCATAGACATAGCGGGAAATCCTTCTTCACTCATATAAATGGCGACTTCATTGGAGATAGAGAACCGACCTTGAAAAAATGCTTTGTAGTATCTATGGTGAGATTGAGTTTAGCCATGTATTTATTATTTTGCATACTCTTTAAGCCCCGAAGGCGTCACACATTGACGAATTGCATTCACTCAAGGCGGTGGATCGCTGCATGATGATATCCATCACTCGTTGGCACGTTCCCTCGAGGTATAAAAAAAGAGCGTCCACTTGTCCATTCAAACCCTTGAGTGGATAGACCTAGTTGTGGACAACCATTTTCTAATGAGAGTCTAAGCCTTTCCCTATCCAGCCCACATGGAAGCCCATAGTTATTTTTCCCTAGGAATGAGCTTACTTAATGCTTGTGTATGGGCCCTAACCATTTGAGGTAATCCAACCATATTACCAGGAAATGAAAAATTTGTTGGGCCTTTTTAACTGGGATAAGTTCCTATTCCATGATAATTGGGTCGAATACATTGAAATGTTCATTAGACTTAGAGCGGTTAATTATGATCCCAAATTTGTTAAAAACACGAGTCCAATGCCCATACTTGGCTTTCATCCAAAGAAGGAGTGCGTATTTCTGTGGGGTCCATTTGAGCATATTTAAATGCTTTCAAGCCTAACCCAAAATAACCACAATTACCTAGGGTCCAATTTATCGTTTTAGGACAATGGCACAATTCCTTTATTAGGCTTAGTAATATTGTAAATGGGCGGCCTTTGTCCTCTAACGATGGAAAAGAACCAAGGTAGCCAATGTTCACCTTTTAGCACAAGAGAGAACAAGCTTGTGTATCCTCATTGTTGCAGGAGCTAAGCCAAACCTAGGGAAGTTATTGGACTTACAACTGTTGGGTTTCTATTAAGTTCCAAGGATCATTATCAAGCAATGAAACAAGTATGAATACACAAAGGAGAATGGCGGAATCATACTCACAACGATCGGATTTGATGCATCGAAGAACAAAAACTTTTTAAGCCCTTTGAACCCTCATAGAGTGCTCGGTAGTCCACTGTTTTTCTTCCTCAAATTTGGTCCAAACTCCAAGCTTTTTGGGTGGTGATTCCATGCTCACAAGTTGGTTTCCCTATCACCTTTGTATATCCTCATTTGGTGTGCTAGCACTTGGTGATTTTTGCCACAAAAATCACTCTCTTGCTCCTCCTACATGTCACAGTTTTAGGCAGTAAAACAGAAGGAAGAACAGCCCCTTGGGCGTGAGGAAGAAGAGAGGAAATAGAAGAGAGAATGTTGGTTGTAAAGGAAAAAGTGTATCTAATACCAATTTTGAATTTCCAAAAATTCATTACCCTTTTCTCTTTCCAAAAGTCAAGCTTTAAAGCTTGCCAACTACCACCATCAATCCATCAATCAATGAATAATGACTGGTGTCAATCACTCAAAGTGAAAGACATCTATCACTTGATTGACAAATGATGTGACACTAGATGCGACTAGCGATTTGATGCTTGATTTGACTTGCGTGCCGCACTCGAATTCGAAATGCGAATGCGCTCGCAAACAATCCCGGGCTCGGGTTCGCTAATTCCAAATTAACGAATTTTCCGTTGCGACGTAATTAAATCTAATTTAATTAAATAATCATGCCTATCAAATCACATCGCTTATGAATTAATTCTAAATTAATTCGTTCGCCCGAATTAAAATCTAATTTTAATTATGCGTCGAAATCCAATTTCGTTTAATATATCGAATATATTAATTTATCGATTAATTCTAAATTAATCGTTCTCTCTCTTTAAATAATATTTTATCCCAGATAAAATATCTCCGTAATTAATCCCAAATTAATTTTCTCTCTCATCCAATTAATCCCAGATTAATAAAGTGCGAGTCAAACATCATCGGTGAATCTTCGGGAAGCGACCCATGAGATCCCCGGATATGTTAACAGTAAATACGGTCGTCGGACTATCCGAACACGTAAGTACCTAGTACTACGTTTGTACCGATTTACAAGACAAGGTTGGCTTCTAGCAAAGCGCCATGCCTACCCAATTCTCCAGAAACATGCTTACAGGAATAAACGATCTATATCAAGCGTAGTATACGTAGTATTGTGTATATCAATCCAGTATCAGATGGTCACGTGCTAGGCCTAGGGATGGAATTGTGTCTGCCCCATACGAAGCACATATCGGATGTCTGGTAACTAGTCTTTATAATCGGATATACATGACCTAGCATAATATCCCGATAGCTGCAGCATATAAGAGAACAAGTTCCGTATCCTACATGATCATCATCTCCACTATAACTGAAGTGATACTTCCGTCTTGACATCACACCCAATATACTACGATTCTCAATATACCCAGAAGAGGCGTACACAGAACCGGTTAAAGCCTTGAACGACCAAAACCAAAGCATATTGATTGTCGCAAGTATTAACGGTGCAAGTCTCAGGTTAAGACCAAATACACCTACCCTGAATTCAGACTTCCATAGACACATAGTTATACTACCAATGGAACTCCGAAAGGGTCTATCCAGAGCGAAGCTGTTTCCCGTACCATCGGTAAAACACAACCTCCTATTACACTTGCATGGGTATCCTATACCCAAATATATGAGAACTATGCAGTTATGCCCTCACAAAGCGCACAAGTGTAATACTAGTCTTTTAGGCATTATCGATGTCCAATCTCGATAATACTCTGACTAGGGATATTTAATGATTGATCCTTCGTGGATTGATACTGTCTCATATCATCTCAATCCATGAACAAATCATAAAGACCTCCTTTGTCATCTTGGTGATCTAATCACAAATGATAAGAGAGCAATCTCCTTTGTCACATAGTTAATTTGTACAAAAACACCATGATCTGTACAAATATTGACCCTATGAGTCATAATTGTCCAACAATCTCCCACTTGGCCTATAGCCAGTCACTCGAGTGTCCGACACCCGAACTATGTACGGTTCGCTCAAACTGCTGAGAAATGTTTTCGTCAGCGGATTTGCATGATTATCATCTGATGCGATTTATTCGATCATTACATCGCCACGATGTATGATCCGAACGAATTAGATGAATATCGAAGTATATATCTGGATCGTTGATGAGACCATTAATTCTTTAGCTTGCGCTGAAGCCTAGCTCAGCTGCTAACAGAAATATATCTAATCTAATTAGATTTTTGTATCGACCCAGAAGGCTTCTATTGCTGACTCAGCTACAGAAATAACCCGCATTTGTTGTTTATTCGGTAACATTATCTTGCTTGGAAGATTTCCAGCTCACTGTACCGTTTATTCAAACTGTATAGTGCCATTTGCGACTTTTAGTCGTTTTATCGGTTAGGGAACTTGCAACAGTGATCCCAGTCACTTCAAGTTCTCCATCTCCATTGATTAAGACCGCATCCTTAGTTCTCTAAGATACTAATGGGTGTTCTTAACATCAATCCAGTGACTATCACTTGGATTGGCCTGTTTGTGACTGCATATGCTCAAAGCGTATGAGACACCAGGTCACGTACATTTTTCAATGTACGATTTCTCGGAGAGTTTTCTGAAAGCCAAGCTTTCACCGATAGTTATTTGGGAAAATTTCATTTCCAAGAAATGATATATCATCATTATTTATAGGACATTTACTGTCAGTGCACTCCCACTAACCTACTTATATACACAAGAATCATTTCGTTTTGAATTAAACCATAAACCATTATGATTACATCAAAACGATAATTATAAGAACCTAATGCTTGCTTCAATCCAAACATGGATCAAATAACTTGCAAACCTTGTTTGCTAGTTTTGGTATGACAAAACCGACAGGATGTTGTAAACATCCTCCAAAAGGTTTCCTTTTCAGGAAAGTGATTTTCCCGTTCAGCTGTCATATTTCATAAATGAAACATGCAGCATTAGCAAGCATTATCCAAATGGATTTACCATGGTAATAGGTAAAAGGTTTCATCGTAATCGACACAATATTGATAACGATACCTTTTCGTAATAAGCCTAGCTTAGTACGTTGGTATGTTGCCATCCATGTACGTCTTCCTTGAAGTCTTATAAAGTACCAATAGGCACAATGCCTTGCGGTACATCAACTAGTATCCAAACTTGTTGATTTACATGGAATCCATTTCGGACTCATGACACTTTGTCATAATAGGGAGTCGATACCTTGTATCACTTCCTCATGCGTAGTCAATTGGTATACCTCAATAAGATTGACATCTTTATGAGGTGAGATCAGAAACCCATACCCCATGTTGTTTTCTGACTCTCTCCGACTTACGCGGTTCTTGTGTATTCGAAGATTATTGGTATAGTTTCATCCTTGATGAACTATTTATGTTCCATTAGGAATCAGTGTCTGGAATAGTATTACTCCGATTTTCATCGAGTTTTACTATCCTCCCACTTACCATTGCATTTAGGTATTCCTCTTAGGAAAACCGCATGGTGAGCAACAATTAAAATTGTTCTCTTGTGAGTTGTATAAGTACTATACTTATGGTTTCCCTTGGATAACCTAGAATTGGCACTTATCCAATTTGGGTTCTAGTTTGCTATCATCCAAATATATGCCTAGCATACCCAAATATTCGGGAATTAGAAACTTATTGCTTAAGTATTTTCCATTACGGTCTTACCGTGACAGTTTAATACTTTAGTCGATCTGTTCGTCTATTTCATGTCGAAAACTTTAAAAGTTTCCGATTTGTGTTTCATAAGAAACACATAACCATAACGCGATGCCACATCCGTAAAGGTCACGAAATATTCATATCCACTTCTAGCCTAGCTAGACATGGGCCCACTTGCTTCACTATGAACTGGGGCTAACAGATCGGTGGATATACGATTCTTGTTTGCCCAATAAACTAGATTCGCAGACTTTATTTGATTGGAATCAAATATGTCCTAGTACCCACTCTTCAAAAGTGTGGATATACGATTCTTGTTTGATTGTGTCCCAGACAACATTGCCACTTATTAGTTTCTTCCGGTCAAATCAGTTTGAGCTATTTGTTTGTCATGTTATACGTTTGATATTTATTTATATTCAAAATATAAATTATATTATTCACATCTAATGTGTTTATCTCAATATCATCTTTATAAAATAAAACACTTTAGTGTTCTAGATAATAAAGGTTCACCCAGAGCGGGTTAAACTCTGATATAGAGATAATGTCTCTAGTAAAAGTAGTTACATTATAACAGTTTCCTAATTTAAGTACACACCCGAAGGGTAGTTCCTAAATATAGGTATCTACGGTTAAAATAGTGACTTTCGTCCCGTTTCCAATTCACAGATTAATCTCAATTGAAGTCAGTATCCTGCTCATAGCAGATTCTGAACATCAACATATTTTTATGTATCACACTAAGTATTTAAAATCCAATTTTAATACTAGTAGTGAACATATTTATGACAAACTTATTTGAAGTCTGAGCCATGCCCGTCTTCAATTCCTTCATGTCTTCTTTGTGCAAATGGCAGTCACGCTTCCTCGATCATGTTTGCCACATTTTAGGCAGACATTTTGGGATATATCCTTTATCTTCCCAGAAGATTATAATGATTTTGCCTTTGCCCTTATCAATACTCTAGAAGCCTTTGGCCTAGCCTCGGCTAACTAGAACATCGAAATGAGGTGCGACTTGCTCTACTTACCTTATTGCAAACTTTGGCTTTGTCTCCTTGAGAATAGCCATTAACTCTCCAAGAGTTATTATTGCAATTTAATACTTCTAAGATCTAAAGAATAGATCTATGAAGATCCTTCAATTTCAATATCATACTTTAAGGATCTAATCCTTAGTTCTGATTAAGAAATTAAGGAGTCTATATGACAAGTTTAATGGATTAAGCACTGAAGTTATCATCACATGATCTTCCAAAGATTATGCTCTACTATTTTCTCAACTCCGGGCTTAGGCTTAACATGTTATTTTATCAAATAAAGTAACTTATTATTTTCCAAGACCATCCTGAAATTTATTCCCAAATTTGAAAATTAAACCATTTAAATACATTTTCCTTAGGATTATGTTTTAAATACTAATCTTTCAATTTTATCTTGATTGTAATAGTCCAACTATTTAATCAACGATTTAGGTACTATTTATTATAATGATTGTTATAGTCCAACTATTTAATCAAATATAATTTAATAGATTAAATTCAATTATATTGATTACTATAATCCAATTATAAAATCAACTATTAATTGAATTAGTTTGAATACAGTCCAACTGTTTAGTAAAACAACGTTTTAAATATTAGTCCAACTAACATTTAATTTATTTGACGAATGATATTTGATTGAGCGCGTATGGCAAGTAATTAAACGAATATTGCAAATTTAATTCTTGCCTCCCACTATTTTTCGGCGAGCCTCTAACCCTCTGTCGAGTACTCGGGAAACCGTGTTTCCTAGTAGGCTAGGATCCCGTCTAATATCACACAATCTTGACTTTGGCCAACAAATTGTATGATAATTAACTAGGTAGATCTCTAAGATCAATTGGATCCAATTCCTAGATCTAGTAGGGGGACATCCAAGTTCGAAACATATATCTCATATATGCCAATATATCCAATATATTACCTAACATTTTTCCTCTGAATCAACTAAGCCTTGGCTTTGGCACAACAAACTTAGTGATCCCAGTTAAGCAGAATCCATTGACCATGGAAAGCTTCGTAATCAATGTCGATGGAAAATAAGTGGTCTTGACTTTGGCCAACAAACCACAACTTGGACAAGACACCAATATGGAACAAAACCTTCGTGATTCAAACACATCCTCGATGGACAAAGGTCTTGACTTTGGCCAACAAACCAATGCTAGTCTTAGATCTTGAGTAAGAATCACTCAATGGAAGGAAAAACGCTTAATATTGTTTGAGGGTTTTTCGCGTGCAAATTGGCAACCAAATTATTATCTTTGTTAAGGTCTCATCATCATACACCCTTAAACATGCATTCTAAACACATAATAAAGCGCATATAAATAAATAATAATGATATGCGGATGGATACTTAAACATTGATCCTATATCAAATCTCTCCATTTCCTCTCTCCCGCTAGCACAGATATTTACTTCTACTCATTACACTACACTTCTAAAGAAACCTCATTTACATTGAGGGGAATATGTGAGAAGAGAAATACAAAGAGTATGGAGGTAATAGGCTGGACACGCAGGTCTAATTAATAAATTCTAAATTTATTACAACAATTTCTAAAATTGCCCCACCCATCTAATATCCATCCGATATACATTATTGAAGCATCACAATCATGTATTCACACAAGCATGTTATCAATTAATCTAATCAAATTAATTAATCTGATAATTAATGACCATCCAATGTTCAAACAACGATTTGATTTTGCGCGAGTCAAACTCGTTTTGCGAATAAGTACTCAAAGTACGAATTCTCGAATTAAATTAAACTACATAATTAAATCCAATTCAATTTGTATTTAATACTAATTCGCCATTTAATTCCAAATTAAATATCACACTTTGTTAACGAACCTTTACGACTTAAATTCCAAATTTAATCGTTACGGGTCTCAAAGCCCGATTAATATCCAATATTTATTTAATTAAAGTCCAATGGGCTTTTAATTAATTTCTTTAAGGTGTGGACTTTTGGTCAACTCGGGTCAAACCCAATAACCAAAGCCCAATCAAGGAGTAACCCCATAAGCCTAGAAATCAATTTAGGCCCATTAGGCCCAATTAAATTTTAAAGGTCCATTAGTCGCAATTGGACTTTATGGAAGCGGTTTTGGGCCCAATTGGATCCAACCAATTTTAGCCTAAACCTAACTTGGTACAACCAAGCCCAATAAGCCCAATAACAACATTCAAGCCCAATATTACAAAATAGGCCCAACATAATTAAATTACAAAAACCCAATTTCACAATTTAATTACATAAAGTGTAAATCATAATTAATTAACCAAATCAATATTTCCAAAACACCAAATTAGCCTAATTAATCATGCTTATCAACATTAAATCATGTCCAATATAATTTAAAAAAAATCAAACCCATTTTATGCTATTCAAGTCTCGACAATGGGGTTAATTTTATGTCCAATTTCAATTCAATCCAATTAAACATTAAATTAACATTTCCAACATGATTCCAACTCATCCAATGAATCAAAATCAAAAAATTCCAAGATATTAGGGCAAACATGACTTTCGGCCAAGCTAAGTCATTAGGGAAAAAATTGATCCAACTCAATATTCATCAAATTGAACATGCATAACACCATATTATCATCATTCAAGCATATATCAACAATCAATTTCATCAAAACATGCTCAAATCATTTTTACCCTAATCATGTTTCATGCTCAAAATGGCTCAAGATACCATTGTTGGGTTTCTATTAAGCCCAAGGATCATTATCAAGCAATGAAACAAGTATGAATACACAAAGGAGAATGGCAGAATCATACTCACAACGATCATATTGGATGCATTGAAGAACAAAAACTTTTTAAGCCCTTTGAACCCTCCTAGAGTGCTCGGTAGTCCACTGTTTTTCTTCCTCAAATTCGGTCCAAGCTCCAAGCTTTTTGGGTGGTGATTCCATGCTCACAAGTTGGTTTCCCTATCACCTTTGTATATCCTCATTTGGTGTGCTAGCAATTGGTGATTTTTGCCACAAAAATCACTCTCTTGCTCCTCCTACATGTCACAGTTTTAGGCAGTAAAACAGAAGGAAGAACAACCCCTTGGGCGTGAGGAAGAAGAGAGGAAAGAGAAGAGAGAGTGTTGGTTGTAAAGGAAAAAGTATATCTAATACCAATTTTGAATTTCCAAAAATTCATTACCCTTTTCTCTTTCCAAAAGTCAAGCTTTAAAGCTTGCCAACTACCACCATCAATCCATCAATCAATGAATAGTGATTGGTGTCAATCACTCAAAGTGAAAGACATCTATCACTTGATTGACGAATGATGTGACGCTAGATGCGACTAGCGATTTGACGCTTGATTTGACTTGCATGTCGCACTCGAATTCGAAATGCGAATGCGCTCGCAAACAATCCTGGGCTCGGGTTCGCTAATTCCAAATTAACGAATTTTTCGTTGCGACGTAATTAAATCTAATTTAATTTAATAATCATGCCTATCATAATTACTATTCACGTCGCTTACGAATTAATTCTAAATTAATTCGTTCGCCCGAATTAAAATCTAATTTTAATTTCGCGTCGAAATCCAATTTCGTTTAATATATCGAATATATTAATTTATCGATTAATTTTAAATTAATCGTTCTCTCTCTTTAAATAATATTTTATCCCAGATAAAATATCTCCGTAATTAATCCCAGATTAATTTTCTCTCTCATCCAATTAATCCCAGATTAATAAAGTGCGAGTCATACTGTTGGGGTTGGTGCTCAGAGCGCCAATTCCCGGTTGTATTTCTGTTAAATACTTCTGTAAAACATTATTATTATGAATAATATATGCAGTTTCTATAATATAATCTATCTTTCTATATGGTAAAGACGTAATGACCCTAGAATGATTAGTCATGATACAGTTGCAAAAGCGTCACAACGGACATTGAGAAGTATCATGACGTTGTCATTCTCAGACAGTTCCTGGTCAAGGTTTACACTACTTGGTCAGTATAGTAAACCCGTTGAGACCGGTACATGTCGTATACTCGAATAAATGATTCCAATGGTTTCTCAATGAACCATTAGTCTTGGAGACTGGTATAGACGTGTAGGTGTTTATAGCGGATAAACACTGAACGACTCACCGAAGATTCTTAATGGATGGTACACCAGCGTCAATAAGAATCTTCTTGGGTTGAGTAGCACTTGTGATTCTTAGACTTGAGATGCCATTGTGGGCACATGAGACATCTTCTACACTTAGACGGCAGTCACGTCACCGATCTATTAAGATCAGACCTCCGCCTGTTCGTTGGGTGTAGATAGATCCTCAGGGTGTCCTATGTGTATCAAGATAGGATCCGTCAGTTCTGTGTATCAGAGCAGAGGTAGTCCATATGATTAGCAATCAGATAAAACCATGGGCCCGTGGTAAAGTTTAGAAGCTAGTTCTAAACATTCTTTTGAGATTGCTAATAGAATAGTCGACTGGATAATCCCGATAGAGATTTGACGTTTACATCTATATCTCTGGGATTTATCCGGATACCTGTGACGGAGGAATTATACATTTGCCATGACCTCGACCTGTATGGTTCAGCGAGATTATCCGTGATCGTCATAATCTACGGGTGGATAGATTATGGACACGAAATTAGATTTCGTGACGGATATACCTGAATCTAGAGAGTCTCAATAATGAAACATACTCGTAGAGCACTAGAGCAACATTAATAAATAATATTGATTATTTATAAAGTCGTTTAAAGGTTAAACGCAAGATACGTGCTAAAAGGACTAGATAGTCATTTGCCTAATTATTGTGTATTTACATTTAATACTTGATTAATTTAAATACACATTAATTAATAGTCAAAATGAGTTATTTGACTTTTATCCTAAATGAATATATGTTTTTAATATTTAATGTAAATATTATACATATATTTAATATATTTGTATTTGATTAATTAATTAATTATTTAATTATTAAATGATTAAATTAATTAAAATATAAATATCTTATGTTAGGATATTTGAAGTAAATGACATTAGTTGCAATTGTTGACTTAAATAAATATCCATAAAGTGTTTTAGATATTTGTCAAGTTGATTAAATGATTTTGAAATGAATTTGAAATGAAAAATTTGGTATATACATGGACATTGAATTCGGCCAAGGCTATTCTTTGCACAAGTATATATTGTTTTCATTTGCTTTTCATTTGGTTAACCTAATACATTTCACAAAACATAAATTTCACAAAAGGAAGCCAAAGGAGCCTAAAGAAAAAGAAAGACAAACATCAAAAGCTTGAATTTTAGTAAGTTTCTTGAACTTGCTATTAGTAAGGAATTTGTTCCTTAGGTTCTAGGCTTTAATATATGATATTATTAGGATGTTTCTTTCTTTGTTCCTTGTGGTTTTTGTTGATGGAAGTTTTGGTGAAGTGTGAAGCATGTGTAATGAAGGAAGTGTTGTGACTATTGTAGTTATAAACATTCTTTTAAGGTTTTGGAAACCATGTTGCTAATCTAGAGTTGTTGACCCACTCTTAAATGACCTAGATTTGATCTTGAGTTGTTTCATTGTGTTGAGACTTGGATTGGATGGAAGAATGATGATTGAAGTAATTGATTTAATGTATTTGGTCTAATTTGTCCAATTTGTGGAAATTGAAAAATTAGGGTTCTTAACTAATTCCAAATTTGGGGCTTTTCATATATGTTGAACATTTGGTGTGTATATGATGCACATAAAGTTTCATGTTGATTAGATTCATTTGGATGAGTTTTGGAGCATGAAATGACAAAATGGTCAAAATGGGCACCAAATGGTGCTCACGGCTTTGGATGATAATTTGGGGATTTTGGTTTGTTGGTGTTTTGATGTTTTGAACATCATAAGTTCATCTTAGAAATGATTCAGAATCATTCAAAATTGATTTGATCAATTTCGGACTAAAATGGACAAAATTACAAAGCAAGGGTATTTCGGTAAATTCACCTAAAAATGTTTTATTGAATTTATTTTCATAATTTGATTATTGGAATGTTAAATAAATATGTTTATTTAATTAATCTGAGAAAAAGTTTTGAAATCTGAAAATCGGATTTTCACCGCTTCCGCTGCGTTACCGGATTCACCCCCTAAAAACCCCTACAAAATGGTATCAGAGCGAGTCTGATTCTAGGCCACCTAATATGATTAGCCTTCATTGAATCAATGTTTAATCATGTTTTCTTGACTTTATGCATGCTTATTAGGATCTAAATTGGTTAGATTTAGGGTGTATGACACTTAGCGGAAAATCCCTAATTAATAAGGTTTGAATATAATTATGTATTTGATGCATGTTATATGGTCCGTCTTGTCAATACGGTTTATGAATACTTCTTTGTGACTACATCCGAGACCGTGCCTCTGCTGTGAGGATGTAGCCGATAAAGATTTATTTATACCGGATGTATATCAGATACTAGGTAAATTCAAGTAAAAGCGGAATTCTGAACGTGCCCTAGCTGTCAGGATTACGTAAGTAACTTGAGTTTATCATTGACGAGTTTAACCTTGGTACGTCTCCTTGTGGGCCTGCCTTCGCAGCGACAACGAGAAACGGCCAGGACCGGATACTTAGGAGTCATTAGTGAATGATTGACAAATGAGTTGTCTACCTGATGAATATACGTAGGCGAGACCGTGCCTCTGCTGTGAGCCGAAATATATTCACGGGATCCACTTTTCACTATTAGTATTTAATTTAATTATTAAATATTTGTATTCTGTTTTGGGATTACAGTATTCATGATTTAGTGGGAGGGGCATATTAGATTAAAAATCCATGATCTAGTTTATGCTTTTGATATTATATGAAACTGCTTTATTTCTGCTAACCTTTTTCGTGATCTATATGATAGATTGGCGATGGCGGCACAATCCACAAATCAGTTTGCGCGTATGCTTGATGCGAACAAACTGAAAGGCGCTGAGAACTTTGCAGACTGGGAATTGGATTTGAGGATTGTCCTCGATTCCGAAAAGCTGGGTTATGTTCTTGAGGGTCCGTTTCCCCTTGCAGTGGGAGAGGATGCTTCGGAGGAGGAACGCCAAGTTTTTGAAACTTGGAAGGATGATGATTTAAGGGTTAAATCATACATCCTTAGTTCACTGTCTTCGAAACTCAAGCAACAGTACTATGGTATGCTAGATTCCTATAGTATGATGACGCGATTGAGACAATCGTTTGAGAACCAGGAACAAGTGATTGTTCACAAAGTCGCCATGGAACTGTTCCATGCGCGTCTGGATGAGGGGCAAAGTGTTAGCCCACATGTTCTTCAGATGATCGATTTGATCGATCAATTGAGGCAACATAATCTCATCTTGAATGACATTCTCGGTAGGAGTGTCATTCTTGGTTCACTGCTAGCTTCATTTCGCCAGTTCGTGATGTACTTCAACATGCACGGGACTGTCTGTACCTACCAGGAGCTACATAGGATGTTGCTCACGGCAGAAGAGGACCTTAAGAAGGGAGTACCGACTCGCCCTCCTAGAACTACTTCTCTTTGCTTCTTCCCAAGGATGGTCCAAGGGAAAGAACAAGAAAGGCAAAAAGAAGAAGAAGGCTTTTGGTCCTCAACAACAGGCGAAGATTGCAAAGCAAAAGGGCTTCTGAAGACAAATGCCACCACTGCGGCAAAGTTGGGCACTGGAAAAGGAACTGTCCTGATTACATTGCCCAAGTGAGGAGAGACATAGCTTCTACATCAGGTACTTTTTTTTCCAGTTATTGATTTATCTTTGGCTTGTGAAGCCGTTACATCCAGCTGGATTTTAGATTCTGCTTGTCCCATTCACATTTGCAATTCGTTGCAGGTGCTGAAGGAAAGTAGGAAACTGAAGCCTGGAGAGATGCAGTTGCGGTTCGGGAGTGGAGACTCTTTGGATGCAGTTGCAGTGGGAGTATGCGAGATCTCATTGCCGAATGAGACACTTTTGTTATATGACTGTCATTTTGTACCGGGATGTGTCGCTAATATTATATCACTTTTTGTATTGGATATACAGAAGGCTTTTGTATTAATATTAAGAATAGTTCTTTGTATTTATATGATAAAAATAATATTCAGATCCTTTGTTGTCCAAACCAGCATGGTCATTATACATTGCAAACTTCAAAAGATATATTAAATACTGGAGTTAATAAACGTAGTTTACCTGTAATTAATAATACTGAACTTTGGCATATGAGACTTGGTCACATTGGCGTTAAACGCCTTACCCAATTGGTTAGGAATGGTTTGATATCAGATCTTACCATTGAATCCTATCCAACTTGTGAATCCTGTATTCAGGGTAAAATGACCAAAGCCCCATTTTCTGGTGTTGGACACCGCGCCACTAACTTACTGGAACTCGTACATTCTGATGTATGTGGTCCACTAAGTCAAACTGCTCACAGTGGTTATTCGTACTTCGTTACCTTTACCGATGATTTATCACGGTACGGTTATGTGTATTTGATGCGACATAAATCGGAAACCTTTGAAAAGTTCAAAGAGTTCCGAAATGAAGTAGAAAAACAAACTGGTAAATATATTAAATGCCTTCGATCAGATCGAGGCGGTGAATATATGAGTGGTGAGTTCATGGATTATATGAAGGAGAATGGGATTCTCGCTCAATATACTCCTCCAGGTACACCACAGCACAATGGTGTATCTGAAAGGAGAAATCAGACTTTATTGGATATGGTCCGATCGATGTTGAGTTTCACAGATTTGCCCTATTACTTATGGGGCTACTCTCTCTTAACAGCCGCACATCTTTTGAATAAGATTCCTTCAAAGGCTGTTCCTACGACACCGTATCAGATATGGTTCGGTAGGAGACCAAATCTTAATTATATTAAGGTTTGGGGTTGTCCTGCCTATGTCAGGGTGACTCAGCAAGATAAGATTCGCCTCGAGGGCAAAAGTTTAGGTTTGTTGGATATCCTTCGAATACGAGGGGATATCTGTTCTATGATACCGAGCATCGAAATGTGTTCGTAGCTCGCTTCGCAAAATTTCTAGAAGTAGAATTTTTGTCAGAAGGTGGTAATCATAGACAGGTTGAGCTTGATGAAGTCCAACCTGAAAACAACGAACCAACGGAGGACCTGAAGTTCAAGTAGATGAAGGACCTTCAACACACACACTCCGTAGGTCGGAAAGGGTATCTAGACCTCCTGAACGCTTGTATTTGATACAAGAAAAGAGTCTGGATGTTCTCTTAGTTGAAGAGACAGATCCTTTCACCTATAGAGAATCGATGTTGGACATCGACTCCTTGAAATGGCAAAGTGCCATGAAATCCGAGATAGACTCAATGCATGAAAATCAAGTTTGGGACTTGATTCCGCTTCCCGAAGGAATTGTTCCTATCGGTTGTAAATGGGTTTACAAGAGGAAGCGCGGGCCTGACGGTAAGGTTGAAACTTACAAGGCCTGACTGGTAGCAAAAGGTTACACGCAGCGACCTGGCGTCGACTACGATGAAACTTTTTCGCCGGTAGCAATGCTTAAGTCTATCCGGATTTTGCTTTCTATAGCTGCGTATCATGACTACGAGATTTGGAAAATGGATGTCAAAACGGCTTTTCTAAATGGATTTCTTGATGAAGAAATCTATATGGAACAGCCGGAAGGTTTCACGTCCAGCGAAACCTCGGGTATGGTATGTAAGCTTAAGAAGTCCATTTATGGACTTAAACAAGCTTCACGAAGTTGGAATCTTCGATTCGATGAGATTATTAGATCGTCTGGTTTTCTCAGAATTCGGAAGAATCCTGTGTGTATCAGAAGGCCAGTGGGAGCATGGTCGTATTTTTAGTCTTATATGTTGATGACATCCTAATCATTGGAATGATTTAGGTATGTTGCAAGGCGTCAAAGCGTACCTCTGTAAGAATTTCTCCATGAAGGACCTGGGAGAAGCTTCCTATGTTTTAGGGATAAAACTCTATAGAGATAGACAAAGGAGGCTGATTGGGTTATCCCAATCAACGTACGTAGATAAGATCTTGGAACGGTATAGCTTTGGTAACTGTAAGACAGCAAACATACCGTTCAGACATGGGATTCATCTTTCCAAGAAGATGTGTCCACAAACAGAAGATGAGAAGGTTAGAATGTCTAACCAACCTTATGCTTCATGTTTGGGTAGCATAATGTATGCCATGTTATGTACGAGGCCTGATATCAGTTTCGCTGTTAGCGTAACTAGTCGATATCAGTCCAATCCAGGTAATGACCATTGGATGGCCATTAAACATATCCTAAAGTATCTTAAAGGTACTAAGGATAAGTTAATAGTTTATGGAGGAAACGAACTGCAGGTTAATGGGTATACAGACTCCGATTTCCAATCGGATCCCGATGATAGAAAGTCTACATCTGGATTGTCTTTACCCTTAACGGAGGTGTGCAGTTTGTTGGAAGAGTTCCAAACAGGGATCGACAGCTGATTCCACCACTGAGGCGGAATATATTGCAGCTTCTGAAGCTGCAAAAGAGGCTGTGTGGATAAAGAACTTTATCACAGAATTGGGAGTTGTCCCAAGTATCGAGAATGCGATTCCGTTATACTGTGATAATACTGGAGCCATTGCGCAAGCAAAGGAACCAGGGCGCATCAGAAGTCGAAGCATGTGGAACGCAAGTACCACATCATTCGAGAGATCGTGTCGCAAGGGGATATTGTCGTGTGCAAGGTACCGAGTGAAGATAATGTAGCAGACCCGCTGACGAAGGCCATACCTCCGAAGCTGTTTGATAAACACGTGGAGTCGATGGGTATTAGATACAATCGATATTGGCACTAGAGCGAGTGGGAGATTTTGTTGGGGTTGGTGCTCAGAGCGCCAATTCCCGGTTGTATTTCTGTTAAATACTTCTGTAAATGAATAATATATGCAGTTTCTATAATATAATCTATCTTTCTATATGGTAAAGACGTAATGACCCTAGAATGATTAGTCATGATACAGTTGCAAAAGCGTCGCAACGGACATTGAGAAGTATCATGACATTGTCATTCTCAGACAGTTCCTGGTCAAGGTTTACACTACTTGGTCAGTATAGTAAACCCGTTGAGACCGGTACATGTCGTATACTCGAATAAATGATTCCAATGGTTTCTCAATGAACCATTAGTCTTGGAGACTGGTATAGACGTGTAGGTGTTTATAGCGGATAAAACACTAAACGACGACCGAAGATTCTTAATGGATGGTACACCAGCGTCAATAAGAATCTTCTTGGGTTGAGTAGCACTTGTGATTCTTAGACTTGAGATGCCATTGTGGGCACATGAGACATCTTCTACACTTAGACGGCAGTCACGTCACCGATCTATTAAGATCAGACCTCCGCCTGTTCGTTGGGTGAAGATAGATCCTCAGGGTGTCCTATGTGTATCAAGATATGATCCGTCAGTTCTGTGTATCAGAGTATAGATAGTCCATATGATTAGCAATCAGATAAAACCATGAGCCCGTGGTAAAGTTTAGAAGCTAGTTCTAAACATTCTTTTGAGATTGCTAATAGAATAGTCAACTGGATAATCCCGATAGAGATTTGACGTTTACATCTATATCTCTGGGATTTATCCGGATACCTGTGACGGAGGAATTATACATTTGCCATGACCTCGACCTGTATGGTTCAGCGAGATTATCTGTGATCGTCATAATCTACGGGTGGATAGATTATGGACACGAAATTAGATTTCGTGACGGATATACCTGAATCTAGAGAGTCTCAATAATGAAACATACTCGTAGAGCACTAGAGCAACATTAATAAATAATATTGATTATTTATAAAGTCGTTTAAAGGTAAACGCAAGATACGTGCTAAAAGGACTAGATAGTCATTGCCTAATTATTGTGTATTTACATTTAATACTTGATTAATTTAAATACACATTAATTAATAGTCAAAATGAGTTATTTGACTTTTATCCTAAATGAATATATGTTTTAATATTTAATGTAAATATTATACATATATTTAATATATTTGTATTTGATTAATTAATTAATTATTTAATTGTTAAATGATTAAATTAATTAAAATATAAATATCTTATGTTAGGATATTTGAAGTAAATGACATTAGTTGCAATTGTTGACTTAAATAAATATCCATAAAGTGTTTTAGATATTTGTCAAGTTGATTAAATGATTTTGAAATGAATTTGAAATGAAAAATTTGGTATATACATGGACATTGAATTCGGCCAAGGCTATTCTTTGCACAAGTATATACTGTTTTCATTTGATTTTCATTTGGTTAACCTAATACATTTCACAAAACATAAATTTCACAAAAGGAAGCCAAAGGAGTCTAAAGAAAAAGAAAGACAAACATCAAAAGCTTGAATTTTAGTAAGTTTCTTAAACTTGCTATTAGTAAGGAATTTGTTCCTTAGGTTCTAGGCTTTAATATATGATATTCTTAGGATGTTTCTTTCTTTGTTCCTTGTGGTTTTTGTTGATGGAAGTTTTGGTGAAGTGTGAAGCATGTGTAATGAAGGAAGTGTTGTGACTATTGTAGTTATAAACATTCTTTTAAGGTTTTGGAAACCATGTTGCTAATCTAGAGTTGTTGACCCACTCTTAAATGACCTAGATTTGATCTTGAGTTGTTTCATTGTGTTGAGACTTGGATTGGATGGAAGAATGATGATTGAAGTAATTGATTTAATGTATTGGTCTAATTTGTCCATTTGTGGAAATTGAAAAATTAGGGTTCTTAACTAATTCCAAATTTGGGGATTTTATTATGTTGAGCATTTGGGTGTGTATATGATGCAATAAAGTTTCATGTTGATTGGATTTCATTTGGATGAGTTTTGGAGCATGAAATGACAAAATGGTCAAAATGGGCACCAAATGGTGCTCACGGCTTTGGATGATAATTTGGGGATTTTGGTGCTTTTGGTGTTTTTATGTTTTGAACATCATAAGTTCATCTTAGAAATGATTTAGAATCATTCAAAATTGATTTGATCAATTTCGGACTAAAATGGACAAAATTACAAAGCAAGGGTATTTCGGTAAATTCACCTAAAAATGTTTTATTGAATTTATTTTCATAATTTGATTATTGGAATGTTAAATAAATATGTTTATTTAATTAATCCGAGAAAAAGTTTTGAAATCTGAAAATCGGATTTTCACCGCTTCCGCTGCGTTACCGGATTCACCCCCTAAAAACCCCTACACATACATCATCGGTGAATCTTCGGGAAGCGACCCATGAGATCCCCATATATGTTGGCAGTAAATACGATCGTCGGACTATCCGAACACGTAAGTACCTAGTACTACATTTGTACCGATTTACAAGACAAGGTTGGCTTCTAGCAAAGCGCCATGCCTACCCAATTCTCCAGAAACATGCTTACAGGAATAAGCGATCTATATCAGGTGTAGTATACGTAGTATTGTGTATATCGATCCAGTATCGGATGGTCACGTGCTAGGCCTGGGGCTGGAATTGTGTCTGCCCCGTACGAAGCACATATCAGATGTCTGGTAACTAGTCTCTATAATCAGATATACATGACCTAGTCATAATATCCCGATAGCTGCAGCATATAAGAGAACAAGTTTCGTATCCTACGTGATCATCATCTCCACTATAACTGAAGTGATACTTCCATCTTGACATCACACCCAATACACTACGATTCTCAATATACCCAGAAGAGGCGTACACAGAACCGGTTAAAGCCTTGGACGACCAAAACCAAAGCATATTGATTGTCGCAAGTATTAGCATTGCAAGTCTCAGGTTAAGACCAAATACACCTACTCTGAATTCGGACTTTCATAGACACATAGTTATACTACCAATGGAACTCCGAAAGGGTCTATCCAGAGCGAAGCTGTTTCCCGTACCATCGGTAAAACACAACCTCCTATTACACTTGCATGAGTATCCTATACCCAAATATATGAGAACTATGCCGTTATGCCCTCACAATGCGCACAAGTGTAATACTAGTCTTTTACGCATTATCGATGTCCAATCTCGATAATACTCTGACTAGGGATATTTAATGATTTATCCTTCGTGGATTGATACTGTCCTCTATCATCTCAATCCAGGAACAAATCATAAGGACCTCATATCATTTATACATCTTGGTGATCTAATCACAAATGATAAGAGAGCAATCTCCTTTGTCACATAGTTAATTTGTACAACAACACCATGATCTGTACAAATAGTGACGCTATGGGTCATAATTGTCCAACAACAACGTGTGGAGGAGAGATAAGGTCGGAAAGATCTATGTTATCATATGAAAAAACCTTGCATTCCATGCATCTCATGCATCATTATGACCTCTTGTGATTTTAGCCATCATAGTTGAGCATTGGGTTAGGGAGAACGAAAGAATAGTCAAGAAGACAATGACAAGTGGTGCAGAAATAGCCAACAACGACGCTTCCCATGTGGATCAGTTAGAAACCACAGTGAATAAGATGACATGGCGGCTGTAGACTGCGGTCAATGTCCTTGCCAATTTGACAGCAATTCTACCAACACCTCAAGCGAAGGGGACCGAGTCTAGCGAAAAGAGGCGTGAGGAGCCTGAGAATAGAGGGGAGGAAGTTCCTATCCTAGATGATGAAGATATGGCGGACTATGCTACAAGAAGAACAACCAAGAGAAAGGCCGACCTTGAACTACAAAAGCTAAAAGAGCAGATGAAGGTAGTGACCCAAAAGATGAAAGGAAAACATGAGGATTTATTGGACTATAATGCCATGGCCTTTAATGAACAACTGCCCAATCAATTTAAAATACTCAAAATGGTAAAGTTTAATGGGAATGGGAACCCGAAGGTGCTTCTTCGTCAATATGTGTCAATGATGAGTGTAATTGGACTATCCCAAAGTCAAGTGCAGAAGATGTTCGAGATGTCATTAAAGGGAACGCCCGTGGTATGGTATCATGGCATTGAGAATAAAATAAAGGATGGTTGGAAAGCTTTGGCTGAGGCCTTTCTGAATCAATACGTCACTGATATGGAGATCGACGTATCACTCCGTGACTTGGAGTACACTAAGTAAAAGTAAGAAGAAAACTTTAAGAAGTACGTTGACCGCTAGAGAAGCCAGCTCTTGAAGATGCAGACACGTCATTCAGAAAAGTACTAAATCAAGATGATTATCAAAGGTACCAAGCCTTCGATTTATAACAAACTGAGGAGGATGACTTCTATGATCTTCGATTTTTGACAATTGAAGGAAATTGTTATGGATTTAGAGGAGGAAGAAGTGGAGAATAGAAAATTCTATAGTAATAAGAAGACTACGGGAGCGTCTTCCGACACTAAGGCCAGTCCAGCTGAAATTACCGTTATAAGGAATATAAGGTTTTCCATTTTGAGATTATCAGCCGTGATTAAAACCTACCTGGAAAAAGCCAATCAACCACACGATAATAGGATCATTCCAAAAAAGAAAAGATAGTTCGAGTTGAAACTCTAAACCTCTGAAGAACAATCGACAAAAACCTTGAGTGCTGATGAGGGCGCCTGATAAGCGGAAAATATATCAATATTTACTACCCATTTTACTTAATATTTTGAATAGTTTCTCGATATTTTTGAATATTTTGATGTGTTTGTGTTATTTTATAGATAAATAAGATTTCAGGACTCACTGAAATCAAATTAGGGCCAAAATAGTGAAAAATGGACAAAAGGGCAAAATTGGAATTTCGTGTCGTGACGCGCACAAATTATTTGTCGCGACGTGCTGATGTAATTATGTTGCCAACATGCGTCATCATGATGTCAGCCTTAATTACTATTCTACCGACATGCGTCATCACTACGTCATCACATGCGTCAGCACTTGCTTCATCACCACGTCATCATGACGTCAGCACAATAATTCAGCCTGCCGACATACGTTATTATTTACATCAGCATGACATCAGCGTAGTGATGTGTAAGCGTTCACGCGTCGTGATGCCGAGCCAATAATTTTGCTGACAGCCATGTGTCATCATCTCATCAAAACCACGTACACGTGTCACGAATCAACGGTGCATCGCGACGCGCAGACCAAAACTTTGCCTATAAATTGAGGCCAAATTCATTTGAAATTTTCATACATTCTTCTGGGGATTTCCTTAAGAATACTAAGAAGATTGTATCTTGTTTGTTTATTTACAACTTTCTTGTATTTAATTTTTATTTTAAGCAATAGATCTTTCTTTATTTTACTTTAAAGTATGAGTAGGTAACTTCCCTCTGCTGGGGTGAAAGGTAAAGCTTTTATTATTATAATTTAGATTAATCTCCCTTAGTTATAATATATAAACTATCTTAAAACTCGATTTAATGGGATACTGCCTTTATGGTCTATTGGACTTAATAAAATTGATTTTAACCTGACTTAATTGGATACCGCCTTTATGGTCGGTTGAAATTAATCAAAAATCTGACTTAATCAGGATACCGACTATATGGTCGGTTGGTAATGTCATGCAATTTATATATTATAATAAGGGAGATTTTTAAATTAGAACTAATAAAAATGGATCCTCTAACCCCATCATTTTATTTCATTGTTTATTTTACCTTTTAATATTCAAGTTTTATTTTATGTCATTTTCTTTATTTAAATTTTTAATAATCCTAGATATGTGTTGTAACTAAATACCGTATCTAGGTTGTGATGAATTCCAATATCACCGGTTTATAAGTTGGTTATTTTATGCCTTGGGTAATATGTTGATTTATTTATTGAGTCTTAGTCTTAATACTTCTTGTTAAATGGCCATTAATAAGATTGATTTGGTAAACTTAAAATGAACTTGGAAAAGGGATTTTAGGTTTAGCCTTAGACTCAATAGCTCACGATCTCACCTTGGGGTAAATGTCTCTTTGATAGATTTCCTTATAGGATATGAATATACCTGTCGGACGGGGGTAGCCATAATTGGAACTTAAACTACATGAGAATGAGTAGAAGCTTTGAATTACTTGTTTTCAGATAAAAATCACCATCCAACCAACAATCAATCAATTAGATACCCGTAGACATTTAGCTTCATAAATTGATAGCTTAGGTATTAAGTCCTCGTGGGATAGATACATTTTATACTACTTGAGCGATATGTGCGCTTGCGTAACGTGTATGTTTATCACCGATCAAGTTTTTGGTGCCGTTGCCGGGGACTTATTTATCTTTTACTATTAATTCTGGGGTTAGATACTTTTACTTGTGTCTAATTTGTTTTTACTTACTATTTTTGTTTTCTTGTGTTTCAGGTTCTCAGACACTATATGAGAATGAGTAGAAGCTTTGAAATCTGTTCGCTTGACCTAGAAATTGAAAGAACTATCAGACAGTTGAGAAGTGAAAGACGAGAAGGCCAAGAAGCATTGATCAACATGAACAATCAAGAACCTGAACCTTTGGAGATTGCACCACCAATTCCCATTCGAGACAGAACTATTCCAGTGGTTGATGACTTCATTTCATGCATTGTACTTCCTCCCTAACCAGCAAATGCGTGTGACATCAAAACATGCATTCAGATGATACAAAAATCAGTTCAGTTCGGGGGAGTGCAACTGAAGATCCTAATGCCCACATCAGTAACTTCCTGGAAGTTTACGGCACATTCAATTACAACTGAGCGACATAAGAAGCAATGAGACTGCATGTGTTCCCATATTCTTTGAAAGACAGAGCCAAGGCTTGGCTCCATTCACTATCTGCAGGTCCTATCACAACTTGGAACACTATTTCCACCAAATTCCTTGCAAAGTACTTTCCTCCAGCCAGAACAGTAAGCTGAGGAATGACATCACATCCTTTGTACAACATGATTCAGAATCCCTCTGCGAAGCTTGGGAAAGATACAAGGAGTTACTCCGAAAATATCCTCATCATGAGATTACAAAGTGGCTACAAGTCCAAACCTTCTACAATGGACTTTCTGGACTTATGAGAACCACAATAGATGCTGCTGTTGGAGGAGCTTTAATGGCAAAAGGAGAAGATCATGACTTAATTGAAGAAATGGCCAACAATAATTCTTTGTGGCCAACAGAAATAAATGCCAAACTAGATCAGATATTCAAATTCATGGAAACTCTTAGCATGTAGGGTAATACTGGATCCATAAGTGCACCATATGGAGGAGCACCAGAGGCAGAATCTTACAACCAACACGATGAGACGGTGAATTATGTCAGCAATTTCAACAGACAGGGAAACAATCCGTATTCCAACACCTACAACCCAAGTTGGAGGAATCATCCCAATTTCGCATGGAGCAACAATTTAGGACAAATGAACAATTCACCACCAGGATTCCAACAACAAAACAAAGGCAAAGAATATGAAAAAGAACCAGGAATAACAGAAGTGTTGGACCAGTTGAAAAAGTAAGAAGCAAAATACGACTCTTTAGCAGTTGTGGTTCAAAATCAAGCAGTATCTATAAAAGCTATGGAAAATCAAATGGGACAACTGGCCAATGCTCAAAGTTACAGACCGAAAGGTACCATTCCTAGCAATACAGAACCAAATCCAAGGAACATAGGGAATGAGCAATGTCAAGCCATTACCTTGAAAAACGTCACTGAAATCAACAAAGATGTTGGAATCAAGGCATCCACTGAGGAAGTTCCAAAAGAAAGCAGCGAAGTTGATCCACAGATGAAGGAAAAAGAGGCAAAAGAAAATGATCAAAATCGATTTACTCCACCTCCACCTTTTCCACAGCATCTCCAGAAACATAAACTGGACAAGCAGTTTGCTCGATTCCTGGAGATATTCAAAAAGCTACGTATCAACATTCCATTTGCAGAAGCATTGGAACAAATGCCCAGCTATGTCAAATTCATGAAAGATATTCTGTCATGAAAGCGAGGATTGAGAGATTACGAGATAGTAGCATTGACAGAAGAATGTAGCTCCATCATTCAGAGGAAACTTCCCCCAAAGTTGAAAGATCTCGACAGTTTCACCATCCTTTGCACCATAGGAGAACATTACTTTGGTAAGGGTTTGTGTGATTTAGGTGCAAGTATTAATGTAACATCCCCGATTCGGGAGACTTTACCGACATGGAATAGGCCGTACTAAACCTATAAGCCTCTAACTCTCTAAACATGAACGGATACTAATATTTTTCTGTATAAAATAAGGGATCATAGCCCAAACAAAACTTAATATAAAAACTCATCACATGTAAATGAAAGCTTAATACAAATCATGACTGTCTCAAACTCAAATATATGACCTTTAGCCAAAATATATTATGTATCTGAAAATCTTGACGTATGAGAGCATTACGTATTGCCATCCCCCCATACGCCTAACTTTAGACAACAGTGCAAATCCATGACTTTGGGGCATTACGTATTGCCGTCCCTCAAAGCATGCCACTACTATCACTAAAACCGGTGGTCTTGGGGCGTTACGTATCTCCGTCTCCCAAGACACAAAATAGAACTGGGGGTGCGGATCTATGCTACCACCCAAGCTCTGAAACTAGAGTCTAGGGAGATTAGGTATCGCCGTCCCCCTAGCCCTGCTCTAAGATATGAGGGCGTTACATATCGCTGTCCCCTCAGTCCTCTACATGTGCACATGACTCTGTCCGTCAATTCCAATCTGTAAAAAGTTACATACTGGAGTGAGTTTTTCCCTCATGGCCCGAAAAAAAATATAAAGCTCAAACTGAAAACATCTCTTTTCTAAAACATTTCTCAAAACATGCTAAATTATATATGATATAAAAATAAACTTGGCTAACGCCCTAATTGCAGAAAAGTAAGTCTGATACTGAAATCTGTTATAAAAAGAAACAACTTAGAGAAAAGTATGTCCACTCACTGTGTTGGAATCTGGCTGGCACTGGATCCCTTGTCGAAGGAGATTGCGGTTCCTGTGGATAATCTATGATCGGGAACTTAATTAGCATGTAGGTTGTAAGAATGAATATCAGAATTTAACTAAGCTGATTAATATATCAACATATCTTATCTATAAGGCTTATCGTACTTATGTCTCGATATAAGGTATTCATTCGAACTGATACGAGACCTATAAGGCAGCCTCAAGCATGCTAGAAAGGAATAAGGATGGCTTAAAAACTGATTCGGGCCACATTTTAAACTCGCGTCGCGACGCAGATCAAGGCGCGTCGTGACGCACATGAACCAGAAGCGTGTCCCAATTTTTACTTTCGCGTCACGATGCAAAACCCTCCAGCGTCGCGACGCGACGCAGTTTCCAGGTTTTCTGTTTTTCTTCTCCAACTTCAATTCACCTAAATACTCAACCCTAAAATTTCCTTACTAAAAACCATTGTTCAATACATCACATTACCCTCAATTCTACATAATATAAATCATTATCTTATCAAAAATCAACTTCCAATTTATCCAATATAATCCATAAGATTAAACCCATTTCATCACTTTAATACCATTTCATTACTTAAATTTCATATTCTTAACTAACCCAAAATTTAGGATTTCACTAAATTCCCACACATTTCATGCTACTAAAAACAATTTCTACTATGCTTCGATCATTTATCTATTATTTTATCATCAAAATTCATAATCCAAAATTTGGGTCAAAGCCCCTTACCTCATTTCATTGTTGTTTCCTTTACCCTCCAAGCCTCATAAGGTTGCCAAGCTCTTCTCTATTTCTTTTCTTCATCTTCTTCTTTCTTTTCTTTTATTCTTCTTCTTTTTCTTCTTCTTCGTTCCTATATTCTTCTTCACGTTTTTTTTTGTTTCCAAAATTTGAGATTTGTGAATAGTGAGCCCTTTATATAGTGGGGGTGTATGATATTTGGCAAGTTGGGGAAAAGTGTAGAAGAGTGTAGAAAATTTGAAATTTTTGCATTTGACCTCGAAATCACTATTCATTCGAATTTTGACTTGCATTTTTGACATATTTCTGGTCCGATTTTGGAAACATGTTCAACAAAGAAGTTGTAGGTCTCGATCTTAGATTTCCAGAGATATAAAATTCATAAAAATCTGAGTTTATATGAAAAAGTTACACCCCAAATATCATGTGTTGTCCAAAGGGAACACTGTACAGTCTGGTCCCGGGACTTCTAGAAGTTTACCGATTATCCTCAAAGTCATTCCATGAGTATCTATGAGTGTCAATATAATGCATTTTATGTGCCTTTGTCTCGTATGTAATAATACAACTAAATACAGTAGTAAAGACTACCGGTCGTTAAAAATTCTCCCCCCTTAAATATGATTCGTCCTCGAATCCATTCTGGTGTCTAACTTGCGATTCTACTACATTTATCTTTTTGGCTCAAATCTTAGCTAATTATTTGATTTTCCTCTTTTCTCTTTTCTAAGTTCTCATTTCGTAAGGCCTCTGCTGAGTATCTTAGACTACTATTTTTCTGAACCTTTAGTTGTGCTCCATATTTTTATCTCCAAAAACCTCTTTCTTCTAGGTCTTTACTTATGCTCCACAATTACTTAACTTGATCAGACTAGATCTGAAAGTCTCATGTTTTTAGTCTTTCTCTACTGTTCTTTTACGTTTACTCATCTCTATACTTGATTGCATGCTAAGATACCTTCTTTTTATGGTATTTCATACTATAGTAAACTTATTTTCTCGGTTCTATACTATACTACATTTATGTTAACACTTAGTATTTATCCTCTTATTTGTTGTTGCGCCTTGACAATTTCACTTTCAATCCTTGTGTCAGCTAATCTTTCCATTTACTCTTCAATTTCATTCTATAACTGAAACTGCTATAGGTTATATCTATGTTCCTTTATTCAAAGGATATTTGTTCTCATATGTCCTTGGTTATTCTTAACGCTATCCTCTTACATACTTATCACATGCTTAACTAGTACTTCTTCTCTTTTTTGCTTTATCTAATAGCTCCTCTTTAAATTTCTTACTTAGGCTACCCCTTCCTTTTTTTTTATTATGTTTTGTTGCTGTTAGTAAGAATCTTGTGTTTCAATCATTTATTACTATACTTATGCTTGCTTCTGGAGTATCTCAAAGTTACGCTACAGTTCCATCTTTGTTACTGGTGTTGATCGAGGGTTGGGAGGGTGGGAACTTATTTTCAAGCTCTTCTGTTACGGTGATTCGGTGACACCTACTCTTTGCTTAGGACTCTCGTGCATACATGTATGGTGTATTTTCCTATACTGGGTATTATTGATAAAAATTATCTGGCTTACCTTTTCTAACCTTACTCCTGGTCATTTACATCAATCAATCACCCTATATCCCATACAAAGTCCTTCTAGAATCATACCTCATAATAAGTTCTTTGTAATGTTTCTTTATCCTTTCTGTTGCTTAACTTTCTGCGGTTACTATGTTCTTTCTCTGGATACTACTATAATCTCTTTGCTATCTTTCCTAAGGAACTCATTCTGCTACGAAGGTTCATTTCTTATCTTAGTTCCTCAACTTCTTACTCCTTTACTCCCTTGAAAACTCATTTACTTCGACTACTATGGACATCTTCTACTAAATCTTTGATCCATACACTACTCTATACCTAAAATCCTTCTTCTCAATACCATAAGTTTCTTTATAAGTTGTTCACTATGTTCCTACGAATCGTTCTCCATGATCTTTTTGTACTTCTAATATCTTTACTTTCTTGAGGGTTCTTTGTTTCTATGAAGGTTTCCGCACTTAGCTCAACTTATTGTAACGTTGAACCTTCCCTTCTAATATTTCTTGTCTATGATTCTTTGGATTCATCGACCTAGTTGTCGAGCCATCTCATGATTTGTCTAATCTATCAATTTCTCTCATTTACTGGTTCTTTTCTTTACTAGGCTCTAGGGTCCCACAACTATCATCGATTCCTTACTCTATTATTTTCTTGTTATGTTATCTCCGCGCCCAAATACACTGAATTTCCTTGTTACTCCTCATGTTTCTCATCCCATTTGCATATCATATTTCCTTACTCTACTCTTTGCTACTAAGACTAATGGTGGGTCATTCCTCTATTTGTTTCTTAGATCTCAACTTCATGTTCTTTGCTATAAACCTTGATTTGATCACTTTATTCTATTGTCCATACTGGTACTCTGATCACTTCTTAAATATCTCCAACTTCATAGTTCTATTCTTATATTCTTCTATGAATCTCTGCTGACTCAGGCTTATATGTGGGTTCTACGACATTTGATATATTTGTAAACTCCTACTAGTCTAACAAAACTCACTCTGACTTACCTTAATCTTCAAGCTACCCTGGGTTTTCTTCTTTATATCCTCGAAACTTCCTTGATCCTCATTCTAGGTGGTCTGTCTTTCAAAGTCCTTTTATTTCTTGAGATGGACTCCCTTTTGGTTTTCTTATGATCGCCTATACTCATGCTGATATGAACTACTTATATCTCATTGGTTCGAGGAGATTCTTCATCCTTGTTCTAGTACTTTATATCCTGATGGAGTCTATTGCTTATGTAGGATAGGTATGAGATAAACTCTGTCAGGATAACTTCCTTAACTGATATCTCGAATGAGTGAGGATCTAGGTAGGTCAAGGCCTTATCTATTGGATCCCTTGGCTAGGGTAACTAATTGTTGTTTCTGTTGCCATTCATCTTGTTTTCCTACGGGTCTGAGTTTGGGAAATCTAAAATCTCTTTATCCTTATAACATCTCTCATCTATTAAAAGCCTTGACGAAATTCCTGATTTCTCACTTCTCTGCTTTATAGCTGTTTTCAGTTATTCAGGGAACTCACTATCTATTCAAGACGCTCAAGAGTTATAAGGATAACTTTTGGAAGAATTTCTGAGGAAGAAGGGAATCTCGCTTGAGGGAAAGAAACTTTACTTAGATCTACTCGGCTTCTTTATTCAGTTTTAGTCTTGCTACACTCTCATTTACTACAAACTCTGGTATTATCCTCTACTATCTAACTCCGTGTCTCTGATTCTCACCACTATAGATTTTGGCATTTATCTTATCGATCTATTTCTATTCTTCTATTTACTTCTGATTGTATGTATATATATAGTCTGTCTCTTACTTCTCTTCATAACTTTTTTTTTCTCTTCCTATATTTCCGGGTGGGTGCTCATGAGACTTTACTACCTATAGGAAGTACTTGAAGACCAGTAAATCGGCTTGAAGGAATTTTCAGAGGAGGGAAATGATCTTACATCTTCTAGGCTCTCTATTACTCATTCGGGCCTTTCTATTCTCTTTCTATTATCCAGGGTAGATATCCTTAAAATTTCACTACCTTATTTCATCTCTTTACTATTCTTTATCTCTGATTACTTATACTCTTATGCATCATTCTTTACTTTCTTATAGCTTTCCTTTCTCACTTCCTCGATAGCTTTTCTTAGAATCATACTGTCTAGTTCCATAGCTTGTTAATTCTTTGGGTATTGATTCGGTATAACTTCAAGAGGATTTCTTAACTTGTATCTAAAATATAATTATTCTCATAAGGAATGCTATTCGAATGATCTAGGAAAACTTACTAACCTGTCTATGGAACTTTGAGGACGTACTCGAGGATCGGATACTGGAGAGGTAGTGCCTCATATATGGGTATCCCAGACATACTGTGTATACAAGACCCAAGTCACTCTACCCATTGCAGTCACTGACTCCCTAGACAATGCTCGGATACCATCAATGTAACATCCCCGATTCGGGAGACGTTACCGACAGAGGATAGGCCGTATTAAGCCCATAAGCCTCTAACTCTCTAAACATGAACATATACTAATATTCTTTATGTATAAAATAAGGGACCTTAGCCCAAACAAAACTTAACATACAAACTCATCATCTGTAAATGAAAGCTTAATAATACACTCAAATCATGACTGTCTCAAACTCAAATACATGACCTTTTATCTGACTCTGATTGGACCCTCATTCTAACTGGACTTTCACTCTTACTGACTTAGGCTGGTGGACTCCGTACCCCAATGTCTGCATCAGTATCTGTCCTCCCAGGCTCGTCCTCCGAGAATACATGCAACCAGAGAAAACTGCAGTAGGGGTTGGATCGATGTACAATCTAAGTGACTGGACGAAAACTGAAAACTATGTAAAATAAAATTTTGGTTCCAAGACCATAGTCTCAGAAAAATCTTTATATAAAATCTTTTATCTGAAAACTGAGTCTGAAATCTCTTTTATAAATCTTGTCTTTCTAAAATATACTTTTTAAAAACTGTTTCTAGAATCTGGTTTCTGAAAACTGTTCTTTTAAAATTCTGGTTTCTGAACACTGTTTTTAAAAATCTAATTTTGAAATCTATTATTTTTTTGAAAATCTTGACGTATGAGGGCGTTACGTATCGCCGTCCCCCTATACGCCTAACTGTAGCCAGTAGTGCAAATCCATGACTTTGGGGCGTTACATATCGCCGTCCCCCAAAGCATGCCACTACTGTCTCTGAAACTGGTGGTATTGGGGCGTTACGTATCGCCGTCCCCTAAGCCATAAACTAGAACTGGGGGTGCAGATCTATGCTACCACCCAAGATTTGAAACTAGTGTCTATGGGCGTTACATATCGCTGTTCCCCTAGCCCTACTCTAGGATCTGAGGGCGTTACATATCGCCATCCCCTCAGTCCTCTACATGTGCACATGTCTCTGTCTGTCAATTCCAATCTGTATAAAGTTACACATTGGGGTGAGTTTTTCCCTCATGCCCTGAAAAAAAATATATAGCTCAAACTGAAAACATCTCTTTTCTAAAACATTTATCAAAACATGCTAAATTATATATGATAAAAAAATAAACTTGGCTAACGCCATAATTGCAGAAAAGTAAGTCTGATACTGAAATCTGTTATAAAAAGAAACAACTTAGAGAAAAGTGTGTCCACTCACTGTGTTGGAATCTGGCTGGCACTGGATCCCTTGTCGAAGGAGATTACGGTTTCTGTGGATAATCTATGATCGGGAACTTAATTAGCATGTAGGTTGTAAGAATGAATATTGGAATTTAACTAAGCTGATTAATGTATCATCATATCTTATCTACAAGGCTTATCGTACTTATATCTCGATATAAGGTATTCCTTTGAACTGATACGAGACCTATAAGGCAGCCACAAGCATGCTAGAAAGGAACATGGATGGCTTAAAAATTGATTCGGGCCACATTTTGAACTCGTATCGTGATGCAGATCAGGGCACGTCGCGACGCGCATGAACCAGAAGCGTGCCCCAATTTTTACTCTCGCGTCGCGATGCCAAAACCCTCAAGCGTCGCGATGCGACACAGTTTCCAGGTTTTCTATTTTTCTTCTCCAACTTCAATTCACCCAAATACTCAACCCTAAAATTTCCATACTAAAAACCATTGTTCAATACATCACATTACCCGCAATTCTACATAATCTAAATCATTATCTTATTAAAAATCAACTTCCAATTTATCCCATATAATCCATAAGATTAAACCCATTTCATCACTTTAATACCATTTCATTACTTAAATCTCATATTCTTAACTAATCCAAATTTAGGATTTCACTCAATTCCCATACATTTCATGCTACTAAAAACAATTTCTACTATGCTTCTATCATTTATCTATTATTTTATCATCAAAATCCATAATCCAAAATTTCGGTCAAAGGCCCTTACCTCATTTTATTATTGTTTCCTTCACCCTCCAAGCCTCATAAGGTTGCCAAGCTCTTCTTTATTTCTTTTCCTCATATTCTTCTTCTTTTCTCATATTCTTCTTCTTCTTTCATTACTTCTTCTTCTTCTTCTTCTTATTCTTCTTCTTCTTTCCTCTCTTATTCTTCACGTTTTTTTTGTTTACAAAATTTGAGATTTGTGAATAGTGAGCCCTTTATATAGTGGGGGGTGTATGATATTTGGAAAGTTGGGGAAAAGTGTAGAAGAGTATAGAAAGTTTGAGATTTTTGCATTTGACCCCGAAATCACTATTTATCTGAATTTTTACTTGTGTATTTGACCTATTTCTGTTCTGATTTTGGAAAAATGTTCAACGCGGAAGTTTTAGGTCTCGATCTTAGCTTTCCGAAGATATAACATTAATAAAAATCCGAGTTTATATGAAAAAGTTACACCCAAATACCACGTGTTATCCAAATAGAACACTGTACAGTCTGGTCCCGGGACTTCTAGAAATTTACCGATTGTCCTCAAAGTCATTCCATGAGTATATACAAGTCTTAATATAATGCAGTTTATGTGCCTTTGTCCTGTATGTAATAGTACCACTAAATACAATAGTAAAAACTACCGGTCGTTACAATTAACTTGATGCCTTTGTATATTTACAAGAAATTACAGATTGGAGAAGCAAAGCCCACCTCAGTTACTCTGCAACTTGCTGATAGATCGCTCACATTTCCGAGAGGTGTAGTGGAAGATGTGCTGGTCAAAGTCGACAAATTTATTTTCCCTGCAGATTTCATTGTCCTTGACATGGAGGAAGACAAAGATGTACCCATCATCCTCGGAAGACCATTCTTGGCTACATGACGAACCATTATTGATGTACAAAAAATTGAACCAACCATGAGGGTATATGACCAAGAAGTGAAATTTAATGTTTTCAAAGGCATGAAATTCCCGAATGACGACAAGGAGGATGAATGTTTCAGAATTGATGTAATAGATAGTATCATCCAGAATAATGATGCAATGCAACTTTCCACTGACAAACTTGAAGCATGCATCACCAACATGACTGATAGAGAACTAGATGATGAGATTCTAGAATGTATCAACTATCTTGACGGAGCCTCCCACTTCAGATCGACACCACTGGTGGAAAGTTTGGAACTACCGAAAAAAGAGCGAATCAAGCCCTCGATTGAAGAACCACCGCAGCTGGAACTAAAGCCACTTCCGATCCATCTCAGGTATGCATACTTGGAAAACTCTACTGATTTACCTATGATTGTTTCTTCGTCGCTAACAAATGTGCATGAAGATAAGTTACTAAGAGTGCTACGCAAGCATAAAAAAGCTATTGGCTGGACTATAGCAGACATTCGAGGCATTAGTCAATCATTTTGCATGCAAAAAATTATGATGAACGACGAGTACAAAGCCATAGTAGAGCATCAACGGAGACTAAATCCAATCATAAAGGAGGTCATAAAGAAAGAAATTATCAAATGGTTGGATGCAGACATCATTTACCCCATCTCTGACAGCACTTGGGTGAGTCTTATGTAATGTGTACCCAAGAAAGGAGGAATGACTATAGTCACCAATGAAAAGAACGAGCTGATTCCAATAAGAACAGTGACTGGATGGAGAGTATGCATGGACTACAGGAAGCTTAACAAAGCAACAATGAATGATCATTTTCCACTGCCTTTCATTGACCAGATGCTAGATAGATTGGCGGGACATGAATTCTATTATTTCTGGAAGGATACTCGGGGTACATCAGATTGCCATCACCCCAGAAGATCAAGAGAAAACCACTTTTACATGCACGTATGATACTTTTACTTTCCGCAGGATTCCGTTTGGACTCTGTAATGCTCCTGCCACATTTCAACCTTGCATGATGGCCATCTTTTCAGACATACTGGAACGAAGCATGGAGGTTTTCATGGATGATTTTTCTTTGTTTGGAGACTCTTTCGACCACTGCTTGTAAAATCTGGAAAAAGTGTTACAAAGATGCGAAGATAACAACCTGGTACTCAATTGGGAGAAATGCCACTTCATGGTGCAGGAAGGCATTGTCATGGGACATCAGATCTCATAAAAAGGAATCGAGGTAGACAAAGCAAAGATCAAGACAATAGAAAAATTACCTCCACCATCATAAGTCAAAGGGATTCGAAGTTTTCTCGGACATGCATGATTTTACAGGAGATTTATCAAAGACTTCTCCAAAATTGCTAAACCTATATGCAATATGTTAGAGAAAGATGTGCCTTTCAACTTCACCAAAGAATGCCAACATGTCTTTGAGATATTAAAACATAAGCTGTTCTCTGCCCCTATTATAGTAGCACCAAACTGGACCCTTCCATTTGAGGTGATGTACGATGCTAGTGATTTTACTGTAGGTGCAGTTTTGGGATAACGCAAAGCAAAACTTTTCCACACCATTTACTACTCCAGTAGAACTTTGAATGAAACACAACTCAACCACACAACAACTGAAAATGAGTTGCTCGCAGTTGTGTTTGCTTTTGATAAATTCTGCTTCTATCTGTTGGGTCCCAAGGTGGTGGTCTACACAGATCATTCAGCAATCAAATACCTGATCGCGAAGAAAGATGCCAAGACCAGATTGATTCGTTGGGTGCTTCTACTGCAAGAATTTGACTTGGAGTTCCGAGACAGGAAAGAGATAGAAAATCAGGTGGCAGATCATTTATTGAGGCTCGAGAATGAAGAAACAACTGGCAATGAACAAACAATCAAAGAAACTTTTCCAGATGAACAGTTGTTTGCCATCAAACAGCAGGAAGTCCCTTGGAATGCTGACTATGTAAACTACATAGTATCGGGAAAATGGCCGTTGGAATAGACATATCAGCAATGAAAGAAATTCTTTAAAGAAGTCAAGCAATATGTATGGGATGAGCCATATCTATTCAAACATTGTGCTGATCAATTATTGAGATGTTGTGTACCACAGGAGGAGGTCAATAATGTCTTGCAGCATTGTCATTCATCACCATACGGCAGACACTTTAGCGGAGATAAAACTGTAGCCAAAAGTCCTACAATCAGGTTTGTCTTGGCCTACTATGTTTAAAGATACTTACTTATTTGTTCTTCACTGTGACAGGTGCCATAGAACGGGAAATATTTCGAGGAGAAATGAAAGACCTCTTTAAGGCATTCTTGAAGTGGAGATATTTGATGTATGGGGAATTGATTTTATGAGACCCTTTGTTCCATCATTTGGGAACATGTACATTCTGGTTGTAGTAGACTACGTCTCCAAATAGGTTGAAGCAACAAAAATGCCATCAAATGACTCAAAAGTGGTGATGCAATTCCTTAAAAAGAATATTTTCACTTGCTTCGGAGCACCTCGAGCAATTATCAGTGATGGTGGTACACACTTCTGCAACAGATACTTTGATGCACTTCTATCCAAATACGGAGTTACTCATAAAGTTGCCACTACCTACCATCCGCAGTGAAATGGACAGGTTGAAGTTTCAAATAGGGAGACCAAAAGAATCTTGGAGATAACCATTGGATTAACAAAGAGAGATTCGTCTACAAAACTGGATGACGCATTATGGGCAGCTTACAAGACACCCATTGATATGTTCCCATATCGAATGGTGTTTGGGAAAGCATGCCCTTTACCTGTGGAGCTCGAACAAAAAGCGTACTGGGCACTGAAGAAGTTAAATATTGATCTACAAGCAGCAGGAGAGACACGGCTCCACCAACTCAACGAATTGGAGGAATTTCGCTTACATACTTATGAAAATGCCAAACTATACAAAGCAAAGACCAAGAAATGGCATGATAAAAAAATAGTGCGTAGACAACTGGAACCAGGGCAGCAGGTGTTGTTAAAAAATTCAAGGTTGAAATTTTTCCCTGGAAAGACAAAATCAAGGTGGTCAAGTCCATTTGTGATTACTCAGGTGTTACCCTACGGAGTAGTTGAGATATACAACCCCAAGTCCAACAACACATTCAAGGTAAACAGCCAGCGTGTCAAGCACTATTGGGGAGAATCATTTGAGCGAAAAAAGGAAAGTCTCACACTTGTAGATCCAGCCTAACGTTCGAGCAGTCATGTCTAGCTAACGACGTTAAATTTAACGCTAGCTGAGAGGCAACCCATGCAATTTATGTATATATTGAGATTTGGTGTTTTATATTTTTTGTGTTTAATTTTTGTAGGTTAAGTCACAGACATGATGGAAGACGTTCTCGTAAATCTTCACCAGAATTTTCATTCTCTCCCTAAAAACTCTCTGATGAAAGTCTACAAAGCACGAATTGAATGAATGAGACTTCTAATGAATAAAGGTATTTCTAATGACTTTCGTTGGATTATTGAAGCACGATTCCGATTGGTAGGTGAGTCATCTGACTCTTTTATTTCATTTTTTCTTGGTTTAGGAAAAAGCACCCATGTTAAGAAAAGAAGAGCTAAAAGATTAGGTGTTTGCTATAAATATGCACGCATGACATGTAATACTCGTTGTCGTTCTTTAGGAATGGTTTCTGATAACCACAAAGATAAAATTAAATTCATTAGAGATTGCATGCGTAATGAGTCTTTAGATGACATATCATTGACTCTTGAGACGCATCCCAGTGGATATGTGTATCACGCAGTTCACATGTTACATGCAAAATTTTGAAAAGAAATATAACAATTAAGTCTCGGGAATCTAACTTTAAAAGACCCTGTTTGCAAATTTATAAGAAAATTGGATGGGAAGCTTGTCCTTAACGCACATATGTTATTCAAGTCGTTACCTCTTGTACATATTATTATTTCTTTGTCTTTAATTAATAATTATGATTTATTTTGTTATTTTCTTTTATTTTCGCCGACAGGATCCAGACTTTTTGACATCCACGATTTATTTTACTGTTTAGCTAATAATTATCATTTGGCAGGTACTAGTGCTATTATTACTCACCTCTTTTCAGGTTCTATAAATTCAGCTTGTCATTGCACTTTTGTAGACATCCAGATTTGAGAAAGAAATATAAATTAAAAAAAATGTAAGCAACTTCAAGAAGACAAGTTATAAACATTTGTGTATTTTGCGGTACTAGTTCTGGTTCCAAACTAGAATTCACTGAGGCATCACATAAATTGGGTCGAGTCATAGCTGAGAGGAATATGCACTTAGTATATAGCGGTGGAAATCTTGGACTAATGGGGTACGTTTCAAGGGCCGTACAGGAAGAATGTAGTCAAGTTTTGGGAAGCATCCCAAAACCTTTGGCAGAGGCGAATCTTATAGGACCATCAAACGGAATGAATGCATCGTGCCAGGTATGTGTGAATGACTTGTTGAAATAATTAACTGTGCTGATGATTTTATTGCTTTGCCAGGTGGCTTGGGCACAATGGAGGAAATTTTTATAATGCTATCTTGGGCAAACTTGAACATGCACCAGAAACCAATTGGACTGTTTAACGTTGATGAATTTTATGACTTTCTTTGTGCGTTTCTTGATGATGCCCGAAGAAATGGGTTCCTTTCAAAACATGTAAAAGATATTCTTTTCACTTCCAGAACAGCCCATGATTTAATGGACCAACTTTTAGCCCTTGAACCAAAAATTTACCCTATCCTTTCCAAGATAAACTGGTCTGATAATGATCATGGTAAGAAGCGTCGGATAAATCTGGATCTTAACCTTTAGTTTTCTTTTTAGATGTAGAATTTCACGCTTACCATGTACTGTTTTCTAAACTCTTCTTCTTCTTTTTAGACATTGGGGACAATGTCTCAATTAAGTTTGGGGAAGGTGAATAGTTGATTAGTATCTTGTTTTTATTTTTCGTTGTGTTGTTTTTGCTTGGTTTTTAGTCAAAAATTCAAAAATTTTAAACAAAATTAAAAAAAATTAATTTTTTTTTTTATGTTTTTAACCTGACTAACCAGGTGGAATGATGTTTGAGATAGCTGTGTAAGGAATTTCCACTTCTGAGACGTATCTCAACCTATTTCGTAACAAGTTAATTTTTTTTATTTCTAAAACAAGTAAATAAAATAATACGAAAGTGAATTAAAGGTAAAATCAATATTATTAAACTATTTAGGGTTGTGAATTCTTCCAATATCTTTTAAAGATGAAGTAGTTATTTCACGTTTATGTAATATATTGGTTTATTAACCTGGAACACGAATTTATGCAAAAGCCTCTTTCGATGGTCAGATACAAATATCTAGTATAACTCAATTAATCATATTCCTATGTTAACCAAGTTACCTGAATTCATTAAGATTAAGTTCCAATTATGGCTACCCCCGCCCGACAGGTATATTCCTATCCTGTAAGGAAATCTATTAAGGGTTATCAATCCTTAAGAAAGATCGTGGGCTATTAAGTCTAGGGCATTAAACCTAAAGTCCCTTTTCCAAGTTAATTTTAAGTTTACCATATCAATCTTATTAATGGCCAGTTAACAAGAAGCATTAAGACTAAGGCTTAATAAATAAACCTTTATATTACACAAACCGTAAAATAACCCATTATAAACCAGTGATATTGGAATTCATCACAACCCCAAATAATATGTTTAGTTACAAAACATACTTAGGATTACTAAACACTTAAATAAACAAAACATCATAAAAAAATAACTTGGAGATAAATAAAAGAAAAATTACAATAATGAAAGAAAATGCTGAGGTTAAAGGATCCACTTTTAATATTTCAAAATTAGAAATCTCCCTTATTGTCAATGTTTACCGATTAATTAATTATATTTAACCAGACCATAAAGGCGGTAATTCCATTTTTCTCAATTAAATCCAACCGACCATATAGGCGGTAACAAGGTTATTACCTAAACCAACCATATAGGCGGAAACTACATCTGAAATGTAAAACCGACCATATAGGCAGTAAATAAGATTGTCACCTAAACCGGCCATATAGGTGGAAACTAATTAATCCAAATTTTAATTAAAAATAAGGGAGATTAATCTAATTTATTATATTAAAAGTATCACTTTTTCACCCCAACAGAATGAGATTACCTGCTCATGCTGTAAATGAAAATACAAAAAATTTTATTAATTAAATAAAAAGAAAATACAAGAAAACTTGAATAAATATACAAAATACTTTCCTTTAGGTTTTCATGGAGAAATTCCTCCAAAGAAAGCATGAAAAATTTACAAAGTTTAGCTTGGTATTTATAGGCAAATCTAAAGGCTTCCACCAATTTCTCCACCAATTGCTCCACCAAACATGGCACCAAACATGACATCAAACATAGCACCAAACATGGCACCAAATCTACCACCAAACATGCAAGCATGTTTGGTGGAAGTTTGAAAATTTTTATTTATTTTTATTTTATTTTGTTCTATTTTTTTTATTTTGAAAATGATTTTACTAATTACACATAACACACTTTTAGATATTTTATCAATTTCAGTCATGGAAACTTTAGAATTCGAAATTATTATGAACTCCAAAGTTGTAGATCTTTGAGTCTTATTTAATCTGGAACTTGAATCACCTCAATCCGATATTGGAGTAAAACGTTATGGCCACAATACGAAAATTGCGCAAAACTAGAATTTCTGAAATTGTACTTCGTTAGAACGCCATTTCAAGTTTCCAATCTTCAATCTCCAAAATCAAAATGTCAAGTCCAATTTTTACCCTTATTTATTCCACATTTCGTCCTAAATGATTCCATTGAGTCCCAATTTTATTTTATCTGCAAAATAAACTAAAACACATCAAAACATTCATCGGACCCGAGAAACTAAACAAAATAATAGGTAAAAAAGGCGGTAAATATTGATATATTTTCCGCTCATCAATTTCATTTTGAATTAGTTAAATTTATGAATTCTCAATAATACTAACTAAATTGGATCTTCATATGCTCAGTTGACAGGTATTATCAACATGCATGGTAACATACGAACATTAGTTGTAAGTGAAAAGTTTGTAATATTCAGTGCTCTAGTTTATTGGAGGAAGCATCTGAAAGCGATAAATTAAAAAATGTGTATATAAATAATTAACTATGTTTTTACTTAGTAATCGGACGTCTTGCCTCAGTAATCAGAGATTATTTACGTCAAACTGTTGGACAATTATGACCCATAGCGTCACTATTTGTAAAAGACATTGTGGTTTTTGTACAAATTAACTATGTGACAATGAAAATTGATATTTTATCATTTTGTAATTAGATTACTTGAATATATAAATGATAAAAGTCCTTTTGATTAGTTCCGGATTAATAAGATATGAGACGATATCAATCCACAAAGGTTTAATCATTAAATATCCCTAGTCGTAGTATTATCGAGACTGGACATCGATAATGCGGAATAGACTAGTATTGCACTTGTGCGTGTTACAGAAGCGTAACATCATAGTTCTCATATATTTAAGTATTGGATACTTATGCAAGTGTGATAGGAAGTTGTGTTTGCCGATGGTACGGAAACAGCTTCGCTCTGGATAGACCCCTCGGAATCCCATTGGTAGTATGACTATGTGTCTATGGGAATCCGATTCAGGGTAGGTGTATTTGGTCTTAACCTGAGACTTGCATCGCTAATACTTGCGACAATCAATACGCTTTGGTTTTGGTCGTCCGGGACTTTAACAGGTTCTGTGTACGCCTCTTCTGGGTTTATTGAGAATCGTAGTGTATTGGGTGTGATGTCAAGATGAAAGTATCACTCCAGTCATATGGAGATGATGATCACGCAGGGATACATACTGGTTCTCTATTATGTTGCAACTATCGGGATAATATGACAAGGTCATGATTATCCGATTATAGAGACTAGTTGCTTGTGATCCGATATATGTTTCGTACGGGGCAGACACTATTCCAGCCCCAGGCCTTGCATGTGACATCAGATACTGGATCGCAATACGCAATACTACGTATACTACGCCTGTTATAGATTATATATTCCTTAAAGAATATTTCTGGAGAATTGAGTAGGCACGGTGCTTTGCTAGAAGCCAACCATGTCTCGTAAATGGTAAGAATGTGGTACCGGGTACGCACATGTTCGGATAGTTCGACGACCGGATTTACTGCCAACATATCTAGGGATCTCATAGGTCACTTCCCGAAGATTCATCGATGACGTATGACTCGAATATAATTAATCTGGGATCAATTATAAGAGAGAGAAAATTAATCTAGGATTACTTGCGGAAAGATTTTATCTAGGATAAAATTCAATTAATAGAGAGAGAACGATTAATTCGGAATTAATCGATAAAATATTATATTCGATATATTAAATGAAATTAGATTTCATAACGGAATTAAAATTGGATTTTAATTCGGGCGAACGAATTAATTTAGAATTAATTCGTGAGCGACTTTAATAGTAATTTTGCTAGGCATAATTATTTAATTAAATTTGATTTAATTACGTCGCGATGGAAAATTCGTTAATTCAGAATTAACGAACCCGAGCTCGGAATGTGTTCGCGGGCCCACTCGATTTTTGAATTAAAGTGGGGCCCACAACAAGTCACATCATTAGTCAAACACTTAGCTTTTATTTTATGGAAGTTATTAGAGACTTTGATGTTAACTTGTTTCTTACACAAGCATTATTTTAATAGATGTGTAAGTGACATATACCAACTTTGGATATTTGGTATTACTTACTTTTGATTTTAGAAATCAAGAACACACAACACACCTCATCTCTCTCTCTCTCCACTGAATCATCTTCTCTATTTTTCCTTTGTTTTACCGTGGACCACAAAGGAGACTTGGGGATTTTTGTTGCAAAAATCTCCATTGCTAGCACATCAAAGATCATACAAATGTGATAGGGAAACCTTTCCCAAGAGTTTGGAATCAAACTTGGAGGATTGGAGCTCAAACATACAATCAAAGAGGAGCTTAGAGCAACTTCAAAGGAAGCAAAAATTTTGTTGTCTCCACATCCATCCAACCGTTCAATGTGAGTATATTTCCGCTATATTTCTTTGAGTATTCACACCTATTACATGCTTATTAGATCTTGGGATTGATCTTAAAGACCCAACAATGGTATCATGAGCCTATTTAAGCATGAAATTGAATTAGTGTTCTTGATCTAAAATTTAGGTATTTTTGATTTGAGCTTGATTTAATCAAATTGTTTGTTTGAGTATGCTTAGATAATGTTAACTTAGAGTTATGCATGATCAATTTTATAAAAAATTAATTGGATTAATTTTCCCTAAATTGCTAGGCTTGGCCGAATGTAACATGAATCCTAATGTCATGGTGATTTTGATTTTTGGACCATTGGATGAGTTTAAAATGAATGGATAAATTGATTTGTGATTTAATTGGATTGAAATCAAAATTAATGAGAAAAATCCATATTGCCGTGACATATAGAGCATGTAAATGAGTTGATTTTGTTTCAATTATGTTGGACATGAATTGAATATAATAAAGTATGATTAATTATGTAAATTGGTATTTTGGAAATGTTAATTTAAATAATTAATTATGGCTATACACTTTAATTAATAAATTGTGAAATTTGGAATATTAGAATTTAATTAATTTAGGCTTAATTTGGAATTGGGCTAAAATTGTTGTATTTGGGCCTAATGGACTTGGTTGGGCCAAGTTGGTTTAGGACAATTGGATTGGATCCAAATTGGGCCTAAACCATTCCATTAAGTCCAAATATAATAAATGGGCATTTTAAAATTTAATTGGGCCTAATGGGCCAAAATTAATTTTATGGCAAATGGTGATTCTTTATTGGGTTTTGGTTGCCAAAGTCCATGCCTTAAGAAATTAATTGAAAGCCCATTGGACTTTAATTAATTGACATTGGATGTTAATTGGGCTTTGAGACCCATTAAGATTAGATTTAGAATCTAAGTCGTAAAGGCACATTAAAAGTGTAATTATTTAATTTAGAATTAAATAAAGAATTAGTATTGAATACAAATTAAATTGGATTTAAAATTGTAGTTCGATATAATTCAAGAATTTGTACTTCGAACGAGTTGGACTCGCGCAAATCAAATCGTTGTTTGAACATTGGATGATCACTTAATTCAAAGATTAATTAATTGGATTAGATTGATTGAATAACATGCTTTGTGTGAATACATGGATTTATTGTATGAATAATGTATATCGGATGGATATTAGATGGGTTAGGGCAATTTTGGAAATTATTGTAATAAATTTAGAATTTATTAAATTGGACTTGCATGTCTAGCCTTTATCTCTCGATTCTTTGTAATTCTCTTCTCACCAATTCCCCTCAATGTAATGAGGTTTCTTTATGGTATTATGTAATTGGGTAGAAGTTAGAATAGTGCTAGCCGGGGAGAGGAAATGGAGTGATTTGTTCTAGGAACAATTTGTGAGATATCCATATGCATATCATTATTAATTTATTTATCGCACCTTATTATGCTTTTAGAATGCATGCTTAAGGGTGTATGATGAGACCTAATCAAAGATAATTAATTGGTTGCCAATTACGCGAAAAACCCTCAACAAATATTAAGCGTTTTCCTTCCATTGAGTGATTCATTCTCAAGATCCAAGATTGGCATTGGTTTGTTGGCCAAAGTCAAGACCTTTGTCCATCGCGGATGTGTTTGAATCATGAAGGCTTTGTTCCATATCGCATGTCTTGGCCAAGTTGTGATTTGTTGGCCAAAGTCAAGATCACTTCTTGTTCATCGACATCGATTACGAAGCTTTCCAAAGTCAATGGGTCCCGCTTAACTGGAATCATTAAGCTTGTTGAGCCAAAGCCAAGGCTTAGTTGATTTAGAGGAAAATGTTAGGAAAATATATTGGATATATTGGCGTATATATTGTATATATGTTTCGGACTTGGAGGTCCACCTACCGGATCTAGGAATTGGATGAGATCCAATTGATCTTAGAGATCTACCTAGTTAAATATCATACAACTTGTTGGCCAAAGTCAAGATTGTGTGTTATTTAACAGGATCCTAGCCCACTAGGAAACTAGGTTTCCCGAGTACTCAACAAAGGGTTAGAGGCTCACCGAAAAATAGTGGGAGGCCAGTATTGAATTTGCAATTTCATTCAAATACATGGCATTACGCGCTTTCAAATTATTTCATCAATTATATATTTATTAGTTGGACTAATATTTTATTATTTTTCTTATAACAGTTAGACTGTACCCAAATATCGTTAATTGAATAGTTTGACTATTACAATTAAGATGGCTGGAAAGATCGGAGTTAGAGACATTATCATGGGTGAAAATGTCTTTAATGGCGCGAACTTTCCTGATTGGGATATGAACCTCAAGATTGTCCTGGGGGCTGAGAGGATGCTCTATACGATAGAGAGAACTCTCGGGCCTAAGCCCGGAAATGAGCAGCCGCTTGAGCTTGAGCTTTGGAAGACTCATAGCGATGACAACTCAACTGCTCAATCTGTCATGCTCACTGCGATGACCCATCAATTTCATCGCCAAAACAAGGGATTGGATCCCTATACTATGATGGAAAAATTGAAGGACCTTCATCGATCTAACCTTAGATCGCAAATGTATGAATTGCAGAAGAAGCTCTTTCGCTCTCGAATATCAGAGGGTACATCTGTTGAGCACCATGTGTCGCAGATGATTGCTGACATTGAACAGCTAGGTCAGCTAGGCATAACCTTTGAGGCTGAGACTTCTATAGATTTTATATTTCAGTCTCTTCCTGACAGCTGGAGCGGGTTCATCATGAACTACAATATGATGAACCAAGACCATACTCTTGGAGAGTTGATGGCAATGCTGTGTGAAGCAGAAAAAGAGGTAATGAAGGGCAAAAAGTGCGAGGTGCACTTCGCTTCAACATCTCAGTCTCCCAAGGCTTGGCCGAAGGCTACTGGATGTGTAAAGAAGAAAAAGAAGAAGAAGAATAAGAAGGGCAAGGCCAAATCGTCAAAGTCTTATGGGAAGGCAAATGACAAATCCCAAGATGTATGCATGCAGTGTGGCAAACGGGGTCACTGGAAACGTGACTACCGTGAGTACAAGGCGCATTTGAAGGAAATCAAAGCGGGTAAGACACCGGCTTCATGTATGTTTATTATAGAAATAAACTTGTCTACTTCTAGTTTTAAAAATTGGATTTTTGATTCTGGTTGTGGTACTCATATATGTACTGATGTGCAGGATCTGCGGATTAGCAGTAGACTGGCCTCATGAGAGATAGACCTCTGAGTTGGAAATGGGACAAGAGTCACCGTTTTGGCTGTTGGGACTTATATTTTGGAACTGCCCTCGGGGCATGTACTAAATCTTTCAGATTGTTATTATGTACATAGTTTGGCTAGAAATATTATATCTGTATCTTTATTGGCCCAGTGTGGCTATACTTTTGTTTTTAGAAACACTGGGTGTTTTATGTATAAAAATGATATGGAGATATGCAGTGCTGATGTGAATAATGGTCTTTATATTTTGAATATAAAACAATCTCAAACATATAATGTAACAAACAAAAGGCTTAAACTAAGTAACAAAGATGAAACTTATATGTGGCACTGTCGTCTGAGACACATTAACAAGACTTGCATATCCACACTTTCGAAGAATGGGTACTTGGACAGATTTGATCCAAATTCATATGACGTCTGTGAATCTTGTTTATTAGGCAAAATGCCTAAAACACCTTTTAGCGGTAAAGGTGTACGTGCTACCGAACTGTTAGCTCTCGTTCATAGTGACGTATGTGGGCCCATGTCTAGCCAGGCTAGAGGTGGATATGAATACTTCGTAACCTTTACGAATGATGCATCTCGTTATGGTTATGTGTATCTTATGAGACACAAGTCGGAAACCTTTGAGAAATTCAAAGAATTTTGACACGAAGTAGAAAAAAAGACCGGTAAAAGTATTAAAACATTAGGGTCGAACCGTGGTGGAGAATACTTAAGCAATGAGTTTCTTGATTACTTGAAAGAGTATGGTATTCTTTCACAGTGGACTCCTCCTGGAACACTGTAATTAAACGGTGTGTCCTAACGGAGAAACCGAAATTTGTTAGACATGGTAAGGTCGATGATGAGTCGCACAGAGCTACCTATTTCCTTATGGGGATATGCATTGAACAGTGCAATACTTATTTTGAATAAGGTTCCGTCAAAGTATGTTCAACAGACTCCGTATGAGATATGGACAGGAAAGAAATTGGGTTTCTCATTCCTGAAGATTTGGGGTTGCTAGGCATACGTTAAACGTTTGGATGGTACCAAACTTGAACCTAAATCGGATAAGTGTCTATTTGTAGGTTATCCTAGGGAAACCAAAGGATATTACTTCTACAACCCACAAGAGAACAAATTATTTGTTGCTCTACATGCGGTTTTCCTTGAGAAGGAATTCCTAAATACAGTGGTTATTGGGAGGAAAGTAGAACTCGATGAAAATCGGAGTGATACTGTTCCTGGTACAGAATCCTTAACGGAACATGAATAGTTCACCAGGGATGAGACTGTACCACAATCTTCGAATACACAAGAACCGCGTAGGTCGTGTTGGGTTTCTAGGTTTATTCCCAAGATCAAATAAGCATAAAATCGTGAATGAATAACAAAGAAGAGTGGCGGAAACACACTTACATTGATTGGATTTTGGATGCGTCAAACAACAAAAATTCTCCTCCAAGAGCTCCAAGGATTCGGCCAAGAGAAGTCCAAAAGCTCCAAGCTTTGTTTTGATTTTGCAAGCTCTCAAGTAGGTTTCCCTAACACCTTGATATGATCTTTGAAGAGTGCTAGCCCTATGAAAAATTTTGCAATAAAATTCTTCAAGTTCTTCCTTCAAATTTGGTCAAGAAAAAGAAATAAAATGAGAGAGTATTTTGGCTTGCTACATTCGGCCAAAGAGAGAGAGTGAGAGAGGTTTTCTTTTGTTTTTCAATTTGTTTCCAAAACAATAATGAAAAAACAATTACCAAAGTTGGTATATGCTTTACAAAAGTCAAAGCCAAAATTTTGGCTCCAAAATCTCAATAAATGCTCACAACCACTTCTTTCATGAATAGTGTGTTGGGGTTGGTGCTCAGAGCGCCAATCCAGACCGTATTTATGTCTGACTCATGAATACGAACATCCCCTTATTCCATAATATTACTTGTTTATGGTTACACCTCTTGTTCTTATATACGTATTCGATCTGATTACGATTAGATTGAAACTAAATGTGGTTTAGTGATATGTATATATTAGACAAAGGCTCCGATAATATATAATGCAGTACACAGTTACAAAGTTAGTTTGTAATTGACATTGGGAAGTGTCACTACTATATGAATATTATCAAACATAGTTCCTGGTCAAGATTTGCTAACACGGGTCGGTTAGTCAAATCCGTTGAGACCAGTACATGTCGTATATCGAGACTTGGTCCGATGGTTTATCCCAATGAACCATGAGTCTATGGAGACTCGTATAGACGTGTAGGTATTTATAGTGGATAAACACTGAACGGCTCACCGAAGATTCTTAATGGATGGTACACCAACGTCAATAAGAATCTTCTCGGGTTGAGTAGCATAGTGGTCCTTCGACTTGAGACACCACTGTGGATGTATGAGACATCCTCCACACTTAGATGGCAGTCACGTCACCGATCTATTTAGATCAGACCTCCGCCTGTTCATTGGGTGTGGATCGATCCTCAGAAATATCTTGTGTGTGTCAAGATAGGATCCGTCAGTTCTGTGTACAGAGCACAGGTATTCCATATATATTTAGCAGTCTGTTAAATCTGTGGCCACAGTATACATCGGAAGTAAGTTCCGAGTGTTATTTAGAGATTGCTAATAGATACGTCGACAAGATAATACCTATAGAGATTTGACGTTCACATCTATATCTCTGGGATTATCTGATACCTGTGACGGAGGGATTATACGTATGCAATGACCTCGACCTGTATGATTCAGCTAGTTTATCCGTGATCGTCATAATACGGGTGGATAGATTATGGGCATGAAATTGGATTTCGTGACGGATATATCTGAATCTAGAGAGTCTCAATAATGAAACATACTCGTAGAGCACTAGAGCAACATTTATGAATAATGATGATTATTTATAAATCGTTTTAATCGTTAAACGAAAAATACATGCGAACGGGCCGAACCGTCATTTCCTAATTAATGTGTATTTTATTTAATATATGATATTATTAAATACACACTAATAAATAGTCAAATAAAGGTATTTGACATATATCATCAATATATGTATTTGAGATATTTAATAGTAAGTAAATATAATACATATATTTGTATTTAATTAATTATTTAATTATTTAATTGTTAAATGATTAATATAATTAAAATATAAATATATCACCAATGATAAAAGTTAGGAAATGATTATAAATGTAAATGTTTGACTTTAAATTAAAGGAAAAGGTTGTCAAATTGATTTTGACTTCTTAAGATATTTGTTCAAAATTATTTGAAAAATAAAAATATCTTTTCCTTTATTTCTTTATAATTTCGGCCAATACACTTAAATATAAGAGTTATATTTTTCTTAGTTGCATTTGTTGACTTAATATAAATATCTATAATTGTTATTTAGATATTTTATCAAGTTTATTTAATGAAATTCAAATGAAATTGAAATTAATATTTCTTGTATATGCCTTTGCCAAATTCGGCCAAGGCCTTTGTGATGCAAGTATATATTGTTTTTCATTTCATTTGGTATAAAACCTAATACACTTTAACCAAAAACTCCATTAAAGGAAGGCAAAGAATGCTAGAGAGAAAAGAAAGAAAAATCAAGAAAAGCTTGGAAAATAGTAAGTATTTCCAACCTTCCATTAGAGAGTAATTTGTTCCTCTTGTTGTGGGCAACATCTTGTGATGTTATTGAGTTTTTCTATTCTTTATTCTTTGTGTTTTTGATGGATAAAAGTTTGGTGAAAGTGTTGAGCATGTATAATGAGAAAGCTTGTGACTAGTGTAGTTATAAGTATTCTTTTATGGTTTTGGAAACCTTGTTGCTAATATAGAGTTGTTGACCCACTCTTATATGACCTAGATTTGATCTTGAGTTGTTTCATTGTGTTTAGACTTTGATTGGATGGAAGAAACATGATTGAAGTATTGGATTTAACCAATTTGGTCTAATTTGTCCAATTTGATGAAATTGAAAAATTAGGGTTCATGACCAATTCCAAATTTGGGGCTTTTCATATATGTTGTGTATTTGGATGTGTATATGATGCATATAAAGTTTCATGTTGATTGGATTACATCTTGATGTGTTTTGAAGCATGAAATGACAAAGTGCACAAATGGCACCCCATCGGGAGCATTCAGCCAAGTGAGTCAAATTTGGGGATTTGGTTGCTTTTGGTGTTTTGATGTTTTGAACATGCTAAGTTCATCTTAGAAATGATTTAGAATCATTCAAAATTGATTTGATCAATTTCGGACTAAAATGGACAAAATACCAATGTAAGGGCATTTCGGTAAATTCACTTGAATATGATTCATTTGAATTTTATTTCATAATTTGATTATTGGATAATTAAATAAATATGTTTATTTAATTAATCCGAGAAAAAAGTTTTGAAATCGGAAAATACGATCTTCCACCGCTTCCGCTGCGTTACCGGATTCTGCCCCTAAAAACCCCTTCAAAATGGTATCAGAGCGAGTCTGATTCTAGGTCTCCATAAATGATTAGCTTATTTTATTCAATGTTTAATCATGTTTTCTTAACTTTATACATGCATGTTATAATCTAATTTGATTAGATTTAGGGTGTATGACACTTAATGGAATATCCCCGCTTAATAAGGTTTTAAAGTAACTAGTATTTGGAATACTTGTTTCTTGGTCTGTCTTGTCAATACGGTTTATAAATATCTTTTCGTTGACTACATCCGAGATCGTGCCTCTGCTGTGAGGGTGTAGCTGATAGAAATTTATTTATGCCGAATGTATATTAGATACTAGATAAATTCAAGCGAAAGCGGAATCCTGAACGTGCCCTAGCTGTCAGGGTAACGCAAGTAACTTGAGTTTATCATTGACAAGTTTAACCTTGGTACGTCTCCTTGTTGGCCTGCCTTCGCAGCGACAACGAGAAACAGCCAGGACCGGAACCTTGGAGTCACTAGTGAGTGATTGACAATTAGTTGTCTACCTGTGAATATACGTCGGTGAGACCGTGCCTCTGCTGTGAGTCGAAATATATTCATGGGGTCCTCTTCCCATTATGGAATTCAATTTAATTATTGAATTCTCGTCTTTCCGTTGGGGATTACGGCATTACGTAAAAATAGTGGGAGGCACTGCTAAGTTTAAAATATTCCATAACTTAGGCAGTGTATGTTATTATGGAAATTGCCGCTTGTTTGTTTCCTTATTCTATAGTAGATAGAATTAAACTTTTATTTACTGCACACATATTTTGATATGTTATCTAACTAGACTCTTGGTTGCAGTTATTCTAGAATAGGTTCTAGATACTAATAGACTAGGATATTATTAGATTAGTCTAAACCATCGGGAACTGTTGTTCCGATTTTCTTGAAAAATAAAGATGGTTAATGACTTAGTTTCTAAGTCATGATAGATAATCTAGATAGATATCCCCTTTTAGGATATAATACTTTAGAGACAATAGTTTCTTATGCAGTAAGAATTGACTTGAATTAGTTCATGTCTCGAGATTCTTGACTGGCATTAAGAAAGCCCTATTAGGTATTTGTTTATCTAGTAATGATGTTTCTAAGCTTTAATTACCTTTAGAGGTAATGTGTCTGACACAATTTGCTAATCAGTTATTTACAATTGTTGTGAATAGTTGAATGCAAATAGAAAAGCTAAAGAAAGGAGATGCGTATATTTGTGTATAGAAAATATTGATTTTCACAATACTACAACTATAGGTATTGGATATCAGATCTCCCGTCTAGTTATTTGAAATATTGGTTAACGATTGTTTTGATATTTGATATCGGAACTCGTGACTATTGGATAGTCACTTGTTCTTTATAAACAATTGTTACATATTTTATAATAACTAGTAGTGTCATTGACGTAGAGATAAACATAAAGAGAAATTATTCGGTAAAGTAAATAATTTAGAACGGTGCTTTATGAGTTTAATCACTTAAGCATTGGATGCTTATTCCTTATGGTGAAAGATGGTTTGATACTAGATCACACCACACATCCTTGTCCATTTAATGAATATTGTATTCAGGAAAGTGATTAAGATCTCGTTTAACCAATGATTGTCATTGGACCACCAAATTTATTTAACTGATACATTGGATGTATGTAGTTTAATAAATTATAATTGCTTAAGGTAGTTTTCTTTACTTCGTAACTTAGTTGATGAATTGTCATAACTTAGTTACGTGTTTCTGAAGGAACACATATTGAAAGTCTTGAAAGTATCAAGAGCTTTCAATCTGTTCTGATGAAACGTAGATTGAACATTTTTGACTTGTTCAAATATATTCAATCTAAAGTATTTTGAAAACTTGATCCTTAAAATTCGTTACATGTCTTTGAACTGTTCAAGGATTTTTGATACGATCAAACATATGAATTTAAAGCAATTAGTTCTAAGGTTATTCAGTGAATATGATTCATGTTCAATATTATTCTTCCACGATTCCATCTTGATGGAATTGAGTAGTGGGAGCAATATAATCTTATATGATTTGATTCGTTTGATATTGAATGTTACCGAATTAGTTTCAATACTCTTGGGGTTATACTCCAGTAATACTAATTCATCTCTTTATTTAATGTTCCATTATTTTCTACAGTTGCATATATGATATGTATAGGTAGAAAATTTGAATCTTGAAAAGTTTGAGATTTCAATCTTTCTTTTATATAATAGTTATATAATGGAAATTACTTACACCTCGGAGGTATAAGTAAAAGTTTATTGTTTATTCTGTTTAATAGAATATTGTATTCTATTTAATAGAATATCTTTCCTACGATTCTAAGTAATAAAATCGTTTTATTACTTGGTGTGTAACATCAGATGTTAACTATTGTAGAAAAGACTTGACTTATTGAAGTCAAATGTGAGAATGATAAATTATAAATGGAACTACGTAATTAATAAGATGAAACAACCCTTATACATCTTCCATACAAGTCCAATAGGATAACAGAATCATTCATGAGTATTTGATACTTAATGGTTCCGTTGTTTTCTTACTGAAGAAAAATTATCCTATAACTTATAATGGAAGCGATATTTGATATCGATTCTGGAAGTTCACCATTGAACCATAGATCTAAGATTGTTCATAGCTTACTACGATCAAGTTTTGAACTTGATTACGCTTTCATTATGAATTAGTTCATGATATGTGCTAATTGTTTGCGCAGCGAAAGCAATGTGAGCTTATTAAAGGTTTGACCTTTACAGTATGACAGTGAGAAAAGTTATACTCAACAATCTATTGTAGATTCTGAGAAAACTTATCTCTAGTCACACTAATTGAACAATTAAAGATATATTGGTTAATGTTGATAATAAACTGTATATTTTAGCTAAAGAATGCAAAGTGGCGTTTTTGGATGACTTATTCAGATAAGAGATCAGTTGTGATTTCCTTATTTGAAGAGTTCATTCTGAAATGGCCCTAGAGTTTGTGTTCTGCTGAGATCGCAGTTTAGTGTGCTAGCTTACAGAGCCTATTGTAGACTCGGATAAGTCTTCCAGAAATATGTGTTCTCTATTTTTGATATCGTCATATTGTCTGATCTTGTCAAAGTATATAGAATACATATGTGATAAAAGGGTTAGTGGGAGCGTACAAATTACTTTCTAGTGTTATATATCCTAACAACATTATCATTATTATAGTAATAATGAGATGTTTGTGAGGTAAAAAGGTTTACCTAAGTCTTCTTTACTCCGTGAAAACAGTGGGAGTAGTCTCTGTTATATACGATATATAGTTTTATATATAAGATATAAAACCAAGAGACTTGTGAGATACTCCTATTATTCGTACATTAGATATGATCTAATTAAGGACATAACTAGGCTATCTGTATGACAGTTAGTATAACTGTTGGACAGTTATTGTGTGTCTTATATAAAGTATTCATCTTTCGTAAAGGATGATTCCTTTTTCGAAAGAGATATTGATTAGAATGTCTAATCAATCTTATATCTCATTTGATGATGACATAATAAATGCTTTATAATGTGCGATTGTAGATATCGATTTAATCGTAATTGTTACGAGTTATTTTGATATCATATAGACCATAGGATGGATCTTGAAACACGTTCTTTGTTATCCTTGAGATATTAAGAACGAGTTTATAATTCATGGAGAATACAGTATGCAACCATTATGGTCATATTAGTTTTGAGACTAATTATGACGTTAGACAGTCTACGTCATAAAGAGTCACAAAAGATGCAGTGGGAGTGTCACGAAGGATTCTACTAACTGAGTAGAATTATATGCAACTTATGAAGTATAGACTTATGAAGTTGCATAGTGACCTTATAAATTAGAAGTTTTATATTGGTGTTGTGCTTGCGGTTGTCCTCATAATATTTTTGGATTTGATCCCTAAATACTTGGACAACTTAGTAGCTGTAGCATAATACTGATGTAGCATCAGTGTCATATTAATGTTTAATTTAGATTCTACAAAATATGAATGATGCTGACTAAGGGAAACGATGGAGTTTGTTTTGACAAACTCAATATTTCATAGCGGACTTGTTTCTTGCCTCTTAAGTACTGGTGAGCTTTTGAGGGCCATGTGCATATGATACACATTGAGACGTGTATATGATACCGTGGATTGGCACTAGAGCAAGTGGGATAAATTGTTGGGGTTGGTGATCAGAGCGCCACTCCGGACCGTATTTATGTCTGACTCATGAATACGAACATCCCCTTATTCCATAATATTACTTGTTTATGGTTGCACCTCTTGTTCTTATATACGTATTCGATCTGATTACGATTAGATTGAAACTAAATGTGGTTTAGTGATATGTATATATTAGACAAAGGCCCGATAATATATAATGCAGTACACAGTTACAAAGTTAGTTTGTAATTGACATTGGGAAGTGTCACTGCTATATGAATATTATCAAACATAGTTCCTGGTCAAGATTTGCTAACACGGGTCGGTTAGTCAAATCCGTTGAGACCAGTACATGTCGTATATCGAGACTTGGTCCGATGGTTTATCCCAATGAACCATGAGTCTATGGAGACTCGTATAGACGTGTAGGTATTTATAGTGGATAAACACTGAACGGCTCACCGAAGATTCTTAATGGATGGTACACCAACGTCAATAAGAATCTTCTCGGGTTGAGTAGCATAGTGGTCCTTCGACTTGAGACACCACTGTGGATGTATGAGACATCCTCCACACTTAGATGGCAGTCACGTCACCGATCTATTTAGATCAGACCTCCGCCTGTTCGTTGGGTGTGGATCGATCCTCAGGATATCCTGTGTGTGTCAAGATAGGATCCGTCAGTTCTGTGTACAGAGCATAGGTAGTCCATATATATTTAGCAGTTTGTTAAATCTGTGGCCACAGTATATATCGGAAGTAAGTTCCGAGTGTTATTTAGAGATTGCTAATAGATACGTCGACAAGATAATACCTATAGAGATTTGACGTTCACATCTATATCTCTGGGATTATCTGGATACCTGTGACGAATGGATTATACGTATGCAATGACCTCGACCTGTATGATTCAGCTAGTTTATCCGTGATCGTCATAATCTACGGGTGGATAGATTATGGACATGAAATTGGATTTTGTGACGGATATACCTGAATCTAGAGTCTCAATAATGAAACATACTCGTAGAGCACTAGAGCAATATTTATGAATAATGATGATTATTTATAAATCGTTTAATCGTTAAACGAAAAATACATGCGAACGGGCCGAACCGTCATTTCCTAATTAATGTGTATTTGTATTTAATATATGATATTATTAAATACACATTAATAAATAGTCAAATAAAGGTATTTGACATATATCATCAATATATGTATTTGAGATATTTAAAGTAAATATAATACATATATTTGATATATTGTATTTAATTAATTATTTAATTGTTAAATGATTAATATAATTAAAATATAAATATATCACCAAATGATAAAGTTAGGAAATGATTATAAATGTAAATGTTTGACTTTACATTAAAGGAAAAGGTTGTCAAATTGATTTTGACTTCTTAAGATATTTGTTCAAAATTGTTTGAAAAATAAAAATATCTTTTTCCTTTATTTCTTTATAATTTCGGCCAATACACTTAAATATAAGAGTTATATTTTTCTTAGTTGCATTTTTTGACTTAATATAAATATCTATAAAGTGTTATTTAGATATTTTATCAAGTTGATTTAATGAAATTCAAATGAAATTGAAATTAATATTTCTTGTATATGCCTTTGCCAAATTCGGCCAAGGCCTTTGTGATGCAAGTATATATTGTTTTTCATTTCATTTGGTATAAAACCTAATACACTTTAACCAAAAACTCCATTAAAGGAAGGCAAAGAATGCTAGAGAGAAAAGAAAGAAAAATCAAGAAAAGCTTGGAAAATAGTAAGTATTTCCAACCTTCCATTAGAGAGTAATTTGTTCCTCTTGTTGTGGGCAACATCTTGTGATGTTATTGAGTTTTTCTATTCTTTATTCTTTGTGTTTTTGATGGATAAAAGTTTGGTGAAAGTGTTGAGCATGTATAATGGAGAAAGCTTGTGACTAGTGTAGTTATAAGTATTCTTTTATGGTTTTGGAAACCTTGTTGCTAATATAGAGTTGTTGACCCACTCTTAGATGACCTAGATTTGATCTTGAGTTGTTTCATTGTGTTGAGACTTTGATTGGATGGAAGAAACATGATTGAAGTATTGGATTTAACCAATTTGGTCTAATTTGTCCAATTTGATGAAATTGAAAAATTAGGGTTCATGACCAATTCCAAATTTGGGGCTTTTCATATATGTTGTGTATTTGGATGTGTATATGATGCATATAAAGTTTCATGTTGATTGGATTACATCTTGATGTGTTTTGAAGCATGAAATGACAAAGTGCACAAATGGCACCCCATCGAGGGCATTCGGCCAAGTGAGTCAAATTTGGGGATTTGGTTGCTTTTGGTGTTTTGATGTTTTGAACATGCTAAGTTCATCTTAGAAATGATTTAGAATCATTCAAAATTGATTTGATCAATTTCGGACTAAAATGGACAAAATACCAATGTAAGGGCATTTCGGTAAATTCACTTGAATATGATTCATTTGAATTTTATTTCATAATTTGATTATTGGATAATTAAATAAATATGTTTATTTAATTAATCCGAGAAAAAATTTTGAAATCGGAAAATACGATCTTCCACCGCTTCCGCTGCGTTACCGGATTCTGCCCCTAAAAACCCCTACATAGTGACTGCATGTCACTCACCAAAAAGGTGATAAGACATCTATCACTAAAGTGACAAGTGATGTGACTTGTGTGCCCCACTCGATTCGAAATGCGAGTGGGCCCGCAAACACTTCCGGGCTCGGTTTCTCTAATTCCGAATTAACGAACTTCTGTCGCGACGTAATTAAATAATTATGCCTAGCGAAATTACTATTCACGTCGCTAACGAATTAATTCTAAATCAATTCGTTGGCCCGAATTAAAATCTAATTTTAATTCCGCGTCGAAATCCAATTTCGTTTAATATATCGAATATATTGTTTTGTCGATTAATTCCAAATTAATATTTCTCTCTCTTCAAATAATACTTTATCCAAGATAAAGTCTCTCCGTAATTAATCCCAGATTAATTAAGTTCAAATCATACGTCATCGGTGAATCTTCGGGAAGCGACCCAAGAGATCCATGGATATGTTGGTAGTAAATCCGGTCGTCGGACTATCCGAACGCGTACGTACCTCGTACTACGTTTTTACCGATTTACGAGACAAGGTTGGCTTCTAGCAAAGCGCCATGCCTACCCAATTCTCCAGAAATATTCTTAATGGAATATACGATCTATATCAGGCATAGTATACCGTAGTATTACGTATTGCTATCCAGTATCGGATGTCACGTACAAGGCCTGGGGTTGGAATAGTGTCTACCCCGTACGAAGCACATATCGGATATCAAGCAACTAGTCTCTTTGAATTGGATAATCATGACCTTGTCATATTATCCCGATGGTTGCAACACAATAGAGAACCAGTTCTGAATCCCTGCGTGATCATCATCTCCATATGTCTGAAGTGATACTTCTGTCTTGACATCACATCCAATACACTACGATTCTCAATAAACCCAGAAGAGGCGTACACAGAACTTGTTAAAGCCCTGGACGACCAAAACCAAAGTTTACCGATTGTCGCATGTACTAGCGATGCAAGTCTCAGGTTAAGACCAAATACACCTACCTTGAAGCGGACTCCCATAGACACATATACATACTACCAATGGGATTCCGCGGGGTCTATCCAGAGCGAAGCTATTTTCCGTACCATCGGTAAAACACAACCTCCTATCGCACTTGCATAAATATCCAATACTTAAATATATGAGAACTATTTCGTTATGCCCTCACAACGCGCACAAGTGTAATACTAGTCTATTCCGTATTATCGATGTCCAATCTCGATAATACTACGACTATGGATATTTAATGATTAAACCTTTATGGATTGATACTGTCTTATATCATCTCAATCCGGAACTAATCATAAGGACTTCTATCATTTATACATCTAGGTGATCCAATCACAAATGATAAAAGAGCAATTTCCTTTATCACATAGTTAATTTGTACAACAACATCATGTTCTGTACAAATAGTGATGCTATGGGTCATAATTGTCCAACAGGTCGGAGAGAGTCAGAAAACAACCTGAGAGGTATGGGTTTCTGATCTCACCTCATGTGGATATTAATCTTATTGAGGAAGACGAACCGACTATGTATGAGGAAGCGATACAAGGTATCGACTCCGGTTTATGGCAAGATGTCATGAAGTCCGAAATGGATTCCATGTACACCAACCAAGTTTGGACACTGGTTGATGCACCAGAAGGCCTAAAGCCTATTGGTTGCAAATGGGTCTTCAAGAGGAAGACCGACATGGATGGCAACAAAAAAACGTACGAAGCTAGGCTTATAGCGAAAGGGTATCGTCAACGACATGGTGTCGATTACGATGAAACTTTTTCACATGTTTCCATGATTAAATCCATTCGAATAATGCTTGCTATTGCTACATATTTCGATTACGAGATATGGCAGATGGACGTCAAAATCACTTTCCTTAACGGAAACCTTTTGGAGGATGTTTATATGCAACATCCCGATGGTTTTGTCGTACCTATACAAGCAGACAAAGTTTGCAAATTAAATCGATCCATTTATGGATTGAAGCAAGCATCGCGTTTTTGGAACCAACGTTTTGATGAGATCATAAAAGAATATGATTTCGTTCAAAACGAGGATGATCCTTGTGTATATAAGAAGGTTAGTGGGAGCGCACTGACATTTATTGTCCTTTACGTTGATGATGTATTGCTTATTGGCAATGACATTCCCATGCTACAATCGGTGAAAGCTTGGCTTTCATTAAAATTCTCCATGAAAGATCTAGGAGAAGCAGCCTTTATTCTGGGAATAAAGATCTACCGGGATAGATCTAGAAAGCTGCTTGGACTCTCCCAGAGCACATATATTGACAAAGTGTTGAAGAGATTCAACATGGAACAGTCCAAGAGGGGACTGTTGCCAGTGTCACATTGTGTCACTCTATCTAAGGACATGTGTTCTAAAACTCAAGATGACAGAGACAACATGAGTCAGATCCCGTTCGTTTCGGCAGTCGGATCGATCATGTATGCCATGATATGTACGCGACCTGATGTCTCATATGCTTTGAGCATGTGTAGTCGCTATCAGGCTGATCTAGGTGATGGTCACTGGATGGCGGTTAAGAACATCCTTAAGTATCTTAGACGAACTAAGGATGCTTTCTTAATCTATGGAGATGGAAAACTTGAGGTAACTGGGTATACCGATGCAAGTTTCCAAACCGATAAAGACGACTGTAAGTCGCAATCCGGGTACATATTTTGTTTTAACAACGGAGCAGTAAGCTGGAAATCTTCCAAGCAAGAGACTGTTGCCGATTCAAAAACAGAAGCAGAATATATTATTGCAGCTGAAACAGCAAAAGAGGCAGTTTGGATCCATAAATTCGTAATTAGATTAGGAGTAGTTCCGTTAGCAGCTGAGCCTGTTCCATTGTATTGTGACAATAACGGGGCTATAACGCAGGCTAAGGAACCGCGGTCTCATCAATGATCCAAGCATGTTCTTCGATGTTTCCATCTGATTTGCGAGATCATACATCGTGGCGATGTGAAAATCGAGAAGGTCGATTCAGAGGACAACATTGCAGATCCGCTGACGAAAGCTATTCCTCAGCAAAAGTTTGAGCGACATGTACATAATTCAGATGTTAGATGCTTGAGTGACTGGCTATAGGCCAAGTGGGAGATTGTTGGACAATTATGACCCGTAGCGTCACTATTTGTAAAAGACATTGTGGTTTTTGTATAAATTAACTATGTGACAATGGAAATTGCTATTTTATCATTTTGTAATTAGATTACTTGAATATATAAATGATAAAAGTCCTTATGATTAGTTCCGGGTTAATAAGATATTAGACGATATCAATCCACAAAGGTTTAATCATTAAATATCCATAGTCGTAGTATTATCGAGACTGGACATCGATAATGCGAAATAGACTAGTATTGCACTTGTGCGTGTTACGGAAGCGTAACAACATAGTTCCCATATATTTAAGTATTGGATACTTATGCAAGTGTGATAGGATGTTGTGTTTGCCGATGGTACGGAAACAACTTCGCTCTGGATAGACCCCTCAGAATCCCATTGGTAGTATGACTATGTGTCTATGGGAATCCGATTCAGGGTAGGTGTATTTGGTCTTAACCTGAGACTTGCATCGCTAATACTTGCGACAATCAATACGCTTTGGTTTTGGTCGTCTGAGACTTTAACAAGTTCTATGTACGCCTCTTCTGGCTTTATTGAGAATCGTAGTGTATTAGGTGTGATTTCAAAATGGAAGTATCACTTCAATCATATGGAGATGATGATCACACAGGGATACATAACTGATTCTCTATTATGTTACAACTATCGGGATAATATGACAAGGTCATGATTATCCGATTATAGAGACTAGTTGCTTGTGATCCGATATATACTTCGTACGAGGCAGACATTATTCCAGTCCCAGGCCTTGCATATGACATCAGATACTGGATCGCAATACGCAATACTACGTATACTACGCCTGTTATAGATTATATATTCCTTAAAGAATATTTCTGGAGAATTGGGTAGGCACGGTGCTTTGCTAGAAGCCAACCATGTCTCGTAAATCGGTAAGAACGTGGTACCGGGTACGCACATGTTCGGATAGTTCGACGACCGGATTTACTGCCAACATATCCAGGGATCTCATGGGTCACTTCCCAAAGATTCACCGATGACGTATGACTCGAATATAATTAATATGAGATTAATTATAAGAGAGAGATAATTAATATAGGATTAATTACGGAAAGATTTTATCTGGGATAAAATTCAATTAATAGAGAGAGAACGATTAATTCGGAATTAATCGATAAAATAATATATTCGATATATTAAATGAAATTAGATTTCATAACGGAATTAAAATTGGATTTTAATTTGGGCGAACAAATTAATTTAGAATTAATTCGCGAGCGAATTTAATAGTAATTTTGCTAGGCATAATTATTTAATTAAATTTGATTTAATTACGTCGAGACGAAAAATTCGTTAATTCGGAATTAACGAACCCGAGCCCGGAATGTGTTCGCGGGTCCACTCGATTTTTGAATTAAAGTGGAGCCCACAACAAGTCACATCATTAGTCAAACACTTAGCTTTTATTTGATGGAAGTTAGGAGAGACTTTGATGTTAACTTGTTTCTTACACAAGAATTATTTTAATAGATGTGTAAGTGACATATACCAACTTTAGATATTTGGTATAACTTACTTTTGATTTTAGAAATCAAGAACACACAACACACTTCATCTATCTCTCTCCACCGAATCCTCTTCTCTCTTTTTCCTTTGTTTTTCCGTGAACCACAAAGGAGACTTGGGGATTTTTGTTGCAAAAATCTCCATTGCTAGCACATCAAAGATCATACAAAGGTGATAGGGAAACCTTTCCCAAGAGTTTGGAATCAAACTTGGAGGCTTGGAGCTCAAACATACAATCAAAGAGGAGCTTGGAGCAACTTCAAAGGAAGCAAAAATTTTATTGTCTACACATCCATCCAACCGTTCAATGTGAGTATATTTCCGCTATATTCCTTTGAGTATTCACACCTATTACATGCTATTTAGATCTTGGGATTGATCTTAGAGACCCAACACAAACGGTAAAAGCTTGATTTAATTATAATAAAGTTTCTACTTAGGGCGTCTTGCCTCAGTAAGCACAGCTTATTCGCGTCAAATGTAGAACCTTTAAACATCCGAGATCCGAGTAATTAAGTCTATAGGGGTTTCTTAACACCTATTTCCCTAAAGCCAACTGGTTTGGGAGTCACTGGCCTAAAGCTCATTTCATGGATTAAAGATGTTAAAAAAATCCATTGCTAAAAAGGTGTGAATTCTGATATAACTTTAGGACAAAAATATTACTCTCTTTTCAATTACACTCATAAATATTGTGGGTACAATGAATTGATTAATAATTTGTTGGTTGTGTACAATGAAGAATGGTAAAAATAATCGGAGAAATTACTTATTTGGTAATTTAGAAAGAAAGAAAACAACTATTAACTTGGATAAGAATTTCACATGTTTAGTCACTAATTTGTTTTGTGTGTTTAATTGTACATTTGATTGACGTTTATGAGTATCGTCGTTGTAAGCCCTTAGGAGACTAAAACTCGTCCACTAGAGACACCTAGGGGTTTAAAGGCTTGTTGCATACGCTAAATGCAATCGTGATCCCTACGAAAATGGCTTAGATTAATTTAAGTATTTATTGTATTTTATTTTATTGTTTTGGTCAAGGACTAGCAAAATGTTAGAGTTGGGAGTGTGATAAGCAGAATATATATCAATATTTTTCGCCCATTTTACTTAATATTTTGTATAGTTTCTCAAGATTTGTGAATATTTTGATGTTTTTTATGTTATTTTGTAGATAAATAAGATTTCAGGACCCACTGGAATCAAATCACGGCCAAAACAGCGAAAACCAGACAAAAATGGCAAAATTAAAATTTCGCATCACGACTTTGACGTAATTATGCTACTGACACACATCATCATGATGTCAGCCTCAATTACTATTCTACCGACATGCGTCATCACCACGTCATCACATGCGTCAACACTTGTGTCATTGCCACGTCATTATGACATCAGCACAATAATTCAGCTTGCCGACATGCGTCATTACTTACATCAGCATGACGTCAGCGTTGCAACGCGCAAGCCTTCACACATTGCGACACCGAGCTAATAATTCTGCCGACAGTCACGTGTCATCATCTCATTAAACTCGCGTACATGTGTCATGAACCAACGGCGCGTCGCGACGCGCAGACCAAAAATTTGCCTATAAATTGAGGCCGAATTCATTTGAAATTTTCATACCTTTTTCTGGGGATTTCCTTAAGAATAGTAAAAATATTGTATCTTATTTGTTTATTTACAGCTTTCTTGTATTTAATTTTTATTTTAAGCACTAGATCTTTCTTTATTTTACTTTAAAGTATGAGTAGGTAACTTCTCTCTGCTGGGGTGAAAGGTAAAGCTTTTATTATTATAATTTAGTTTAATCTCCATTAGTTATAATATATAAACTATCTTAAAACCTGACTTAATGAGTTACCGCCTTTATGGTCGGTTGGACTTAATTAAATTAATTTTAACATGACTTAATTAGATACCGCATTTATGATCGGTTGGAATTAATCAAGAATCTGAATTAATCAGGAAACCGCCTATATGGTTGGTTGGTAATGTCATGCAATTTATATATTATAATAAGGGAGATTTCTAAATTAGAAGTAATAAAAATGGATCTTCTAACCCCATCATTTTATTTCATTGTTTATTTTACGTTTTAATATTCAAGTTTGATTTTATGTCATTTTATTTATTTACGTTTTTAATAATCCTAGATATGTGTTGTAACTAAATACCGTATTTAGGGTTGTGATGAATTCCAATATCACCGGTTTATAAGTTGGTTATTTTATGCATTGGGTAATATATTGGTTTATTTATTGAGTCTTAATCTTAATGCTTCTTGTTAACTGGCCATTAATAAGAATGATTTGATAAACTTAAAATGAACTTGGAAAATGGATTTTAGGTTTAGCCTTAGACTCAATAGCTCACGATCTCACCTCGGGGTAAATGTCTCTTAGGTAGATTTCCTTACAGGATAGGAATATACCTGTCGGGCGGGGGTAACCATAATTGGAACTTAAACTTAATGAATTCAGAGTTTCTTAATTAACATAGGAAAATAGTTAATTGGGTTACTTTGGGTGTTTGCATCTGACCATCAGAAGATGCTTTTGCATATTTTCATGTTCTAGGTTAATAAACCGATATATTACACAAACATGAGATAATCACTTCATCTTTATAAGATATTGGAAGGATTCACAACCCTAGATAGTTTTATAATATTTATTTTTCCTTTAATTTATATTCGCACTATTTTAATTACTTCTTTTTCAGATAAAAATCAACATCCAACCAACAATCAATCAATTAGATACTCGTAGATATTTAGCTTCATAAATTGATAGCTTAGGTATTAAGTCCTCGTGGGATCGATACATTTTATACTACTTGAGCGATACGTGTGCTTGCGTAACGTGTGTGTTTACCACCGATCAGCGCCATAAAGGTTAGCAAACCTTTGATAAGCCAAAATCAGTGAGAACAAGTTGAAGGTTTCTCAAAACTCACGAAAATAGTTTATTTTTATTAAAAGATGGATTCCTGAAAACATAGCCAAAGCTAGCCTTTTATAAGAATCTTTTAACTAAAACCCTAACCAGAAAAATAAAAATACCAAACTACCCACATATCAACAGACGTGAATCCTAAAATTAACCTAGGCTAAATCTACATGCAAACCCACGCATGCTTAACCTAATTCCCAAACATAACAATAAATTCTAAGTAATACGCCAACATAAATAAAATGGCCGAATTAAAATAAATGTCAAGCCCCAAATAAAATAATAGTAAATAATAAATAAATGTGCTAGAGTAGGCCTAAGTATCTTGATGTTCCACAGCTGATATAAGGTTCACCACTAAAGGATCGTCCATCTTTAAGACCATGTTCAATGTAGTAGAGGCTTGTGAATAATCAAATATGATCCTTTATACGAATCCATGCATTAATTCTTGGATTTTATTAGCTCGAGACCTCATGATTGGAACCTCTGGAATATGCATGGTAGTGGTCCGTCCCCGTGCATCATGGGCTGCATCCTGGGCTTCATCATTCCCCATCTCCTCAAAATGATTCGACCTCAAATCTATATCAAAAAAAGATAGATCAGAATCCTTAAATAAAGAAGAAACGTTATACTCACCTAGCAAATCCACTTTATAGGCATTGTCATTGATCTTCTCAGGAATATGAAATGGGCTATCACCTCTGGGTTGGAGCTTGGATTGACATTGCTTTGGGAATCGCTCTTTACTGATGTGCACCTAAACCCAATCGTCTGGTTCGAATGATACATGGCATCTGCCCTTGTTAGCATGCAAGGTATATTGTTCATTCTTCTTCTCAATGTGCTTTCGTACTTTCTCATGAATGGACTTAATCAAATCAGCCTTGCACTTACCATCCAGACTAACCCTCTCATCAACGGGCAAAGGTAATAAATCCAAAGGGGTTAGTGGGTTAAAACCATATATAATTTCAAAAGGAGAATAATAAGTAGTGGAATGAATACTATGATTATATACAAACTTAATGAAAGCCAAACATTCTTCCTATGACTTCAAATTCTTAGAAATAATAGTACTCAAGAGTTGGGACAAGGTCATGTTAACGATTTCGGTCTAACCATCAGTCTGTGGGTGGCAAGTAGTGGAAAATAAAAGTTTTGTTCCCAGTATGTCCTATAAAATTTTCCAAAAGTGACTTAAAAACTTCACATCCCTGTCTGATACTATACTTTGAGGCACTTTATGTAAACGAACAACCTCTCAAAAATGAACAACCTTGTCTGATACCCATAAGGCCCCCACTATGTGCTTCACGCACCAAAACTCACGCATGAAACAACTAGGCACACACAATTTATTCTTTTTAAATAAAAAGTCATCTAGTATGTAAAATTTATCACATGCGTCTTTTCACATGCATTGTAAATCTCAAAAAAGTAATGATCATTCACATACAAGTCCTTTTTAAATTCAAAACCAAGAAATTTAGAACTCAAGGACGTAAGTAAAGCATACCCGTTTGACAATACGTCAGTAATCACATTCTCCTTACCTTGCTTATATCGAATGACATATGGGAAGGTCTCCACGAATTCTATCTATTTATCATGTCTTTTGTTAAGCTTTCCTTGGCCTTTGATATGCCGCATGGATTCTTGGTCAATGTGAATCACGAACTCCCTTGGCCATAGATAATGATGTCAAGTCTCCAGAGCTCTGGCTATAGCATAAAACTCTTTATCGTAGGTCGGGTATCGTAGCGCCGTACCATTTAGATTTTCACTTAAGAAAGCTATAGGACATTAATCCTGCATAAGAACTGCTCCAATGCCAACACCTGAAGTATCACACACAATCTCGAAAGTTTGGTTAAAATTAGGTAAGGCTAAATAGGCGTAGAATATAAAAGATATTTAAGATGTGTAAATGCACTCTATTGTTCCTCCCCCCAATGAAAACCCACATTCTTTATGACTTTAGTGAGTGGTGTTGCAATAGTGCTAAAGTCTTTTACAAATCTCCTATAGAAACTGGCTAAACCATGGAAACTCCTAACCTCAATGATGCTCTTAGGTGTAGGCCACTCACGAATTCCCTTAACCTTTTCCGCATCGACCTCATTGCCTTGAACACTAATGACATACCCTAGGAATACCATTTTTCCATGCAAAAACTACATTTTTTAAGATTAGCATACAATAATTATTTTCTCAAAACATCAAGAACAGATCGCACATTTCCTACATGCTCATCTAGATTCTTGTTGTACACTAAAATATCATCAAAATACACAATGAAAAATTTACCTAAAAAAATACGCAAAAAATGATTCACTAGAAGCATAAAAGTGTTAGGGGCATTTGTAAGCCCAAATGGCATCACAAGCCACTCATATAGCTATATTTTGTTTTAAAAACAGTCTTCAATTCATCTAAGTGTGCGGGTTATTGCTGTAGCTGAGGTAGCAATAGAAGCCATTTGGGTCAATAACAAATCTAATTAGATTAGATATAATTCTGTTAGCAGCTGAGCTAGGCGTCAGCACAGGCTAAAGAATTAATGGTCTCAACAACGATCCAGATACATACTTTGATATTCATCTGATTCGTTCGAATCATACATCGTGGCGATGTGATGATCGAATAAATCGCATCAGATGATAATCATGCAAATCCGCTGACGAAAGCCTTTCCTCAACAGTTTGAGCCAACCGTACATAGTTCGGGTGTCAAGACACTCAAGTGACTGGCTATAGGCCAAGTGGGAGATTGTTGGACAGTTATGACCTATAGCGTCACTATTTGTACAGATCACGGTGTTGTTGTACAAATTAACTATGTGACAAAGGAGATTGCTCTCTTATCATTTGTGATTAGATCACCAAGATATATAAATGATAGGAGGTCCTTATGATTTGTTCCTGATTGAGAATGATATGAGACAGTATCAATCCACGAAGGATAAATCATTAAATATCCCTAGTCAGAGTATTATCGAGATTGGACATCGATAAATGCGTAAAAGACTAGTATTACACTCGTGCGCGTTGTGAGGGCACAAACGGCATAGTTCTCATATATTTGGGTATAGGATACTCATGCAAGTGTAATAGGAGGTTGTGTTTTACCGATGGTACGGGAAACAGCTTCGCTCTGGATAGACCCCCTCGGAATTCCATTGGTAGTATGACTATGTGTCTATGGAAGTCCGAAATCAGGGTAGGTGTATTTGGTCTTAACCTAAGACTTGCACCGCTAATACTTGCGACAATCAATATACTTTGGTTTTGGTCATCCAGGGCTTTAACTGGTTTCTATGTACGCCTCTTCTGGGTATATCGAGAATCGTAGTGTGTTGGGTGTGATGTCAAGACGGAAGTATTACTCCAGTCATATGGAGATGATGGTCACGTAGGATACGGAACTTGTTCTCTTAAATGTTGCAGCTATCGGGATATTATGACAAGGTCATGTATATCCGATTATAGAGACTAGTTACCAGACATCCGACATGTGCTTCATACGGGGCAGACACAATTCCAGCCTCAGGCCTAGCACATGATCATCCGATACTGGATCGACATACACAATACTACGTATACTACGCCTGATATAGATCACTATATTCATGTAAGGATATTTCTGGAGAATTGGGTAGGCATGGCGCTTTGCTAGAAGCCAACCTTGTCTTGTAAATCGGTACAAACATAGTACGAGGTACTTACGTGTTCGGATAGTCCGACGACCCGATTTACTGCCAACATATCTGGGAATCTCATGGGTCGCTTCCCGAAGATTCACCGATGACGTATGACTCACACTTTTATTAATCTGGGATTAATTAGAATAGAGCGAAAATTAATCTGGGATTAATTACGGAGATATTTTATCTGGGATAAAATATTATTAAAAGAGAGAGAACGATTAATTTGGAATTAATTAATAAAATAATATATTCGATATATTATACGAAATTAGATTTCGACGCGGAATTAAAATTAGATTTTAATTCGGGCGAACGAGTTAATTTAGAATTAATTCGTTTGCGACGTGAATAGTGATTTCTCTAGGCATAATCATTTAATTATGACGCAACGGAAAATTCGTTAATTTGGAATTAGCGAACCCGAGCCCGTGAGTGTTTGCGAGCGCATTCGCATTTCGAATTCGAGTGCGGCACGCAAATCACATCAAGCGTCAAATCATTAGTCACATCAAGCATCAAATCACATGTCACTTTGACTGATGTGACAACTTGATTGATTGAGTGATGTGAGTTGATGTAGTTGTTGGATTTGTTGGAAAGCTTTATTGTTTGACTTTTGGAAAGCAAATATATTGCTAAATTAATTTGGAAATTGATTTAGTGTATATGATACACTTTCTCCTCACCAACCAATCCAACACACAACACCATTCTCTCTTTCTTCTCTTCTCATCTCACGCCCAAAGTGGGCAGTCCACTGCCTTCTTCTCTGCTCAAAATCGTGACAGTGAAGGAGAAACCAGTGAGTATTTTGTGGTAAAATACAAGAGAGCTAGCACTCAAAGGGTCTTGCGAAGGTGATAGGGAAACCCACCCGTGTGCATGGAATCGAATCACAAAGCTTGGAGCTTGATGAAGATGATCAATGGCCGAATTTGAGGATGACAGAAACTGCCACTGCCGTGACTTGGAGGAGGGCAGAATTTGATTTTTTTGTCTATCGCATCGCTCAACCGATCGATGTATGTATTCCGTAACTTCGTCGTATGTATTCACATGTATTTTCATTGCTTGAAATGATCTTGGGATGCTTAGAGAATTCCAACAATGGTATCATAGCCAATATTGAGCATGAAAATGATTTATGGTTAAATTGGGTAAAATGATTTTGAGCATGATTTGGTTGAATTGGATGATTGAGTATGCTTAAAACATGTTTAATTGAAGATTGATTGGATCAATTTCAAGAAATTTGGTTTGGAACAATTTTCCCCAATTTTGGAAGGCTTGGCCGAAAATACATGAACCCTAAATGTCTTGGATTTTCGATTTTTGATTCATTTGATGAGTTGGAATCATGTTGGGTATTGTTAATTTGGATTTAATTGGATTGAATTCGGAATTGATTTGAAAAATCCCCTTTAGCCGAGACTTTAGCATGTAATTGGGTTTGATTTTTTGATAAATTGTGTTGGACATGATTTAATGTAAATGAGCATGATTAATTAGATAAATTTGTGTTTTGGAAATATTGATTTGGGTAATTAATTATGTAATACACTTTAGGTAATTTAATTGAGAAATTTGGAATTTTTGGAATTAAATTAAATGGGGTTAAATTGGATTTGGGCTTGTAATGTTGTTATTGGGCTTATTGGGCTTGGTTGTACCAAGTTGGGTTTAGGCTAAATTGGTTGGATCCAATTGGGCCCAAAACCGCCTCCATAAAGCCCAAATGCGACTAATGGACCTTAAAGTTTAATTGGGCCTAATGGGCCTAAATTGATTTCTGGGCTTATGGGGTAACTCCCGGATTGGACTTTGGTTATTGGGTTTGACCCGAGTTGACCAAAAGTCCACGCCTTAAAGAAATTAATTAAAAGCCCATTGGACTTTAATTAAATTAATATTGGATATTAATCGGGCTTTGAGACCCGTAACGATTAAATTAAAGTGTAATATTTAATTTGGAATTAAATAGCGAATTAGTATTAAATACATATTAAATTGGATTTAATTTTGTAGTTTAATTTAATTCGAGAATTCGTACTTTGAGTACTTATTCGCAAAACGAGTTTGACTCGAGCAAAATCAAATCGTTGTTTGAACATTGGATGGTCACTAATTATCAGATTAATTAATTTGATTAGATTGATTGATAACATGCTTGTGTGAATACATGGTTGCGATGCATGAATAATGTATATCGGATGGATATTATATGGGTGGGGCAATTTTAGAAATTGTTGTAATAAATTTGGAATTTATTAATTGGACCTGCGTGTCCAGCCTTATTACCTCCTTATTCTTTGTATTCTCTTCTCACATATTCTCATCAATGTAAATGAGGTTTCTTTAGAAGTGTAGTGTAACGGGTAGAAGTAATACATGTGCTAGCGAGAGAGAAAGAGAGAGATTTGATCTAGGATCAATGTGTAAAGTATCCATCCACATATCATTATTATTTTATTTATACGCGCTTTATTATGTGTTTAGAATGCATGTTTAAGGGTGTATGATGGTGAGACCTTAACAAAGATAATAAATTGGTTGCCAATTTGCACGCGAAAAACCCTCACAAATATTAAGCGTTTTTCCTTCCATTTAGTGATTCTTACTCAAGATCCGAGACTGCCATTGGCTTGTTTGCCAAAGTCAAGGCCTTTGTCCGTCAAGGATGTGTTTGAATCACGAAGGCTTTGTTACATATTGGTGTCTTGTCCAAGTTGTGGTTTGTTGGCCAAAGTCAAGACCACTTCTTGTCCATCGACATTGATTACGAAGCTTTCCATGGTCAATGGGTCACGCTTGACTGGGATCACTAAGTTTGTTGTGCCAAAGCCAAGGCTTAGTTGATTCAGAGGAAAAAGGTTAGGAAATACATTGGATGTATTGGCATATATAAGATATATGTTTCGGACTTGGATGTCCCCCTACTGGATCTAGGAATTGGATTGGATCCAATTGATCTTAGAGATCTACCTAGTTAATTATCATACAATTTGTTGGCCAAAGTCAAGATTGTGTGATATTTAACGGGATCCTAGCCTGCTAGGAAACACAATTTCCCGAGTACTCGACAGAGGGTTAGAGGCTCGCCGAAAAATAGTGGGAGGCAAGAATTGAATTTGCAATATTCGTTTAATTACTTGCCATACGCGCTCAAACAAATATCATTCGTCAAATAAATTAAATGTTAGTTGGACTTATATTTAAAATGTTGTTTTAATTAACAGTTGGACTGTATTCAAACTATTCATTTAAATTTGATTATATAATTGGATTATAATAATCAATATATTTGATTTAATTAATTATAGTTGATTAAAATAGTTGGACTATAATAATCATTATAATAAATAGTACCTAAATCGTTGATTAAATAGTTGGACTATTAGAATCAAGATAAATTGAAAGATTGACATTTAAAACATAATCCTAGGGAAAATGTATTTAAATGGTTTAATTTTCAAAATTGGGAATAAATTTCAGGATGGTCTTGGAAAATAATAAGTTACTTTATTTGATAAAATAACATGTTAAGCCTAAGCCCGGAGTTAAGCAAACAGTAGAGTATAATCTTTGGAAGATTTATGTGATGATAACTTTAGTGCTTAATCCATCATATTTGCCAAATAGACTCCTTAATTTCTTTGTCAGAACTAAGGGTTAGATCCTTAAAGTATGATAATGAAATTGAAGGATTTTCATAAATCTATACTTAGATTTTAGAAGTACTATAATTGCAATAAATAACTCTTGGAGAGTTAATGACTATTCTCAAGGAGATAAAGTCAATCTTTGCAATAAGGCAAGTAGCGCAAGGCGCACCTTACTTCGATATTCTAAAAGGCCAAGGCTAGGCCAAAGGCTTCTGGAATGTGGAAAATGGCAAAGGAAAAATTCATTATAATCTTCTGGGAAGATAAAGGACATATCCCAAAATGTCTGTCTAAATTGTGGCAAACGGGATCGCGGAAGCGTGAGTTCCTTTTGGACAAAGTAGACACGAAGGAATTGAAGAACGGGCAAGGCTCTGACTTCAAATATGTTTGTCAACATTATGTTCACTACTAGTATTAAAATTATATTTTAAATACTTAGTGTGGAACATAATATATATATATATATATATATATATATATATATATATATATATATATATATATATATTGATGTTCAAAAACTGCTATGAGCAGGATACTGACTTCAGATTGAGATTAATCTGCGAATTGGAAACGGGACGAAAGTCGATGTTTCAACCGTAGATACCTAAGTTTAGGAACTACCTTCAGGTGTGTACTTAAATTAGGAAACTGTTATAATGTGACTAGTTTGACTAGAAACATCATCTCTATATCAGTGGTTAACCCGCTGCGGGTGAACCTTTATATTCTAGAACACTAAAGTGTTTCATTATATAAAGATGATATTGAGATAAACACATTAGATGTGAATAACATAATTTATATTTTGAATATAAATAAATCTCAAATATATAACATGACAAACAAATAGCTCAAACTGATTTGATTAGAAGAAACTAATTTGTGGCATTGTTGTCTGGGACACAATTAAACAAGAATCGTATATCCACACTTTTGAAGAGTGGGTACCAGGACTGATTTGATTCTAATCAAATAAAGTCTACGAATCTAGTTTATTGGGCAAAGTGCCTAAAATACTATTTACTTGGTAAACGTGAAAATGCCACCGATCTGTTAGCCCTAGTTCATAGTGAAGCAAGTGGGCCCATGTCTAACTAGGATAGAGATGAATATGAATATTCCGTGACCTTTACGGATGTGGCATCGCGTTATGGTTATGTGTTTCTTTTGAAGAACACAAATCGGAAACTCTTACAGTTTCGACACGAAATAGACAAACAGATCGGCTAAAGTATTAAACTGTCACGGTAAGACCGTAATGGAAAATAATTAAGCAATAAGTTTCTAAAATACTTGTAAAAGTATAGTATTTTTTTCAAAGAGGACTCGTCTCGGAACACGTCAATTTGACGGTGTGTCCGAACAGAGAAACCAAATTTTGTTGGACATAATTAGGTTAATCATGAGTCGCTCTGAGCTACCATTTCCTTCAAAGGATAAGCATAAACAGTGCAGAACTTATTTAGAATAAGGTTCCATAAAAATATGTTTGACAGAACTCATATTAGATATGAACAGGAAAGAAATCGGGTTTCTCATTCCTGTAAATTTGGGATGCTAGGCATATGTTTGGATGATACCAAACTAGAACCCAAATCGGATAAGTGCCAATTGTAGGTTATCCTAGGGATACCAAATTATTGTACTTATACATCTCACAATGAGAACAATTTAATTGTTGCTCACCATGCGGTTTTCCTAAGAGGAATACCTATATGCAGTGGTAAGTGGGAGGATAGTAAAACTCGATGAAAATCGGAGTTATACTATTCCAGGCACCCATTCCTTAATGGAACATAAATAGTTCATCAATGATGGAACTACACCAATAATCTTCGAATACACAAGAACCACGTATGTCAGAGAGATTCAGAAAACAACCTGGGGTATGGGTTTCTGATCTCACCTCATAAAGATGTCAATCTTATTGAGGTATACCAACTGACTACGTATGAGGTAGTGATACAAGGTATAGACTCCCTATTAGGGCAAAGTGCCATAAGTCCGAAATGGATTCCATGTATATCAACCAAGTTTGGATACTAGTTGATGTACCGCAAGGCATTGTGCCTATTGGTACTTATAAGTCTTCAAGGAAGACATACATGGATGGCAACATACCAACGTACTAAGCTAGGCTTATAGCGGAAATGTATCGTTAGCAACATTGTGTTGATTACAACAAAACCTTTTACCTGTTGCCATGGTAAATCCATTTGGATAATGCTTGCTAATGCTGCATGTTTCATTTATGAAATATGCCAACTTAACGGGAAAATCGCTTTCCTTCAAAGGAAACCTTTCGGAGGATGTTTACAACATCCTGTCGGTTTTGTCGTAACATAACTAGCAAATAAGGTTTGCAAGTTATTCGATCCATGTTTGGATTGAAGCAAGGATTAGGTTCTTGGAATTATCGTTTTGATATAATCATAATGGTGTATGATTTAATTCAAAACGAAATGATTCTTGTGTATATAAGGAGGTTAGTGGGAGCGCACTGACAGTGGCTGTCCTATAAATAATGATAATACATCATTTCTTGGAAATGATATTCCCATAAAATAATCGGCGAAAGCTTGGCTTTCATAAGAACTCTCCGAGAAATCGTACATTAAAAAATGTACGTGACCTGGTGTCTCATACGCTTTGAGCATATGGATTCACAAACAGGCCAATCCAAGTGATAGTCACTGTATTGAAATTAAGAACATCCATTAGTATCTAAGAGAACTAAGGATGATGTCTTATACTATGGAGAATGAGAACTTGAAGTGACTAGGATCACTACTGAAAGTTTCCTAAACCGATAAAACGACTACAAGTCGCAAACGGTACTATACAGTTTGAATAACAGAACAGTGAGCTGGAAATCTTCCAAGCAAGATACTGTTACCGAATAAACAACAAATGCGGGTTATTGCTGCAGTTGAGGCAGCAATAGAAGTCATTTGGGTTAATAACAAATCTAATTAGATTAGATATAATTCTGTTAGTAGCTGAGCTAGGCGTCAGCACAGGCTAAAGAATTAATGGTCTCATCAACGATCCAGATACATACTTCAATATTCATCTGATTCGTTCGAATTATACATCGTGGCGATGTGATGATCGAATAAATCGCATCAGATGATAATCATGCAAATCCGCTGACGAAAGCCTTTCCTCAGCAGTTTGAGCCAACCGTACATAGTTCGGGTGTTAGACACTCGAGTGACTGGCTATAGGCCAAGTGGGAGATTGTTGGACAGTTATGACCAATAGCGTCACTATTTGTACAGATCACGGTGTTGTTGTACAAATTAACTATGTGACAAAGGAGATTGCTCTCTTATCATTTGTGATTAGATCACCAAGATATATAAATGATAGGAGGTCCTTATGATTTGTTCCTGGATTGAGAATGATATGAGACAGTATCAATCCACGAAGGATAAATCATTAAATATCCCTAGTCAGAGTATTATCGAGATTGGACATCGATAAATGCGTAAAAGACTAGTATTACTCTTGTGCGCGTTATGAGGGCACAAACGACATAGTTCTCATATATTTGGGTATAGGTGATGAGTGGTAAATCTATCACTATTTCCCACTCATTTAACCTAATATTTTGTATAGTTTCTTGAGTTTTGTGAATATTTTGATGTGTTTTGTGTTATTTTGTAGATAAATAAAGTTGGGAAAGCATTGGAAGCAATTTGGGGCCAAAATAGAGAAAAATTGACAAAATGACAATTCAGTAAATTCCCGCGTCGAGACGCCAAGACCTTCAGCGTCACGATGCCTAACGTGCACCGAACAGTGCTAACGTGTGCCGGGTCCACAAATCAGATTCTGAGAAAAGTTTGACTTTGCTAACATGCGTCGTGCCACGTGTCACCATCACAGCCGATCTGCTAACATGCGCCGTGACACGTGTCAGCATCCTACGGTGCCGATAGTCATCATCGCCACGTGTGCCACGTGTCACTCCACGTCATTTCCACGTATTCAGCCACATCACTAGGTTGACCAAGTCAAACTGCCACCTCACCACCACATCATCATCAGCCAATCAGGAAGTGCCACGTGTCGCAATCCTACGGTGCCGACAGTCTCTTTCCCACGTGTCGCCACGTCACCGCCACGTCAGCATCAATCATTGAGTATTTAATCATTATCTGACACCTGGCGGATAAGAATCTCATCGGCCAATCAGAAACTGCCACGTGTCACAATAATTGAAGCCCAACCACCTCGCCACGTGTCACCTTATCAGCTTATCCAGAATCTGCAAACCGACGAACCAGAGCGTGCCACGTCGACAGAAGCTGGCGTAGCGACCCCAAAGGCCTTGGCGTCGCGATGCTGGAAGCCTACCTGGGCCTATAAATAGAGCTTCAAATTTCAGTTTTAGTTGTACCACTCTCTCTCTTCTATTCTATGTAAAGAGAGAGTTTCTCTCTCTAGTTTCTTTTAGATTTTTAGTTTTTTTTTAGTTTTTAGTTTTGTAAATAATTTTAATTACGTTTTGTTAATATAGTAATTTACTTTTTTACTTTTTACAGTTTTTACTATTCACCATGAGGAGGTAACTTCCCCAGCTAGGGTGAAAGGTAATTCTTTTACTGTTACTATTTAGATTAATCTCCCTTAAAAATAATATATTCACTATTAAAATATTGACTTAAAAAGGATACCGCCACATTGGTCAGTTGGTAATTCATTTTAATCTGGTTTAAACCTGACTAATAAAGGATACCGCCAGATTGGTCGGTTGGTAATATTATCACAAGTTTATATATTATTTTATGGGAGATATCTAAAATAGTAAATAGTAAAAGTAATTCCTTTTACCTTAGCATTTTATTTTATTTTACTTTTCAGCTTTTACTTTATGTCTTTTACTTTTCAGTATTTTTACTTTATGTCTTTTACTTTTCAGTATTTTTACTTTATGTCTTTTACTTTTCAGTATTTACTAGCCCTAGTTATGTGTTAGTTATTTGGGGTTGTGATGAATTCTAATATCACCGGTTTATAAGGGGTTATTTTATAGTTTGGGTAATTTAAAGGTTTACTTATTAAGTCTTAAGCATAATGCTTCTTGTTGTCTGATCACCAATAAGATTGATGTGGTAAATCTAAAATGAACTAGACATAGGGATTTTAGGTTTCAGCCTTAGACTTAATAGCCCACGATCTTCCTTGAGGATAGATAACCATTTAATAGATTTCTTTACAGGATAGACATATACCTGTCGGGCGGGGGTAGCCATAATTGGAACTTAAACTTAATGAATCCAGATAATTTGGTTGACATAGACATATGGTTCAATTGGGTTAAACTGGGTATTTGCGTCTGACCATCGACAGAGGCTTTTGCATAATTTAGTGTTCCAGGATAGTAAACTGATTTATTACTTAAACATAAAATAATCACTTCATCTTTTAAAAGATATTAGAAGGATTCACAACCCTAGATCTTTGTGTCTTTTTTTTCTTTAGATCTTTGTTATCAAGCAATCATTCTCCTCACCCTCAATTAGATATATGTAAATAAATAGATTCAATAATTAATAACAACGGTAGGAATTAAGTCCTCGTGGGATCAATATTTTTATACTACTTGAACGATACGTGCGCTTGCGTTATACGTGTGTGTTTACGCCGGTCAAGTTTTTGGCGCCGTTGCCGGGGACTTATTTTTCTTAAGTTATTAATTTTGAAGCTATCTAATTTACTTGTATCTAATTTTCTTTATCTGTAATTTTTATTTCTTTATTGTGTTTTCAGGTGATTGAAAAAAAAAAGGAACATTATTGGGAGATTGAGAGATCACGAGCTTTACTAGAAGATACACCCCACATTTAGGAGCAACAGTCCGGTTTTCTGAGGCCTGTTGTCCAGCCCAATGATTATCACTGGATGCCAGAACCAAGCAATACTACATTTGCTCAACATAACGAAATGGGGAGATGTGTAATATGTGATGGTAACCACCCAAGCGATCAATGTATATACCTTTCAGAGTGGCAGAATTATTGGAATCATTCAAGGTACGAAGAACCATCATATTTTCCATCTTATCCACCATCCATCTACGATCTTCATCAACAAACAGAACCATCAGAGGAAGATCAGTTGATTCACATGCTCAAAGATTGGCTCGAAGAACGGGAAGCTCAATTAGATGCACAAATTCAGAGTCAAGCGGCATCTATTCAGAGGATGCAGATCAAATGAGACAATTCACATAAAAACCAGAACTACATACCTCAAGAACCAGTTTCAGATGACACTGATGAAGCCTTCGAGTACCAATCAGTTTACAAAGACACTTCAACAGAGGAGGAGGCTGGGCAGTATCAAGAATCTGAGGTATTAGTTCAGGAACCCAAACCAACAAAGTCTCTGTTTAATTTCCATTATTCAGACTCTGACGAGGATGAAGAAGCTGAGCTGTTTGTACCAACTGCACAAACAATTGAGGATGGAATTATGTATCCTCAAAATGAAGATCTTGGAGATTGCTTTGCACTGATGTTTGAAGAAGATCTACCTGAACAATCCATTCCAGTCGTATTAGAGGATGAAGACCTAATGTCAAAAACATCTTTACATCCTCAGGTTGACACTTATGGAGCATATTTTTCACAGATGACAGATGAAGAACTGAACGAGGAAATCCTAAAATACATCTGTGAAGAAATAGTGGAGCAAGAAACAGAGCAAATGGATGAGCAAATGTCTGACCTTAATAAAGATCCAGAGCATTCAGGAGAAACATCGCTGTATCGGGGAGTACAAATCAGAGATATCGCCCAAAAGCTTGACAGAATGGAACTCCCATTCCAAGTCAAGCACCATATGAGACCTCCTGATTTTCTTTCTTTCTTTGTAGGAACCACTGGAGCAACAATGAGCAAAAAGGTGGCACGAGCACTGAATAGGACAAAATTATTTTTGCCACTTTACCGTTGGAAGAGACCCTTCAAAAGCAACGCTCACGGGATTGTCTTTAATCGGACATCCAAAACGACATTGAAACCTCATTAACAGATGAATTTCAGTCACGTCTGGCTGAAGACGAAAAATTTAGCGCTAGTAGGGAGGCAACCCATGCAATTTGTTGTAATTTTTGTTTTCATATTTTGTGTATACATGTTGTAGAGTTTTTAATTTTGTGTGTTATTTTTGTAGGGAAAAGCACAAACGAAGCATTTTAAGACAGAAGGAATTGTGTTTGGCAATCAAAGATGAGAAATAATTCATTAGCGATGGCTGAGTAAGGAATAAAATCTTGAGACGCGTCCTAATGAATTTATACTAAGCGAGTTGCGTATTGCATACACAATTCCATTGCCTTAATTATTGCTTTGATTCGCTTTTCTGTTGTAATTATCTTTATTTTCTTAGACAGGATCCAGACTTTTTGACCTTTCAAGATTTCTTTTGTTTTTAGCTAACAATCGTCATTTGGAAGATATTAGTGCTATTATTACTCACCCTTTTTCAGGTACTATAAATTCAGCCCGTCATTACACTTTTGAAGGCATCCTGATTTGAAAAAGAAATACATATAAAATGGAAGCCACTTCAAGAAGACGAGTTGAAAACATCTGTGTGTTTTGTGGTAGTTGTGTTGGAGTTAAGCCACAATACGTAGAAGCAGCCCAAGAATTGGGTCGAGTATTAGCTGCAAGGAATATGCACTTAATATATGGCGGAGGCAATCTTGGACTAATGGGGATCGTTTCAAAGGCTGTACAGAAAGAAGGCAGTCATGTTTTGGGAATCATCCCAAAACCCTTGGCAGAGGCAAATCTTATTGGATCATCAAACGGAGATGAACTGATCGTGCCAGATATGTCGGAACGACTGGTAGAAATGATTAACCGTGCTGATGCTTTTATCGCTTTACCAGGTGGCTTGGGTACATTGGAGGAAATTTTTATATTATTATCTTGGGCGAACCTGAACATACACCAGAAACCGCTTGGACTGTTTAATGTTGATGGATTTTATGATTTTCTTTGTGTGTTTCTTGATGATGCTCGGAGAAATGGGTTCGTGTCAAAACCTATGAAAGAACTCCTCTTCACTGCCAGAACTGCTCCGGATCTAATAGACCAACTCATAGCCTATGAACCACAAGTTGACCCTATCCTTTCAAAGATAAATTGGTCCGGGGACGATCGTGGTAAGAGGCGTCGGATTAATCTGGATCTTAACCTTTAATTTTTCGTAGATTTTCAGCTAACCAGGTACGACCTTCTTAACTCTTCTTCTACTGTTTAAGACATTGGGGACAATGTCTCATTTAGGTTTGGGGGGAGGGAATTAGTTGATCAGTACCTTATTTTTAGTTTGTGTGTTATTTTTATTTTTAGTCCAAAATTTTTCGAAAAATACAAAAAAATTGGAAAATTTTCAAAAATTACAAAAATATTTTGCATTTTTATTTGACTAAAAGGTGAAATTGGTAAGAGATAGCTGAGTAAGGAGTTTCCACTCCTGAGACGTATCTCAAACCTATTTCGAAACAAGTTAATTTTGTTTATTTCATTTTGAATTATTTAATTTGTGAATTCTCCTTAAAACAGACTAAAATGGATCTTCATATGCTCAGTTGACATATATATCAACATATATAGTAACATACGGACATGAGCTAAAAATTGAAAAGTTTGTAATATTCAGTGCTTTAGTTTAATTGGAGGAAACATCTCAAAAAAAAAAAAAAAAAACGTCTGAGATCCGAGTTATTAAGTCTGTAAGGGTGTTTTAACACCTAGTGCCCTAAAGCCAACTGGTTTGGGAGTCACTGGCCCAAAGCTCGTTACATGGATTGAAGATGCTGCAAAAATATATATATCTGAAGTCTGAGTAATTAAGTCCGTAGGGGTGTCTTAACACCTGGTGCCCTAAAGCCAACTGGTTTGGGAGTCACCGACCCAACACTCGCTACATAGACGGAAGGTATTGTATATAAATAAATAAAAATCAAAGAAAAAATCAGAAAAATGAGAAAAATTATTCCATTGCTCCAAAAAGGTGTGAAATCTGATAGAACTTTAGGACAAAAATATTACTCTCTTATCAACTGCACTTATGACTGTTGTGGGCAAAAATAAGTTGTTTAATATTTTGTTGGCTATGTATATGAAGAATGGTAAATATAATCGGAGAATTTACTTATTCAGTAATTTAGAATAAAACAAAACAACTAGTAACTTGGAGTAGAAGTTTCACCTGATCAGTCACTAACATCTTTATTCTCTTTTCGCTTGTCTTTTTGTTTTTGTGAGCATTAGTTTTACTACCTTTTTACTTTTGTAAAATGTTTGTTGGTATCATTACTGTAAACCCTCACGAGACTACAACTCGTCCACTAGGGACACCTAGGGGTTTAAAGGCTTGTTGCAAACGCTAAATGCAACCGTGATCCCTACGAAAGTGGCTTAGTTAATTTATTTATGTTATTTTATGTTTTGCTCGAGGACTAGCAAAATGTTAGGTTTGGGGGTGTGATGAGTGGTAAATCTATCACTATTTCCCACTCATTTAACCTAATATTTTGTATAGTTTCTTGAGTTTTGTGAATATTTTGATGTGTTTTGTGTTATTTTGCAGATAAATAAAGTTGGGAAAGCATTGGAAGCAATTTGGGGCCAAAATAGAGAAAAATTGACAAAATGGCAATTCAGTAAATTCCCGCGTCGCGACGCCAAGACCTTCAGCGTCGCGACGCCTAACGTGCGCCGAACAGTGCTAACGTACGCCGGGTCCACAAATCAGAATCTGAGAAAAGTTTGACTTTGCTAACATGCGCCGTGCCACGTGTCACCATCACAGCCGATCTGCTAACATGCGTCGTGACACGTGTCAGCATCCTACGGTGCCGATAGTCATCATCGCCACGTGTGCCACGTGTCACTCCACGTCATTGCCACGTCTTCAGCCACATCACCAGGTTGACCAAGTCAAACTGCCACCTCACCGCCACGTCATCATCAGCCAATCAGGAAGTGCCACGTGTCGCAATCATACGGTGCCGACAGTCTCTTTCCCACGTGTCGCCATGTCACCGCCACGTCAGCATCAATCATTGAGTATCTAATCCTTATCTGACACCTGGCGGATAAGAATCTCATCGGCCAATCAGAAACCGCCACGTGTCACAATAATTGAAGCCCAACCACCTCGCCACGTGTCACCTTATCAGCTTATCCAGAATCTGCAAACCGACGAACCAGAGCGTGCCACATCGACAGAAGCTGGCGTAGCGACGCCAAAGGCCTTGGCGTCGCGATGCTGGAAGCCTACCAGGGCCTATAAATAGAGCTTCAAATTTCAGTTTTAGTTGTACCACACTCTCTCTTCTATTCTATGTAAAGAGAGAGTTTCTCTCTCTAGTTTCTTTTAGGTTTTTAGTTTTTAGTTTTGTAAATAATTTTAATTACGTTTTGTTAATATAGTAATTTACTTTTTTACTTTTTACAGTTTTTACTTTTCACCATGAGGAGGTAACTTCCCCAGCTATGGTGAAAGGTAATTCTTTTACTGTTACTATTTAGATTAATCTCCCTTAAAAATAATATATTCACTAATAAAATATTGACTTAAAAAGGATACCGCCACATTGGTCGGTTGGTAATTCATTTTAATCTGGTTTAAACCTAACTAATAAAGGATACCGCCAGATTGGTCGGTTGGTAATATTATCACAAGTTTATATATTATTTTATGGGAGATATCTAAAAATAGTAAATAGTAAAAGTAATTCATTTTACCTTAGCATTTTATTTTATTTTACTTTTCAGCTTTTACTTTATGTCTTTTAATTTTCAGTATTTTTACTTTATGTCTTTTACTTTTAAGTATTTTCTAGCCCTAGTTATGTGTTAGTTATTTGGGGTTGTGATGAATTCTAATATCACCGGTTTATAAGGGGTTATTTTATAGTTTGGGTAATTTAAAGGTTTACTTATTAAGTCTTAAGCATAATGCTTCTTGTTGTCTGATCACCAATAAGATTGATGTGGTAAATCTAAAATGAACTAGACATAGGGATTTTAGGTTTCAGCCTTAGACTTAATAGCCCACGATCTTCCTTGAGGATAGATAACCCTTTAATAGATTTCCTTACAGGATAGACATATACCTGTCGGGCGGGGGTAGCCATAATTGGAACTTAAACTTAATGAATCCAGATAATTTGGTTGACATAGACATATGGTTCAATTGGGTTAAACTGGGTATTTGTGTCTGACCATCGACAGAGGCTTTTGCATAATTTAGTGTTTCAGGTTAGTAAACTGATTTATTACATAAACATAAAATAATCACTTCATCTTTTAAAAGATATTAGAAAGTTTCACAACCCTAGATCTTTGTGTCTTTTGTTATTTTCTTTAGTATTTTCTTTTGTCTTTTTATTTATTTATTTAGCAAATCTACAATCAACCAAATCAATCAAGCAATCATTCTCTTCACCCTCAATTAGATATCTGTAAATAAATAGATTCAATAATTAATAACAACAGTATGAATTAAGTCCTCGTGGGATCAATATTTTTATACTACTTGAATGATACGTGCGCTTGCGTTATACGTATGTGTTTAAGCCGGTCAAGTTTTTAGCGCCGTTGCCAGGGACTTATTTTTCTTGAGTTATTAATTTTGAAGCTATTTAATTTACTTGTATCTAATTTTCTTTATCTGTAATTTTTATTTCTTTATTGTGTTTTCAGGTGATTGAAAAAAAATGGAACATTATTGGTTGATTGAGAGATCACGAGCTTTACTAGAAGATACACCCCACATCTGGGAGCCACAGTTCGGTTTTCTGAGGCCTGTTGTCCAGCCCAATGATTATCATTGGATGCCAGAACCAAGCAATACTACATTTGCTCAACAGAACGAAATTGGAATATGTGTAATATATGATGGTAACCACCCGAACGATCAATGTATATACCTTTCAGAGTGGCAGAATTTTTGGAATCATTCAAGGTACGAAGAACCATCATATTTTCCATCTTATCCACAATCCATCTACGATCTTCATCAACAAACAGAACCATCAAAGGAAGATCAGTTGATTCACATGCTCAAAGATTGGCTCGAATAATGGGAAGCTCAATTAGATGCATAAATTCAGAGTCAAGCGGCATCTATTCAGAGGATGACAGATCAAATGAGACAATTCACAGAAAACCAGAACTACATACCTCAAGAACCAGTTTCAGATGACACTGATGAAGCCTTCGAGTACCAATCAGTTTACAAAGACACTTCAACAGAGGAGGAGGCTGAGCAGTATCAAGAATATGAGGTATTAGTTCAGGAACCCAAACCAACAAAGTCTCTGTTTAATTTCTATTATTCAGACTCTGACGAGGATGAATAAGCTGAGCTGTTTGTACCAACTGCACCAACAAATGAGGATGGAATTCTGTATCCTCAAAATGAAGATCTTGGAGATTGCTTTGCACTGATGTTTGAAGAAGATCTACCTGAACCATCCATTCCAGTCGTATTAGAGGATGAAGACCTAATGTCAGAAACATTTTTACATCATCAGGTTGACACTTATGGAGCATATTTTTCACAGATGACAGATGAAGAACTGAACGAGGAAATCCTAAAATACATCTGTGAAGAAAAGGTGGAGCAAGAAACAGAGCAAATGGATGAGCAAATGTCTGACCTTAATAAAGATCCAGAGCATTCAGGAGAAACATCGTTGTATCGAGGAGTACAAATCAAAGATATCGCCCAAAAGCTTGACAGAATGGAACTCCCATTCCAAGTCAAGCACCATATGAGACCTCCTGATTTTCTTTCTTTCTTTATAGGAACCACTGGAGCAATAATGAGCAAAAAGGTGGCACGAGCACTGAATAGGACAAAAATATTTTTGCCACTTTACCGTTGGAAGAGACCCTTCAAAAGTAACGCTCACGGGATTGTCTTTAATCGGACATCCAAAACGACATTGAAACCTCATTACAGATGAATTTCAGTCACGTCTGGCTGAAGACGAAAAATTTAGCGCTAGTAGGGAGGCAACCCATGCAATTTGTTGTAATTTTTGTTTTCATTTTGTGTATACATGTTGTAGAGTTTTTAATTTTGTGTGTTATTTTTGTAGGGAAAAGCACAAACGAAGCATTTTAAGACAGAAGGAATTGTGTTTGGCAATCAAAGATGAGAAACAATTCATTAGCGATGGCTGAGTAAGGAATAAAATCTTGAGACGCGTCCTAATGAATTTATACTAAGCGAGTTGCGTATTGCATACACAATTCTGTTACCTTAATTATTGCTTTGATTCGCTTTTCTGTTGTAATTATCTTTATTTTCTTAGACAGGATCCAGACTTTTTGACCTTTCAAGATTTCTTTTATTTTTAGCTAACAATCGTCCTTTGGAAGATATTAGTGCTATTATTACTCACCCTTTTTCAGGTACTATAAATTCAGCCTGTCATTACACTTTTGAATGCATCCTGATTTGAAAAAGAAATACATACAAAATGGAAGCCACTTCAAGAAGACGAGTTGAAAACATCTGTGTGTTTTGTGGTAGTAGTGTTGGAGTTAAGCCACAATACGTAGAAGCAGCCCAAGAATTGGGTCGAGTCTTAGCTGCAAGGAATATGCACTTAATATATGGCGGAGGCAATCTTGGACTAATGGGGATCGTTTCAAAGGCTGTACAGAAAGGAGGCAGTCATGTTTTGGGAATCATCCCAAAACCCTTGGCAGAGGAAAATCTTATTGGATCATCAAACGGAGAGGAACTGATCGTGCCAGGTATGTCTGAACGACTGGTAGAAATGATTAACCGTGCTGATGCTTTTATCGCTTTACCAGGTGGCTTGGGTACATTGGAGGAAATTTTTATAGTATTATCTTGGGCGAACCTGAACATACACCAGAAACCACTTGGACTGTTTAATGTTGATGGATTTTATGATTTTCTTTGTGTGTTTCTTGATGATGCTCGGAGAAATGGGTTCGTGTCAAAACCTATGAAAGAACTCCTCTTCACTGCCAGAACTGCTCCGGATCTAATAGACCAACTCATAGCCTATGAACCACAAGTTGACCCTATCCTTTCAAAGATAAATTGGTCCGGGGACGATCGTGGTAAGAGGCGTCGGATTAATCTGGATCTTAACCTTTAATTTTTCGTAGATTTTCAGCTAACCAGGTACGACCTTCTTAACTCTTATTCTACTGTTTAAGACATTGGGGACAATGTCTCATTTAGGTTTGGGGGAGGGAATTAGTTGATCAGTACCTTATTTTTAGTTTGTGTGTTATTTTTATTTTTAGTCCAAAATTTTTCGAAAAATACAAAAAAATTGGAAAATTTTCAAAAATTACAAAAATATTTTGCATTTTTATTTGACTAAAAAGGTGAAATTGGTAAGAGATAGCTGAGTAAGGAGTTTCCACTCCTGAGACGTATCTCAAACCTATTTCAAAACAAGTTAATTTTTGTTTATTTCATTTTGAATTATTTAATTTGTGAATTCTCCTTAAAACAGACTAAAATGGATCTTCATATGCTCAGTTGACAGATATTATCAACATATATAGTAACATACGGACATGAGCTAAAAATTGAAAAGTTTGTAATATTCAGTGCTTTAGTTTAATTGGAGGAAACATCTCAAAAAAAAAAAAAAAAAAAAAACGTCTGAGATCCGAGTTATTAAGTCTGTAAGGGTGTTTTAACACCTAGTGCCCTAAAGCCAACTGGTTTGGGAGTCACTGGCCCAAAGCTCGTTACATGGATTGAAGATGCTGTAAAAATATATATATCTGAAGTCTGAGTAATTAAGTCCGTAGGGGTGTCTTAACACCTGGTGCCCTAAAGCCAACTGGTTTGGGAGTCACCGACCCAACACTCGCTACATAGACGGAAGGTATTGTATATAAATAAATAAAAATCAAAGAAAAAATCAGAAAAATGAGAAAAATTATTCCATTGCTCCAAAAAGGTGTGAAATCTGATAGAACTTTAGGATAAAAATATTACTCTCTTATCAACTGCACTTATGACTGTTGTGGGCAAAAATAAGTTTTTTAATATTTTGTTGGCTATGTATATGAAGAATGGTAAATATAATCGGAGAATTTACTTATTCAGTAATTTAGAATAAAACAAAACAACGAGTAACTTGGAGTAGAAGTTTCACCTGATCAGTCACTAACATCTTTATTCTCTTTTCGCTTGTCTTTTTGTTTTTGTGTGCATTAGTTTTACTACCTTTTACTTTTGTAAAATGTTTGTGGGTATCATTACTGTAAACCCTCACGAGACTACAACTCGTCCACTAGGGACACCTAGGGGTTTAAAGGCTTGTTGCATACGCTAAATGCAACCGTGATCCATACGAAAGTGGCTTAGTTAATTTATTTATGTTATTTTATGTTTTGCTCGAGGACTAGCAAAATGTTAGGTTTGGGGGTGTGATGAGTGGTAAATCTATCACTATTTCCCACTCATTTAACCTAATATTTTGTATAGTTTCTTGAGTTTTGTGAATATTTTGATGTGTTTTGTGTTATTTTGCAGATAAATAAAGTTGGGAAAGCATTGGAAGAAATTTGGGGCCAAAATAGAGAAAAATTTACAAAATGGAGATTCAGTAAATTCCCGCGTCGCGACGCCAAGACCTTCAGCGTCACGACGCCTAACGTGCGCCGAACAGTGCTAACGTGCGCCGGGTCCACAAATCAGAATCTGACAAAAGTTTGACTTTGCTAACATGCGTCGTGCCACGTGTCACCATCACAGCCGATCTGCTAACATGCGCCGTGACACGTGTCAGCATCCTACGGTGCCGATAGTCATCATCGCCACGTGTGCCACGTGTCACTCCACGTCATTGCCACGTCTTCAGCCACATCACCAGGTTGACCAAGTCAAATTGCCACCTCACCGCCACGTCATCATCAGCCAATCAGGAAGTGCCACGTGTCGCAATTCTACGGTACCGACAGTCTCTTTCCCACGTGTCGCCACGTCATCGCCACGTCAGCATCAATCATTGAGTATCTAATCATTATCTGACACCTGGCGGATAAGAATCTCATCGGCCAATCAGAAACCGCCACGTGTCACAATAATTGAAGCCCAACCACCTCACCACGTGTCACCATATCAGCTTATCCAGAATCTACAAACCGACGAACCAGAGCGTGCCACGTCGACAGAAGCTGGCGTAGCGACGCCAAAGGCCTTGGCGTCGCGATGCTGGAAGCCTACCTGGGCCTATAAATAGAGCTTCAAATTTCAGTTTTAGTTGTACCACTCTCTCTCTTCTATTCTATGTAAAGAGAGAGTTTCTCTCTCTAGTTTCTTTTAGTTTTTTAGTTTTTTTTTTTAGTTTTTAGTTTTGTAAATAATTTTAATTACGTTTTGTTAATATAGTAATTTACTTTTTTACTTTTTACAGTTTTTACTATTCACCATGAGGAGGTAACTTCCCCAGCTAGGGTGAAAGGTAATTCTTTTACTGTTACTATTTAGATTAATCTCCCTTAAAAATAATATATTCACTATTAAAATATTGACTTAAAAAGGATACCGCCACATTGGTCGGTTGGTAATTCATTTTAATCTGGTTTAAACCTGACTAATAAAGGATACCGCCAGATTGGTCGGTTGGTAATATTATCACAAGTTTATATATTATTTTATGGGAGATATCTAAAATAGTAAATAGTAAAAGTAATTCATTTTACCTTAGAATTTCATTTTATTTTACTTTTCAGCTTTTACTTTATGTCTTTTACTTTTCAGTATTTTTACTTTATGTCTTTTACTTTTAAGTATTTACTAGCCCTAGTTATGTGTTAGTTATCTGGGGTTGTGATGAATTCTAATATCACCGGTTTATAAGGGGTTATTTTATAGTTTGGGTAATTTAAAGGTTTACTTATTAAGTCTTAAGCTTAATGCTTCTTGTTGTCTTATCACCAATAAGATTAATGTGGTAAATCTAAAATGAACTAGACATAAGGATTTTAGGTTTCAGCCTTAGACTTAATAGCCAACGATCTTCCTTCAGGATAGATAACCCTTTAATAGATTTCCTTACAGGATAGACATATACCTGTCGGGCGGGGGTAGCCATAATTGGAACTTAAACTTAATGAATCCAGATAATTTGGTTGACATAGACATATGGTTCAATTGGGTTAAACTGGGTATTTGTGTCTGACCATCGACAGAGGCTTTTGCATAATTTAGTGTTCCAGGTTAGTAAACTGATTTATTACATAAACATAAAATAATCACTTCATCTTTTCAAAGATATTGGAAGGATTCACAACCTTAGATCTTTGTGTATTTTGTTATTTTCTTTAGTATTTTCTTTTGTCTTTTTATTTATTTATTTAGCAAATCTACAATCAACCAAATCAATCAAGCAATCATTCTCTTCACCCTCAATTAGATATCTGTAAAAAAATAGATTCAATAATTAATAACAACAGTAGGAATTAAGTCCTCGTGGGATCGATATTTTTATACTACTTGAACGATACGTACGCTTGCGTTATACGTGTGTGTTTACGCCGGTCAATAGGATACTCATGCAAGTGTAATAGGAGGTTGTGTTTTACCGATGGTACGGGAAACAGCTTCGCTCTGGATAGACCCCCTTGGAATTCCATTGGTAGTATGACTATGTGTCTATGGAAGTCCGAAATCAGGGAAGGTGTATTTGGTCTTAACCTGAGACTTGCACCGCTAATACTTGCGACAATCAATATACTTTGGTTTTGTCTTCTAGGGCTTTAACTGATTTCTGTGTACGCCTCTTCTGGGTATATCGAGAATCGTAGTGTGTTGGGTGTGAGGTCAAGACGGAAGTATCACTCCAGTCATATGGAGATGATGGTCACGTAGGATACGAAACTTGTTCTCTTAAATGTTGCAGCTATCGGGATATTATGACAAGGTCATGTATATCCGATTATAGAGACTAGTTACCAGACATCCGACATGTGCTTCATACGGGGCAGACACAATTCCAGCCCCAGGCCTAGCACATGATTATCCGATACTGGATCGACATACACAATACTACGTATACTACGCCTGATATAGATCACTATATTCATGTAAGGATATTTATGGAGAATTGGGTAGGCATGGCGCTTTGCTAGAAGCCAACCTTGTCTTGTAAATCGGTACAAACGTAGTACGAGGTACTTACGTGTTCGGATAGTCCGACGACCCGATTTACTTCCAACATATCCGGGGATCTCATTGGTCGCTTCCCAAAGATTCACCGATGACGTATGACTCACACTTTTATTAATCTGGAATTAATTAGAAGAGAGCGAAAATTAATCTGGGATTAATTACGGAGATATTTTATCTGGGATAAAATATTATTAAAAGAGAGAGAACGATTAATTTGGAATTAATTGATAAAATAATATATTCGATATATTATACGAAATTGGATTTCGACGCGGAATTAAAATTAGATTTTAATTCGGGCGAACGAGTTAATTTAGAATTAATTCGTTTGCGACATGAATAGTGATTTCTCTAGGCATAATCATTTAATTACGACGCAACGGAAAATTCGTTAATTTAGAATTAGCGAACCCGAGCCCGTGAGTGTTTGCGAGCGCATTCGCATTTCGAATTCGAGTGCGGCACGCAAATCACATCAAGCGTCAAATCATTAGTCACATCAAGCGTCAAATCACATGTCACTTTGACTGATGTGACAACTTGATTGATTGAGTGATGTTAGTTGATGTAGTTGTTGGATTTGTTGGAAAGCTTTATTGTTTGACTTTTGGAAAGCAAATATATTGCTAAATTAATTTGGAAATTGATTTATTGTATATGATACACTTTCTCCTCACCAACCGATCCAACACACAACACCATTCTCTCTTTCTTCTCTTCTCATCTCACGCCCAAAGTGGGCAGTCCACTGCCTTCTTCTCTACTCAAAACCGTGACAGTGAAGGAGAAACCAATGAGTATTTTATGGCAAAATACAAGAGAGCTAGCACTCAAAGGGTCTTGCGAAGGTGATAGGGAAACCCACCCGTGTGCATGGAATCGAATCACAAAGCTTGGAGCTTGATGAAGATGTTCAATGGCCAAATTTGAGGATGACAGAAACTGCCACTGCCGTGACTTGGAGGAGGGCAGAATTTGATTTTTGTTGTCTATCGCGTCGCTCAACCGATCGATGTAAGTATTCTGCAACTTCGTCGTATGTATTCACATGTATTTTCATTGCTTGAAATGATCTTGGGATGCTTAGAGAATTCCAACAATGGTATCAGAGCCAATATTGAGCATGAAAATGATTTAGGGTTAAAATTGGGTAAAATGATTTTGAGCATGATTTGGTTGAATTGGATGATTGAGTATGCTTAAAACATGTTTAATTGAAGATTGATTGAATCAATTTCAAGAAATTTGGTTTGGAACAATTTTCCCCAATTTTGGAAGGCTTGGCCGAAAAATACATGAACCCTAAATGTCTTGGATTTTCGATTTTCGATTCATTGGATGAGTTGGAATCATGTTGGGTAATGTTAATTTGGATTTAATTGGATTGAATTCGGAATTGATTTGAAAAATCCCCTTTAGCCGAGGCTTTAGCATGTAATTGGGTTTGATTTTTTGATAAATTGTGTTGGACATGATTTAATGTATTTGAGCATGATTAATTAGACAAATTTGTGTTTTGGAAATATTGATTTGGGTAATTAATTATGTAATACACTTTAGGTAATTTAATTGAGAAATTTGGAATTTTTGGAATTAAATTAAATGGGCTTAAATTGGATTTGGGATTGTAATGTTGTTATTGGGCTTATTGGGCTTGGTTGTACCAAGTTGGGTTTAGGCTAAATTGGTTGGATCCAATTGGGCCCAAAACCGCCTCCATAAAGCCCAAATGCGACTAATGGACCTTTAAAGTTTAATTGGGCCTAATGGGCCTAAATTGATTTCTGGGCTTATGGGGTAACTCTCGGATTGGACTTTGGTTATTGGGTTTGACCCGAGTTGACCAAAAGTCCACGCCTTAAAGAAATTAATTAAAAGCCCATTGGACTTTAATTAAATTAATATTAGATATTAATCGGGCTTTGAGACCCGTAATGATTAAATTTGGAATTTAAGTCGTAAAGGTTTATTAATTAAGTGTAATATTGAATTTGGAATTAAATAGCGAATTAGTATTAAATACATATTAAATTGGATTTAATTTTGTAGTTTAATTTAATTCGAGAATTCATACTTTGAGTACTTATTCGCAAAACGAGTTTGACTCGAGCAAAATCAAATCGTTGTTTGAACATTGGATGGTCACTAATAATCAGATTAATTAATTTATTAGATTGATTGATAACATGCTTGTGTGAATACATGGTTGCGATGCATGAATAATGTATATCGGATGGATATTATATGGGTGGGGCAATTTTAGAAATTGTTGTAATAATTTTGGAATTTATTAATTGGACCTGCGTGTCCAGCCTTATTACCTCCTTATTCTTTGTATTCTCTTCTCACTTATTCCCCTCAATGTAAATGAGGTTTCTTTAGAAGTGTAGTGTAACGGGTAGAAGTTATACATGTGCTAGCGAGAGAGAAAGGGAGAGATTTGATCTAGGATCAATGTGTAAAGTATCCATCCGCATATCATTATTATTTTATTTATACGCGCTTTATTATGTGTTTAGAATGCATGTTTAAGGGTGTATGATGATGAGACCTTAACAAAGATAATAAATTGGTTGCCAATTTGCACGCGAAAAACCCTCACAAATATTAAGCGTTTTTCCTTCCATTGAATGATTCTTACTCAAGATCCGAGACTGCCATTGGCTTGTTGGCCAAAGTCAAGGCCATTGTCCGTCAAGGATGTGTTTGAATCACGAAGGCTTTGTTACATATTGGTGTCTTGTCCAAGTTGTGGTTTGTTGGCCAAAGTCAAGACCACTTCTTGTCCATCGACATTGATTATGAAGCTTTCCATGGTCAATGGGTCACGCTTGACTGGGATCATTAAGTTTGTTGTGCCAAAGCCAAGGATTAGTTGATTCAGAGGAAAAAGGTTAGGAAATACATTGGATGTATTGGCATATATAAGATATATGTTTCGGACTTGATGTCCCCCTACTGGATCTAGGAATTGGATTGGATCCAATTGATCTTAAAGATCTACCTAGTTAATTATCATACAATTTGTTGGCCAAAGTCAAGATTGTGTGATATTTAACGGGATCCTAGCCCGCTAGGAAACACGGTTTCCCGAGTACTCGACAGAGGGTTAGAGGCTCGCCAAAAAATAGTGGGAGGCAAGAATTGAATTTGCAATATTCGTTTAATTACTTGCCATATGCGCTCAAACAAATATCATTCGTCAAATAAATTAAATGTTAGTTGGACTAATATTTAAAATGTTGTTTTAATTAACAGTTGGACTGTATTCAAACTATTCATTTATATTTGATTATATAATTGGATTTTAATAATCAATATATTTGATTTAATTAATTATAGTTGATTAAAATAGTTGGACTATTAGAATCAAGATAAATTGAAAGATTGACATTTAAAACATAATCCTAGGGAAAATGTATTTAAATGGTTTAATTTTCAAAATTGGGAATATTTTAGGATGGTCTTGGAAAATAATAAGTTACTTTATTTGATAAAATAACATGTTAAGCCTAAGCCCGGAGTTAAGCAAATAGTATAGCATAATCTTTGGAAGATTTATGTGATGATAACTTTAGTGCTTAATCCATTATATTTGCCAAATAGACTCCTTAATTTCTTTGTCAGAACTAAGGGTTAGATCCTTAAAGTATGATAATGAAATTGAAGGATTTTCATAAATCTATACTTAGATTTTAGAAGTACTATAATTGCAATAAATAACTCTTGGAGAGTTAATGACTATTCTCAATGAGATAAAGTCAATCTTTGCAATAAGGCAAGTAGCGCAAGGCGCACCTTACTTCGATATTCTAAAATGCCAAGGCTAGGCCAAAGGCTTCTGAAATGTGGAAAATGGCAAAGGCAAAATTCATTATAATCATCTGGGAAGATAAATGACATATCCCAAAATGTCTGTCTAAATTGTGGCAAACGGGATCGCGGAAGCGTGAGTGCCGTTTGGACAAAGCAGACACGAAGGAACTGAAGAACGGGCAATGCTCTGACTTCAAATATGTTTGTCAACATTATGTTCACTACTAGTATTAAAATTATATTTTAAATACTTAGTGTGGAATATAAAATATATATATTGATGTTCAAAAACTACTATGAGCAGGATACTGACTTCAGATTGAGATTAATCTGCGAATTGGAAACGGGATGAAAGTCGTTGTTTCAACCGTAGATACCTAAGTTTAGGAACTACCTTCGGGTGTGTACTTAAATTAGGAAACTGTTATAATGTGACTAGTTTGACTAGAAACATCATCTCTATATCAGTGGTTAACCCGCTGAGGTAGTGATACAAGGTATCGACTCCCTATTATGGAAAAGTGCCATAAGTCCGAAATGGATTCCATGTATATCAACCAAGTTTGGATACTAGTTGATGTACCGCAAGGCATTGTGCCTATTGGTACTTATAAGTCTTCAAGGAAGACATACATGGATGGAAACATACCAACGTACTAAGCTAGGCTTATAGCGGAAAGGTATCGTTATCAACATTGTGTTGATTACAACAAAACCTTTTACCTGTTGCCATGGTAAATCCATTTGGATAATGCTTTCTATTGCTGCATGTTTCATTTATGAAATATGTCAGCTTAACGGGAAAATCGCTTTCCTTCAAAGGAAACCTTTCGGAGGATGTTTACAACATCCTGTAGGTTTTGTCGTAACATAATTAGCAAACAAGGTTTGCAGGTTATTCGATCCATGTTTGGATTGAAGCAAGCATTAGGTTCTTGGAATTATCGTTTTGATATAATCATAATGGTGTATGATTTAATTCAAAAGGAAATGATTCTTGTGTATATAAGGAGGTTAGTGGGAGCGCACTGACAGTGGCTGTCCTATAAATAATGATAATACATCATTTATTGGAAATGATATTCCAATAAAATAATCGGCGGAAGCTTGGCTTTCATAAGAACTCTCCGAGAAATCGTACATTAAAAAATATATGTGACCCGGTGTCTCATACGCTTTGAGCATATGGATTCACAAACAGGCCAATCCAAGTGATAGTCATTGGATTGAAATTAAGAACATCCATTAGTATCTAAGAGAACTAAGGATGTTGTCTTATACTATGGAGAATGAGAACTTGAAGTGACTAGGATCACTACTGTAAGTTTCCTAACCGATAAAACGACTACAAGTCGCAAACGGTACTATACAGTTTGAATAACAGAACAGTGAGCTGGAAATCTTCCAAGCAAGATACGGTTACCGAATAAACAACAAATGCGGGTTATTGCTGCAGTTGAGGCAGCAATAGAAGCCATTTGGGTCAATAACAAATCTAATTAGATTATATATAATTCTGTTAGCAGCTGAGCTAGGCGTCAGCACAGGCTAAAGAATTAATGGTCTCATCAACGATCCAGATACATACTTCGATATTCATCTGATTCATTCGAATCATACATCGTGGTGATGTGAGGATCGAATAAATCGCATCATATGATAATCATGCAAATCCGCTGACGAAAGCCTTTCCTCAATAGTTTGAGCCAACCGTACATAGTTCGGGTGTCAGACACTCGAGTGACTGGCTATAGGCCAAGTGGGAGATTGTTGGACAGTTATGACCCATAGCGTCACTATTTGTACAGATCACGGTGTTGTTGTAAAAATTAACTATGTGACAAAGGACATTGCTCTCTTATCATTTGTGATTAGATCACCAAGATATATAAATGATAGGAGGTCCTTATGATTTGTTCCTGGATTGAGAATGATATGAGACAGTATCAATCCATGAAGGATAAATCATTAAATATCCCTAGTCAGAGTATTATCGAGATTGGACATCGATAAATGCGTAAAAGACTAGTATTACACTTGTGCGCGTTGTGAGGGCACAAACGACATAGTTCTCATATATTTGTTTATATGATACTCATGCAAGTGTAATAGGAGGTTGTGTTTTACCGATGGTACGGGAAACAGCTTCGCTCTGGATAGACCCCCTCGGAATTCCATTGGTAGTATGACTATGTGTCTATGGAAGTCCGAAATCAGGGTAGGTGTATTTGGTCTTATCCTGAGACTTGTACCGCTAATACTTGCGACAATCAATATACTTTGGTTTTGGTCGTCTAGGGCTTTAACCGGTTTCTGTGTACGCCTCTTCTGGGTATATCGAGAATCGTAGTGTGTTGGGTGTGATGTCAAGACGGAAGTATCACTCCAGACATATGGAGATGATGGTCACGTAGGATACGGAACTTTTTCTCTTAAATGCTGCAGCTATCGGGATATTATGACAAGGTCATGTATATCCGATTATAGAGACTAGTTACCAGACATCCGACATGTGCTTCATACGGGGCAGACACAATTCCAGCCACAGGCCTAGCACATGATCATCCGATACTGGATCGACCTACACAATACTACGTTTACTACGCCTGATATAGATCACTCTATTCATGTAAGGATATTTCTGGAGAATTGGGTAGGCATGGCGCTTTGCTAGAAGCCAACCTTGTCTACAACTGTCGTAGGAGGTACTTACGTGTTCGGATAGTCCGACGACCCGATTTACTGCCAACATATACGGGGATCTCATGGGTCGCTTCCTGAAGATTCACCGATGAAGTATGACTCGCACTTTTATTAATCTGGGATTAATTACGGAGATATTTTATCTGGCATAAAATATTATTAAAAGAGAGAGAACGATTAATTTGGAATTAATTGATAAAATAATATATTCGATATATTATACGAAATTGGATTTCGACGCGGAATTAAAATTAGATTTTAATTCGGGCGAACGAGTTAATTTATAATTAATTCGTTTGCGACGTAAATAGTGATTTCTCTAGGCATAATCATTTAATTACGACGCAACGGAAAATTCGTTAATTTGGAATTAGCGAACCCGAGCCCGCGAGTGTTTGCAATCGCATTCGCATTTCGAATTCGAGTGCGGCACGCAAATCACATCAAGCATCAAATCATTAGTCACATCAATTGTCAAATCACATGTCACTTTGACTGATGTGACAACTTGATTGATTGAGTGATGTGATTTGATGTAGTTGTTGGTTTTATTGGAAAGCTTTATTGTTTGACTTTTGGAAAGCAAATATATTGCTAAATTAATTTGGAAATTGATTTAGTGTATATGATACACTTTCTCCTCACCAACCAATCCAACACACAACATCATTCTCTCTTTCTTCTCTTCTCATCTCATGCCCAAAGTAGGCAGTCCATGCCTTCTTCTCTGCTCAAAACCGTGACAGTGAAGGAGAAACCAGTGAGTATTTTATGGCAAAATATAAGAGATCTAGCACTCAAAGGGTCTTGCGAAGGTGATAGGGAAACCCATCTGTGTGCATGGAATCGAATCACAAAGCTTGGAGCTTGATGAAGATGATCAATGGCCGAATTTGAGGATGACAGAAATTGCCACTGCCGTGACTTGGAGGAGGGCAGAATTTGATTTTTGTTGTCTACCGCGTCGCTCAACTGATCGATGTAAGTATTCCACAATTTCATCGTATGTACATGTATTTTCATTGCTTGAAATGATCTTGGGATGCTTACAGAATTCCAACAATGGTATGAGAGCCAATATTGAGCATGAAAATGATTTAGGGTTAAAATTGGGTAAAATGATTTTGAGCATGATTTGGTTGAATTGGATGATTGAGTATGCTTAAAACATGTTTAATTGAAGATTGATTGGATCAATTTCAAGAAATTTAGTTTGGAACAATTTTCCCCAATTTTGGAAGGCTTGGCCGAAAATACATGAACCTTAGATGTCTTGGATTTTCGATTTTTGATTCATGGATGAGTTGGAATCATGTTGGGTAATGTTAATTTGGATTTAATTGGATTGAATTCGGAATTGATTTGAAAAATCCCCTTTAGCCGAGACTTTAACATGTGATTGGGTTTGATTTTTTGATAAATTGTGTTGGACATGATTTAATGTAAATGAGCATGATTAATTAGACAAATTTATGTTTTGGAAATATTGATTTGGGTAATTAATTATGTAATACACTTTAAGTAATTTAATTGAGAAATTTGGAATTTTTGGAATTAAATTAAATGGGGTTAAATTGGATTTGGGCTTGTAATGTTGTTATTGGGCTTGGTTGTACCAAGTTGGGTTTAGGCTAAATTGGTTGGATCCAATTAGGCCCAAAACCGCCTCCATAAAGCCCAAATGCGACTAATGGACCTTTAAAGTTTAATTGGGCCTAAATTGAATTCTGGGCTTATGGGGTAACTCCCGGATTGGACTTTGGTTATTGGGTTTGACCCGAGTTGACCAAAAGTCCACGCCTTAAAGAAATTAATTAAAAGCCCATTGGACTTTAATTAAATTAATATTGGATATTAATCGGGCTTTGAGACCCGTAACGATTAAATTTGGAATTTAAGTCGTAAAGGTTTATTAATAAAGTGTAATATTTAATTTGGAATTAAATAGCGAATTAGTATTAAATACATATTAAATTGGATTTAATTTTGTAGTTTAATTTAATTCGAGAATTCGTACTTTGAGTACTTATTCGCAAAACGAGTTTGACTCGAGCAAAATCAAATCATTGTTTGAACATTGGATGGTCACTAATTATCAGATTAATTAATTTATTAGATTGATTGATAACATGCTTGTGTGAATACATGGTTGCGATGCATGAATAATGTATATCGGATGGATATTATATGGGTGGGGTAATTTTAGAAATTGTTGTAATAATTTTGGAATTTATTAATTGGACCTGCGTTTCCAGCCTTATTACCTCCTTATTCTTTGTATTCTCTTCTCACTTATTCCCCTCAATGTAAATGAGGTTTCTTTAGAAGTGTAGTGTAACTGGTAGAAGTAATACATGTGCTAGCGAGAGAGAAAGGGAGAGATTTGATCTAGGATCAATGTGTAAAGTATCCATCCGCATATCATTATTATTTTATTTATACGCTCTTTATTATGTGTTTAGAATGCATGTTTAAGGGTGTATGATGATGAGACCTTAACAAAGATAATAAATTGGTTGCCAATTTGCACGCGAAAAACCCTCACAAATATTAAGCGTTTTTCCTTCCATTGAATGATTCTTACTCAAGATCCGAGACTGCCATTGGTTGTTGGCCAAAGTCAAGGCCTTTGTCCGTCAAGGATGTGTTTGAATCACGAAGGCTTTGTTACATATTGGTGTCTTGTCCAAGTTGTGGTTTGTTGGCCAAAGTCAAGACCACTTCTTGTCCATCGACATTGATTACGAAGCTTTCCATGGTCAATGGGTGACGCTTGACAGGGATCACTAAGTTTGTTGTGCCAAAGCCAAGACTTAGTTGATTCAGAGGAAAAAGGTTAGGCAATACATTGGATGTATTGGCATATATAAGATATATATTTCGGAGTTGGATGTCCCCCTACCGGATCTAGGAATTGGATTGGATCCAATTGATCTTAGAGATCTACCTAGTTAATTATCATATAATTTGTTGGCCAAAGTCAAGATTGTGTGATATTTAACGGGATCCTAGCCCTCTAGGAAACACGGTTTCCCGAGTACTCGACAGAGGGTTAGAGGCTCGCTGAAAAATAGTGGGAGGCAAGAATTGAATTTACAATATTCGTTTAATTACTTGCCATACGCGCTCAAACAAATATCATTCGTCAAATAAATTAAATGTTAGTTGGACTAATATTTAAAATGTTGTTTTAATTAACAGTTGGACTATATTCAAACTATTCATTTATATTTGATTATATAATTAGATTATAATAATCAATATATTTGATTTAATTAATTATAGTTGATTAAAATAGTTGGACTATTAGAATCAAGATAAATTGAAAAATTGACATTTAAAACATAATCCTAGGGAAAATGTATTTAAATGGTTTAATTTTCAAATTTGGGAATAAATTTCAGGATGGTCTTGGAAAGTAATAAGTTACTTTATTTGATAAAATAACATGTTAAGCCTAAGCCCGGAGTTAAGCAAATAGTAGAGCATAATCTTTGGAAGATTTATGTGATGATAACTTTAGTGCTTAATCCATCATATTTGCCAATTAGACTCCTTAATTTCTTTGTCAGAACTAAGGGTTAGATCCTTAAAGTATGATAATGAAATTGAAGGATTTTCATAAATCTATACTTAGATTTTAGAAGTACTATAATTGCAATAAATAACTCTTGGAGAGTTAATGACTATTCTCAAGGAGATAAAGTCAAACTTTGCAATAAGGCAAGTAGCGCAAGTCGCACCTTACTTCGATATTCTAAAAGGCCAAGGCTAGGCCAAAGGCTTCTGAAATGTGGAAAATGGCAAAGGCAAAATTCATTATAATCTTCTGGGAAGATAAATGACATATCCCAAAATGTCTGTCTAAATTGTGGCAAACGGGATCGCGGAAGCGTGAGTGCCGTTTGGACAAAGCAGACACGAAGGAATTGAAGAACGGGTAAGGCTCTGACTTCAAATATGTTTGTCAACATTATGTTCACTACTAGTATTAAAATTATATTTTAAATACTTAGTGTGGAACATAAAATATATATATTGATGTTCAAAAACTGCTATGAGCAGGATACTGACTTCAGATTGAGATTAATCTGTGAATTGGAAACGGGACGAAAGTCGTTGTTTCAACCGTACATACCTAAGTTTAGGAACTACCTTCGGGTGTGTACTTAAATTAGGAAACTGTTATAATGTGACTAGTTTGACTAGAAACATCATCTCTATATCAGTGGTTAACCCGCTGAGGTAGTGATACAAGGTATCGACTCCCTATTATGGCAAAGTGCCATAAGTCTGAAATGGATTCCATGTATATCATCCAAGTTTGGATACTAGTTGATGTACCGCAAGGCATTGTGCCTATTGGTACTTATAAGTCTTCAAGGAAGACATACATGGATGGCAACATACCAACGTACTAAGCTAGGCTTATAGCGGAAAGGTATCGTTATCAACATTGTGTTGATTACAACAAAACCTTTTACCTATTGCCATGGTAAATCCATTTGGATAATGCTTACTAATGCTGCATGTTTCATTTATGAAATATGTCAGCTTAACGGGAAAATCGCTTTCCTTCAAAGGAAACCTTTCGGAGCATGTTTACAACATCCTGTCGGTTTTGTCGTAACATAATTAGCAAACAAGGTTTGCAGGTTATTCGATCCATGTTTGGATTGAAGCACGCATTAGGTTCTTGGAATTATCGTTTTGATATAATCATGATGGTGTATGATTTAATTCAAAACGAAATGATTCTTGTGTATATAAAGAGGTTAGTGGGAGCGCACTGACAGTGGATGTCCTATAAATAATGATAATACGTGAAATAATCGGCGAAAGCTTGGCTTTCATAAGAACTCTCCGAGAAATCGTACATTGAAAAATGTACGTGACCTGGTGTCTCATACGCTTTGAGCATATGAATTCAAAAACAGGCTAATCCAAGTGATAGTCACTGGATTGAAGTTAAGAACATCCATTAGTATCTTAGAGAACTAAGGATGATGTCTTATACTATGGAGAATGAGAACTTGAAGTGACTAGGATCACTACTGTAAGTTTCCTAAACCAATAAAACGACTACAAGTCGCAAACGGTACTATACAGTTTGAATAACGGAACAGTGAGCTGGAAATCTTCCAAGCAAGATACTGTTACCGAATAAACAACAAATGTGGGTTATTTTTGCAGCTGAGGCAGCAATAGAAGCCATTTGGGTCAATAACAAATCTAATTAGATTAGATATAATTCTGTTAGCAGCTGAGCTAGGCGTCAACACAAGCTAAAGAATTAATGGTCTCATTAACGATCCAGATACATACTTCGATATTCATCTGATTCGTTCGAATCATCCATCGTTGCGATGTGATGATCGAATAAATCACATCATATGATAATCATGCAAATCCGCTGACGAAAGCCTTTCCTCAGCAGTTTGAGCCAACCGTACATAGTCCGGGTGTCAGACACTTGAGTGACTGGCTATAGGCCAAGTGGGATATTGTTGGACAATTATGACCCATAGCGTCACTATTTGTACAGATCACGGTGTTGTTGTACAAATTAACTATGTGACAAAGGACATTGCTCTCTTATCATTTGTGATTAGATCACCAAGATATATAAATGATAGAAGGTCCTTATGATTTGTTCCTGGATTGAGAATGATATGAGACAGTATCAATCCACGAAGGATAAATCATTAAATATCCCTAGTCAGAGTATTATCGAGATTGGACATCGATAAATGTGTAAAAGACTAGTATTACACTTGTGCGCGTTGTGAGGGCACAAACGGCATAGTTCTCATATATTTGGGTATATGATACTCATGCAAGTGTAATAAGAGGTTGTGTTTTACCGATGGTACGGGAAACAGCTTTGCTCTGGATAGACCCCCTCAGAATTCCATTGGTAGTATGACTATGTGTCTATGGAAGTCCGAAATCAGGGTAGGTGTATTTGGTCTTAACCTGAGACTTGCACCGCTAATACTTACGACAATCAATATACTTTGGTTTTGGTCGTCCAGGGCTTTAACCAGTTTCCGTGTATGCCTCTTCTAGGTATATCGAGAATCGTAGTGTGTTGGGTGTGATGTCAAGACGGAAGTATCACTCCAGTCATATGGAGATGATGGTCACTCCAGGCCTAGCACATGATCATCCGATACTGGATCGACATACACAATACTACGTATACTACGCCTGATATAGATCACTATATTCATGTAAGGATATTTCTGGAGAATTGGGTAGGCATGGCGCTTTGCTAGAAGCCAACCTTGTCTTGTAAATCGGTACAAAGGTAGTACGAGGTAGTTACGTGTTTGGATGGTTCGACGACCCGATTTACTGTCAATATATCATAGGATCTCATGGGTCGCTTCCCGAAGATTCACCGATGACGTATGACTCGTACTTTTATTAATCTGGGATTAATTAGAAGAGTGAGAAAATTAATCTGGGATTAGTTACGGAGATATTTTATCTGGGATAAAATATTATTAAAAGAGAGAGAACGATTAATTTGGAATTAATTGATAAAATAATATATTCGATATATTAAACGAAATTGGATTTCGACACAGAATTAAAATTAGATTTTAATTCGGGCGAACGAGTTAATTTAGAATTAATTCGTTTGCGACGTGAATAGTGATTTCGCTAAGCATAATCATTTAATTACGACGAACGAAAAATTCATTAATTTGGAATTAGCGAACCCCGAGCCCGCAAGTGTTTGCGAGCGCATTCGCATTTCGAATTCGAGTGCAGCACGTAAATCACATCAAGTGTCAAATTATTAGTCACATCAAGCGTCAAATCACATGTCACTTTGACTGATGTGACAACTTGATTGATTGAGTGATGTGAGTTGATGTAGTTGTTGGATTTCTTGGAAAGCTTTATTGTTTGACTTTTGGAAAGCAAATATATTGCTAAATTAATTTGGAAATTGATTTAGTGTATATGATACACTTTCTCCTCACCAACCAATCCAACACACAACATCATTCTCTCTTTCTTCTCTTCTCATCTCACGCCAAAGTGGGCAGTCCACTGCCTTCTTCTCTGCTCAAAACAGTGACAGTGAAGGAGAAACCAGTGAGTATTTTGTGGCAAAATACAAGAGAGATAGCACTCAAAGGGTCTTGCGAAGGTGATAGGGAAACCTACCTGTGTGCATGGAATCAAATCACAAAGCTTGGAGCTTGATGAAGATGATCAATGGCCAAATTTGAGGATGACAGAAACTTCCACTGCCGTGACTTGGAGGAGGGCAGAATTTGATTTTTGTTGTCTACCGCATCGCTCAACTGATCGATGTAAGTATTCCACAACTTCGTCGTATGTATTCACCTATATTTTCATTGCTTGAAATGATCTTGGGATGCTTAGAGAATTCCAACATGGGTGACGATACTTTACAGTGATATTATTGACTGCTCGAAAATCTAGACACATTCTCAATGTCCCATCTTTCTTTGGTACCAATAAGACAGGAGCTGTACACAGACTCATACTCTCCGGTGTACCCTTTGCTCATCAACTCATCTATTTTCATTTGAAGTTGTTTAGTTTCCTCGGCATTACTTCGGTAAACTGGTCTATTAGGAATGACCGCTCCAGTGATGAAGTCGATCTGATGTTTAATACCTCGAAGTGGTGGTAAGCCATGAGATATCTCTTCTACAAACATATCATCGTAATCCTACAATAAAGAAGTAAACACAATAGGAAAAAAAATATGTTATGGTTAGTTTCCTTAGAAATGAGGAGTGTTTTTCATATAAAAGAATGATCATAAATTTGTTCTTGGCATACCCTCTCTTCACTTCCCCCTATTTAGCAAAGAAATTATTTTTTACTCTACCCCTACTATCTTTCTTTTGTTCACATTCAATATTTCTCTCGCCTAAAACCTTGGAACTCTCAACCTCACCCCCTCGACTCACAGTCCCAGCCTCTTATTTGGGTGTTTTTTATGTGGAAGCTTGTAGCTTCATTTGGTCTTCAAAAACCTCATGTGGTGTCAACATAATAAATGTAACTTTTCTCCCATCTTTCTCAAAATAATATTTTTTTCGAAACCCATCATGCGTCACTCTCCTGTCAAACTGCCAAGGATGGCCCAGTAACAAATTCCCAGTTTGCATGGGGACTACATCATATAACACTTCATTTTGTACTTGTCAATTGTAAAACTAACCAAAACTTACTTATTGACTTTAATCTCGCCACTATTATTCAACCACTGCAAACGATACGGCTTAGAATGTCTAAGCAAAGTCAAACCCAATTTCTCAACAAGTATTGCGCTAGCAACATTAATACAACTACCATATTCGATAATCATGCTACACATCTTATTCTGGACTAGGCATCTATTATGGAATATATTCTCCCGTTGTTGAACCATATCATCCTCAACCTTGGCATGTGTACTCAAAGCACGCCGGGTCACAAAGGAATCCCTTTTGGCTGCATACTCAACCCCTTCTACATCAGTAGTATCTTCCAACTCGGGCATCTCATCCTCAACATTCTCACCGTTTGAAATCACCTCACTATCACCTATATATACATGGTCCTTTTATTAGGGCACTGCGAAGCTATATGACCACTCCTTAAACACTTGAAACATTTAATGTCAAGACTCATATTTGGTGGTGTGTCGGTTTTTGGCTTAGGCTTGATGGTGAAATCTTCCATTGGTTTTAAGGACTCTGATATAAACCTAGATGTGGTGCCATCCCTGCTATTATCCTTATTTTGGCTTTCATGTATTGTTTGGACCCAAGTTTCTCATTACTACAGTTTTCACTTCAATTGTCGATGTACTTTCATTGTCATGTGCACCGTGTCCTCTAACTCCATATAATACTACAATTCCACTATATTTACAATCTCCATATTCAACCCACTTAGAAACCATGCCATAGTGGCCTCTCGGCCTTCCTCTACATTAGTTCGGATCATGGAAATTTCATTCTCTATATGGTAGTCTTCTACACTCCGAAACCCTTATGTAAGATTCTGAACCTTGTAGTACAACTCTCGGTAGTAGTGGCTAAGTAGAAACCACTTCCTCATAATTGTCTTCAATTATTCCCATGTAGTGATCGGGCGCTCCCTATGCCTCATAATATTTGTCATCATCTGGTCCCACCAAACAAGTGTATAATCTGTAAATTCAATAATAACCAACTTCACCTTCTTCAGCTCTGAATAATTATGGCAGTAAAAAATAAGCTCTAATTTACGTTCCCATTCTAGGTAAGTTTTGGGATCACCTTTGTCTTGGAAAGAATGAATAATCATCTTGATTTTAACCAAGTCACCATCTTCCTCATCCTCATGACCCATCATGACCATTATATGACCATTCTTTCATTTCTTCCCTTCTAGGCTGAAATATACTCGTATCCACCTCCGACACTCTGTCAAACTCCTCATTATAGTCAAATTCATTCTTGTCCTCCATCTCATCCATAGGTACAGTCCATCGCTCACTAGGTCAAGAGGAATAGTCCTCGTCCCATTGGCTCTAGGTGATCGTGGTGGTCTACTTTCCTGAGTGTTATTATGTTTCATCACTTTCATTTCATCTCGAACATCCCCCATCAACTTTAATACCTTAGAAAACTCTTACTGAAGAGCCGTCATAACATACGCCACCTCTCTCAATTCGGGCTCCTGTGGAGTATAATCACTCTGACTCAGAGCTGCGGCTTCTCTAGACAAGCTTAATTTTTCTTTCTTTTTTTTCCCTTTTCTTTCATTTTGCTTTTTTTTTCATGCAACAAAAATCTTAGTAATAAAAATAAATAAAGTGAAAAACCTCACAGTTCTCTTGTGTTTGTCACTCAAATGGCTTTTACCCAAAACTAAGCTAATCCACACTTTCCTTTTACCTCTCTTGTCATCAGAAGAGTTCTCAAATGATTTGAGCCTAGTATAGCCGAAACCTTTAGTTTTGTCCCAATAGTAACTGTTCAGCTCAATCACAAGTGCAACAGATAGGTAGACACAAGAAGAAAAAAAATGGGAAGATGACACAATCATGAGACTTAATAAAGAAAGCGAAGAAGAGAACAAGCTAGTTAAGTGCGCACGGAAGAAAGAAAACACACTATAGATTGCGGCAAATATAGTAGTAGGTAACCAATTTCACTCAAAATTTGGAATTTTTAAACACGCACAGGTAAATTACCTCAATCACCTCGTCTTAACAATGTGAACACTAGGAAAAAAATTACACGTGTTCAAAATTTTAAAATTTTGTACTCTTTTAATTGCGTCCCTCAGACCTTCTAAGAAGTTTGGTGTATTAGAATTTTCCTAATTTGGATTAATTCCCAAGTACCCTCACTAAGTTATAGGGGTGTTCAAATTTTCGGATCAACCCGTGACCCGACCCGCATGAGTTTCAAAAGAAATTAGTGATTTTTCTGGTCAACCTGACCCGACCCGAAATTTACGGGTTGGGTCACGGGTTTGACCTTAAAATACGACCTGATCCTATTATATTTTTATTAATTTTTTAAAATTTTATTATTTTTTAAAGTTTTTATTATTATTTCATTTATTTATTACTTTTGTTGTCTTGAAACTTTATATGTATGATAATTTTTGGGACATAAAATAACTAATATTTATATTTCAAAATAATTAATTCATTTAAAAAAAAAAAAAATTTTGGTCGAACCGACGATCGACTCGACCCGACCCGATTGGATTTCACCTCCGCGTGACCCGACCCGCATTTCTCGACCCGCGTGACCTGATATGGTCTCATAAAATTTAAAAAATAACCCGACCCGACTCGTGAATACCCCTACTAAGTTACCTATTGTCACAAGGAGTCTAAAGGTTCTAAAAACCCTAGGTCAGAGAAGCAGAAGCAACAGCAAACTAGAAACAAGAAAATGCATAAATAGAAACAAACGCAAAAATAGGAACAACCCAAAAACTGATTTTTTTTTTTATGTTTTGTGTCTCATTTTTTTTTGAACTAAGGACCCTAGGGGTGTTCACGGGTAGGGTCGGGTCGGGTCGAGTTTTTTGAAATTTTGTTAGACCCGATCAGGTCGGGTCAAGGGAAAGTCAGGTCGCGGGTCGGGTCACGGGGAAGTGGAACCCGATCGGGTTCGGGTAGGGTCGGGTCGTCGGGTCATTTAAAAAACTAATTTTTTTTAATGAATTAATTATTTTAAAATATAAATATTAGTTATTTTATGTCCCAAAAATTATCATATATATAAAGTTTTAATACAAAAAAGTAATAAACAAATGAAATAATAGTAAAAACTTTAAAAATAATAATAAATATTTTAGAAAAATAATAAAATTTGTATAGGGTCGGGTCGGGTCTGGTCAAAATTTTGCAAATTTTTTTATTTACCCGCGCGGGTCAGGTCGGGTCAGGTCGCTGGTTGACTTGACCCTATGAACACCCCTAAAGGACCCTAGGGTAGAAAGCAAAACGCAGAACAATGGAACACATAATAGAAACAATGAGAGCACAGAACAGAGCAGAAGACAACAAAACGTAAAAAAAAATAAAAAAACTTAAAGACAATGAAAAAAAGAAAACAAAGAGGACGCACACAAGACATCATACGAATAAAAGAAAACAGGAAACAAAGGGAAATCACACAAGACAAAATACAAATTAAAGAAAATGAATAGATATGTGAACTGATCTTGAAACCTTTGCTCCTGATACCACCTGATGAGAACCTGCCTGGAACAAGCCAAGCAAACCCTCAACTTACTCTCACTGGTTTTGGCTTATCAAATATTTGCTAACCCTTTGTAGAGTCCCCATTAGCACTTTAAGTTTATGTCGTTTGTTCTTCCGAGGTTTCAACCAAAACTGTCTTGATTTTTTTGGGAACGATCTCAATCTCATATGAGTTTGCTTGACTTGTTCCAGATAGGTTCTCATCAAGCTGTTCTCTCTCGTGGACTATAAAATACCATCTAAATCACAACCATCACATTGTCCATTATACTTGAAAATACAACAAACTATTTAAAGAATTACACTTCAATCACAGTGACTCATTGGGAAATATGTCGCACTGTGCGACATTGGTCGTCGTTGACATCGCATAGTACGACAAAGCCAATCGCTCATTGTGATTAATGTTGTCGCACAATGCGACAACGCCCATCGCATGGTGCGACAACGCACATCGCACCATTTTTTTTGTTAACAAATATATAAATACAACCGTTTTTATTGTATGAACTTTTGCTAGATCTACATTCATATGTATATTCACTTTTTTTCCTTTAATGTAAAAGTATGTTATAAGTTATATGTTTTATAAAGAAAAACATGGAGAAACAAAAATTGTAAAAAATTTCTTTCAAGTGTTATAATTATTTGTATTATAAAAATATGTTATACATGTTCTTATATGATAAACAATAAACACTACCTTTGTGTTTTATACTCACTGAAACAAGGTTTGCACTTTGTGCGGGTTGAGTATATATTTTAGGTATTGATCTTGTAAATACTTTGGATATTTTCGGTTTTGTAGTTTAAATGAGAAAATTAATTTATTTACATGTAATATTTATGTCTTCTTCGTTTGTCTCTCAGTTCTCATATAATATTTATAATTCACTGTGTAATAGCTAATAATTTGAGTATACATCTTGAAGCACAATAAATAAAAAAAATTCATGAAATAAGAAACTTATAGAAATAATGAAAAATAAAATAACAAATAATAATAAACCCGAAATATAAAAAAAAATTGGTTAGGTTTTGTGGGGGCGGCTACTATTTAGATTTCTTATTTTAATATGAGATTGTATTTTTATATTGTAATATATTTTTTATTTTAATAATTCATTATTTTAATTTTATAATTTAATAATAAAAAACATCAATTGTAGAGATTATATGCCACATATGTTTTTTATTTTAATAGAAAATTATAATATATATTCTTATTATAATAGGTAATAAAAATTTAATCGTAAAGATTAAGTGTCATGTGGTTCGATGAGAGAAATTAAAAATATTTTTCTCACACACATATTCTTTGTAGGATTATATGTGATATTATTCAAAAATTAATCGAATAATGTAATATATTTTCTTATTATAATACAGTTATTTTAAAATTATAATGTGTATTTTTATTGTAATTGATTTTTTATTTAATAAAAATAATTGTAAAGATATTTTAATTTTATAATTTAATAACAAAAAACTAATTATAGAGATTAAATGTCACGTATATTTTTTTTATTTTAATAAGAGATTATTATATGTTTTCTTATTATAATAGATTTTTTTATTTAATTTTATAATTTAATAATAATAAATTAAAATATTAACTAACTAACTAATTAATTCAATTAATAGGTTTCTTACTTTAATAGTATATTATGTTTTTATATTGTAATAGGTTTCATGTGTTAATAATTTATTATTTCAATTTAATAATAAAAAAAATTATAGATATTTTTTAATTTTATATTTTAATAATAAAAAATTAATTGTAGAAACAAGGTTAATTTTAAATAATTTAATAATTTTTTTTAATATGATATTATAATATGTTTTCTTGTTATAATAGAATTCTTATAAAATTATAATATATATTTTTATCGTAATATAAATTCAATTTAATACATTTATTAATTTAATTTTATAAATTTCATATGAAGTCGTCACGTGGTGCGATGATGAGACTTTAGTTTAACTCGATGACATTGAAAAGATATATATCTATCATTGAAATTTAAAAAAAAAAAAAAAAAAAATTGATGAGATGTTTTTTAATAAAAAACTGAAAAGAATGTAAAGCTGAGGCCCATCACGCTGTGTTCCAAGGCCAGAAGCCAGATGTGCGGCCCAATCGGGCCCAAAGGTATGGCAAGAATGGGCTACAGGACATGCCGGGCCAGCCCCTGGACTGTATTTTATACATTTTATTTTTTTGCAAAATAAGAAGGTTATTTCATTACTTTTGAAAGGATTTATTTCAATGAAAAAAGTAAAAAGAAACTTAGCACTTATATTTTAGATACGAACTCTAGGCATGTGATTAAACATTCAAACCTAGTATCCACTTAGCCAGTGAAATTTGAAAAAATTATAAGATATAATAGTATTGTATAAGCAACAAATAATTTCAATTCACTCATTAATTTGAAATATTTTAACTTCATTTGATATAACAAACTGGATTTTTTTTTTTTTAAAAAAAAAAAAAAAAAACAGAACACCAATAATATAACATAATATAACTTCATTATATATCGATACTTGTTGTAATCGTTTGTAATTAATATTTTTTTTATAATCGGGGTGTTTGGAGTCAGTTTACGTTCACTTCGACTAATCTTCAGGACCTGTGCTCCGTGTTCTCAGAATTTTCCCAACACAAATCAGGGTAAGTCGATGGCTTTTTACATCATAGGGTATGATTACAAGAAAATACATCAATTAAGATTCGAACCTTAAATTTGAAAGAAAGTAAACCACTCAGGCTCAAATCTTTTATCATTGAGACAACCCCTTAACGTTATTTGTATTTAATAATTATGACAAAACATTAATAGTTATTTACAAATTTTAAGATTTTTGGCCAATTTTGAACTAACATTATACAAAATCCATCAATTAATGTTATGTGTTGATGGTATTTTCAAGCACTATGGTATTTAAGCAGCACGGCATGGGTAAAAGGGTAACTCCCTTCTTGATCGAGACCATTAATGCCGACCCGACCATTCGATGTTGCATGCGCCAACGGTAAGGGACCGATCACTTTATGATCGGTGACCGACCGCTTAAGCTCGGATGACCGGTCATTATCAGATCGGTGGCAGCATTCTAGTTCAGAGGACTATTGTGACCGACCTCTTGAAGAGACCGAGCAGATGGCGAGATATGTTCCAGGTGATAAGTCATCCTATTTTTACGGGATAAGATGATAAATCATCCTATTTTTATGGGATAAGATGATAAGTCAGTGTTCTTATAGAATTAAGATGAAGGCGAAGGTAGTTTCGGCCAAGAAGTCTTGTGGGAAAGGGAAACCGCCTCTTTGCTAGTATAAATGGGAGGGGAGAGCATACTTGAAAAAGGGGATAATAATTTATGAGACCTGTAAATAAGTAACAACGTATTTCAGTAATAGAATATCACCCGTTTTGTGCCCGTGGATGTACGTTGGATCTGATCCGCCGAACCACGTTAAATCCCTTTGTTGATTGGTGTGTTCATCTATCTTTTGCCAAATTTGCTTTTGGTTTCCCATAACAAAAACAAATTCACAGTTGCAGGAATATTGTCTCGGGTGCGAAGAGCCCTTATTGCCCCTGAGACCAAAATCAGCCGTCAACAGTTGGCGTTGTCTGTGGGGAGTCCAACAAAAAGCAGCTCGCGTGGTAAGACGATGGCAGAAGGTGGAAATCACCGGTCGTCAGGGAGTTCAATAGCAGAATTGATGGAGAAGATGGAGGAAAATATGAGGAAAGATAGGGAGGAAAATCAAATCCTTTTGAAATCCACGATGAACAGACTGGAGAGGATGGAAGAGATGAATAACGAGAGACTTGAAGCCGTGAACCAGTCGGAGGAGAGGCGAAATAGCGGAAGGAAAAATGATTACAGATGTGAGTGATGACGATGAACCTAGGAGGAAGGGTCCCTACGGGATGAGGTCCGTAGTGGTAGAAAAAGATTTACTAACGGAGGATATGTGGGAAGAAGAAGATGGGAGACAGTCGCCAGATTCTTCCTATGATAGCCCCCGCGACACCAGAATGGGAGATAGGAAGCATGGTGAAACTGGACGGGAAATCTCAAGTAATGAGGAACGCAGCACCGGGGGTGACAGACGCGAAGTAGGCCGCGGGAGGCGGCATGGTAACACAGATGCCAATATAAGATCTTAGTTAAGAAAAGAAATGGCCAAGTGGGGAGTGAACCTCAAAACTGATGCGGGAGATGCTCGGGACGGCGAGGTTGAATCTCCATTCACAAAAGAAATAAGGTCGGTAAAATTCCCAAGACGATTCAACATGCCGTCCATGACGCCCTACAAAGGCCATACTGATCCAAAATCTCATATTGAGAGTTTTGTCCTATTGATGGAGGTCCAATGAGTGGTAGGGGATGCCGTTTGCAAAGTATTCCCCCTAACCTTGGGTGGGTCTGCCATTCTGTGGTTCAGAAGTCTAGCCCCAGGGAGCATCGGTAGCTTCGCGCAACTCAGGAAGTCATTTGTTCGGCACTTCAAAGGGGCCTGCGTCCCAAAGAAGACAATTGGGGAATTGAGGCTCATGAAGCAAGGGGACGATGAGCCCCTGAAGGCTTTCATTGAACGGTACCATAACATGGTGCTCGAGGTCGGGGGATATGAGTCGCTCGAAGCCTTGGAAAGTTTGAAGGGGGCCTTAAAGATCGGAAAGCTGTGGAGTCACCTGAGGATCCAGGGTACACCGGATTATGCCACCGATCTGGAAATAGCCCGAAAGTTTGTTTTGTTTAAAGATGAGGAGAGAATCACCCTGATGGGGACATCTATCAGAGAGAGGACGACGAGGGCAGAAGCTCCTCGCAGGCCAGATAAGGAGTTCAAAAAGGCACCCCCGAGGCGAAGGAATTCAAGCCGATACCTCGAAATGACCAGAAAAATGGAATCTCGGCCCAGGTGAACCATGTGGCCGGGGAAGAGGCATACATTCCTTTGAACAAACCGCTGGGGCAAATCGTCATGGAAATCCAGGGAAATGGCCTCTTGATAGAGCCTGACTTCAGAAGATTCCCACCGGACATGAGGAATAAAAAATCCTATTGCAGGCATCATAATTTGAGGGGACATACGACGGACGGATGCAAAGACTTGCAGGAGCAAATGGAAGACCTGGCGCGGAACGGGTATTTGAATAACTATATTGACCATGAAGTTATGGCGGCCAGGCAGAGGTCACATTGCTGACATGTGAATACAATTGCAGGGGGAAAGACACTGGCCGAGGACTCTAACCGGTCAAGAAAAAACTATAGTCGGACTCGGGGGTCGGAAGTGTTAGAAACAGAACGGGCCTCGGGAATACAAGGTGGTCGGTCAATGCCAGTAATGTTCACGGATGAGGATGCTCGAGGGGTGAGTTTCCCCCACGATGATGCATTAATAATCAATGCGATAATCGGCGGTTCTGAGGTAGACAGAATCCTAGTGGATCTCGGGAGTGCAGTGGATATAATCTCCAAGGAGGCTTTGGATGGCCTTGGGGTGGAGTATGCGACTCTAACCGACGATGGGACTCCCCTGTACGGTTTCGGGGGCTCGACGGTCGTTCCATTGGGAATGATATAATTGGCAATGACAATCGAAACCCGTCCCCGAACTCGGACTATTATGATGAATTTCACGGTGGTGGATTACATGAGCAGTTACCAGGTCATTGTTGGTCGGCCTTTCATAATGAAGACAAAGGCTGCAATGTCTTGATATTACTTGAAGTTAAAATTCCCCACCCGGGATGGGATGAGAATCGTGTGTGGGAGTCAGAATGTGGCTCAGAGCTGTTTTGCCACCCTCTCACGGGAAACCCTCTGCATTGAAGTAGGTACCTGAAAAAGGCAAGGGAATGAAGACGGGGAAGAGGCAAGTAAGGATCCGGGTCCTCGGCCAAAGAAAGTTGCCCGGCTAGAGGCAGTCGAAGAATTAGAGATGATAGAACTTTTCGGACCTAGGAAGAATGTAAAAATAGGGGAAGACTTAGACGAGGCCCTGAAACAGGACCTGCTGAAATGTCAAAATGAGTACCCAAAATATCTTTGCATGAGGGCACGACGATATGCCCGGGATAGATCCGAAGTTTATCAGTCACCTTTTGGCAGTAAACCCATCCCACAAATCGGTCAAGCAAAAAAGAAGAACCTTTGACCAGGAGCGGTGCAGGGCAATGGCTGCCGAGGTAGAAAAACTGTTGAAAGCTGGTTTTATCAGAGAAGTGAAATACCCGGAGTGGGTATCGAACGTGGTATTAGTGAAGAAACCCAATGGAAAGTGGAGGATGTGCGTGGATTTCACCGACCTCAACAAAGCATGCCCGAAAGACAGCTTCCCACTACCAAAGATAGATCAGTTGGTGGATTCGACGGCCTGCCAAGGACTGCTAAGCTTTATGGATGTATTTTCGGGATATAACCAGGTCAAGATGCATCCTGAGGACGAGGAGAAAACGAATTTTATTACCGATTAGAAGCTTTATTGTTATAAAGTAATGCCCTTCGGATTGAAAAATGGCGGGGCAACCTTTCAGAGGCTGGTGAACAAGATTTTTAGGCCACTCATCAGCACATCAATGCTGGTATATTTTGATGATATGATAACAATGTCTAAGGAGCCAGGTTATCACGTGGCCGAACTGAAGAAAACCTTTGAATTGCTAAGGAAGCATAACTTAAAGCTCAACCCAGAGAAGTGTGCTTTCGGAGTGGCCTCGGGAAATTTTTTGGGCTATATGGTAAGCTCCCGAGGCATAGAAGCAAATCCGTAGAAAATACAAGCCGTTCTGGACTTAAAGTCTCCCAGGACGATAAAAGAAGTGCAAAGCCTGACCGGCATGATGGTCGCATTAAATCGATTTATTTCCCAAGCAACCGACAAGTGCCACCCTTTCTTCAAAGTCGTCAAAGGGGAAAAAATGGAAGATAACTGGACGCCAGAATGCGAGGAGGCCTTCCTGCAATTAAAACAATACCTGACGCAACCCCCACTTCTAGCAAAGTCGTCCCCATGTGAGACCTTATACTTATATTTAGTTGTTTCAGAGCATGCAGTAAGTTCAGTATTAGTGCAAGAGGCCGATAAAGTTCAAAGGCCAGTGCATTATGTTAGTAAAGCTTTATTAGATGATTTAGTAAAGCTTTATTAGATGCTGAGACCAGATATCCAGCACATGAGCTGGTCGCCTTGTCATTAATCACTGCACCCGGAAGTTACGACCTTACTTCCAGGCCCATCCTATTGGGGTTTATTCCGATTATCCTTTGAGGCAGATTCTGCAGAAACCGGAGGTCTCGGACAGGTTAATGAAATAGTCGGTAGAGTTGAGTGAACACGACATTTCTTACCTCCCAAAGGCAGCTGTAAAAGAGCAGGCTCTGGCAGACTTTGTTGCTGAATTCACAGAACCCCAGATTTTGATCGTTGGGGAAGACAAATGGGAGATGTCGGTAGACGGATCTGTCAGCTCACAAGGTAATGGGGCCGGAATCGTATTAAAAATGATAAAGGTGAAGAAGTATTGTTCGCCTTGAGATTCGCCTTCGAGGCCACAAACAATAAGGCGGAGTATGAGGCAATTTTAGCCAGTTTAAGGTTATGCACAGTGATGAGCATCCACAACGTAGTTGTAAGAAGCGACTCACAGCTGGCCTTCAGCAGTTGAGGGGAGAGTTCCAAGCCAGGGAGCCGAGTATGATAGCCTATTTGGCTGAGGTAAAAAGGTTGGTGGGAAAAATGGGAAACGTACATTTTGAGCAAGTCGGCCGCGAAAACAACTGTGAGGCAGACTCTTTAGCACGGCTCGCATCTTCGATAAGGTCAAAAAATCCTAGAATAGTCCATCTAATCTGCCTCCGAGAAAAAAGCGTGGGAGAGCTCGGGGTAGCGGTGCTAGATATGGAAAGAGAATCTTCATGGATGCAACCAATCAGGAGATATTTGGAGACTGGGGAGACACCCGAAGACAAGAAGGAAGCCAGGAAGCTGAAATTTAAAAGTACCAAGTTTTCCCTGATCGAATGAGTGCTATACCGAAGGGGCTATACGGTACCCCTCATGAGATGTTTAGTAGAAGATGAGGCTGACTATGTGTTAGGGTTGGTGCTCAGAGCGCCAATCCAGACCGTATTTATGTATGATTCATGAATACGAACATCCCCTTATTCCATAATATTACTTATTTATGGTTGCACCTCTTGTTCTTATATACGTATTCGATCTGATTACGATTAGATTGAAACTAAATGTGGTTTAGTGATATGTATATATAGACAAAGGCCCGATAATATATAATGCAGTACACAGTTACAAAGTTAGTTTGTAATTGACATTGGGAAGTGTCACTGCTATATGATTATTATCAAACATAGTTCCTGGTCAAGATTTGCTAACACGGGTCGGTTAGTCAAATCTGTTGAGACCAGTACATGTCGTATATCGAGACTTGGTCCGATGGTTTATCCCAATGAACCATGAGTCTATGGAGACTCGTATAGACGTGTAGGTGTTTATAGTGGATAAACACTGAACGGCTCACCGAATATTCTTAATGGATGGTACACCAACGTCAATAAGAATCTTCTCGGGTTGAGTAGCATAGTGGTCATTCGACTTGAGATACCACTGTGGATGTATGAGACACCCTCCACACTTAGATGGCAGTCACGTCACCGATCTATTTAGATCAGACCTCCGCCTGTTCGTTGGGTGTGGACTGATCCTCAGGATATCCTGTGTGTGTCAAGATATGATCCGTCAGTTCTGTGTACAGAGCATAGGTAGTCCATATATAATTAGCAGTCTGTTAAATCTGTGGCCACAATATACTTCGAAAGTAAGTTCCGATTGTTATTTAGAGATTGCTAATGAATATGTCGACGTGATAATACCTATAGAGATTTGACGTTTACATCTATATCTCTGGGATTATCCGGATACCTGTGACGGAGAGATTATACGTATGCAATGACCTCGACCTGTATGATTCAGCTAGTTTATCTGTGATCGTCATAATCTACGGGTGGATAGATTATGGACACGAAATTGGATTTCGTGACCGATATACCTGAATCTAGAGAGTCTCAATAATGAAACATACTCGTAGAGCACTAGAGCAACATTTATGAATAATGATGATTATTTATAAATCGTTTAATCGTTAAACGAAAAATACATGCGAACGGGTCGAACCGTCATTTCCTAATTAATGTGTATTTGTATTTAATATATGATATTATTAAATACACATTAATAAATAGTCAAATAAAGGTATTTGACATATATCATTAATATATGTATTTGAGATATTTAAGGTAAATATAATACATATATTTGATATATTTGTATTTAATTAATTATTTAATTGTTAAATGATTAATATAATTAAAATATAAATATATCACCAAATGATAAAGTTAGGAAATGATTATAAGTTGCAATTGTTGACTTATACATTAAAGGAAAAGGTTGTCAAATTGATTTTGACTTCTTAAGATATTTGTTCAAAATTGTTTGAAAATGAAAATATCTTTTTCCTTTATTTTTCATTAAATTCGGCCATAACACTTAAATATAAGAGTTATATTTTTCTTAGTTGCATTTGTTGACTTAATTAAATATCTAATAAAGTGTTATTTGGATATTTATGCAAGTTGACCAAATGTAAAGTGAAATGAAATTGAAATTGCAAAAACTTGTATTTGGCTAGGTAATTTCGGCCAAGGCAAATGTTGTCTAAGTATATATTGTTTTTCATTTCATTCTTAACTTAATACACTTTAACCAAAAACTCCATTAAAGGAAGGCAAAGAATGCTAGAGAGAAAAAAAAGAAAAATCAAGAAAAGCTTGGAAAATAGTAAGTATTTCCAACCTTCCATTAGAGAGTAATTTGTTCCTCTTGTTGTGGGCAACATCTTGTGATGTTCTTGAGTTTTTCTATTCTTTATTCTTTGTGTTTTTATGGATAAAAGTTTGGTGAAAGTGTTGAGCATGTATAATGGAGAAAGCTTGTGACTAGTGTAGTTATAAGTATTCTTTTATGGTTTTGGAAACCTTGTTGCTAATCTAGAGTTGTTGACCCACTCTTAGATGACCTAGATTTGATCTTGAGTTGTTTCATTGTGTTGAGACTTTGATTGGATGGAAGAAACATGATTAAAGTAATTGATTTAACCAATTTGGTCTAATTTGTCCAATTTGAAGAAATTGAAAAATTAGGGTTCATGACCAATTCTAAATTTGGGGCTTTTCATATATGTTGTGTATTTGGATGTGTATATGATGCATATAAAGTTTCATGTTGATTGGATTACATCTTGATGTGTTTTGAGACATGAAATGACCAAATGGACAAAATGCCCACCTTGTGATGCATTCGGCCAAGAATAAGGAAAATGAGATTTTTGGTGCTTTTGGTGTTTTGATGTTTTGAACATGCTAAGTTCATCTTAGAAATGATTTAGAATCATTCAAAATTGATTAGATCAATTTCGGACTAAAATGGACAAAATACCAATGTAAGGGCAATTCGGTAAATTCACTTAAATATGATTTATTTGAATTTTATTTCATAATTTGATTATTGGATAATTAAATAAATATGTTTATTTAATTAATCCGAGAAAAAGTTTTGAAATCGGAAAATTTGATTTTCCACCGCTTCCGCTCCGTTACCGGATTCTGCCCATAAAACCCCTACACTATGTGCTCAGGGAAATTCATGCGGGAATCTGTGGGAGTCACGCCGGAGGACAATCAATTGCCTTTAAAGCTTTAAGGCAAGGGTTCTACTGGCCAACCATGCATCACGACGGTATAAGGGTGGCCCGGAAATGTGAAGGATGCTAGAAGAATGCCAATATTCACCACCAGCCGGCAGAGCAGTTGACTACCCTGTCCAGTCCTTGGCCATTCGTCCAGTGGGGGCTGGATATCATCGGGCCGATGCCGATGGGGCGAGGGCAGGCGAAGTACGCCATTGTTGCCATAGATTATTTCACCAAATGGGTGGAAGCCGAACCCCTATCCGTTATCACAGAGAAGAAAGCTACGAAGTTTTTGAAGAAAAATATTATCTGCAGGTTCAGAGTTCCTCGGGCCGTCATCACCGATAACGGAAAACAGTTTGATAGCAAAGGCTTCAGGAAGCTTTGTGAAGACCTGCAAATCGCCTTAAGATTCGCCTCACCTGCCCATCCCAAGTCTAACGGGCAGGTTGAGGTGACAAACAAAACCATTAAGGCAAATTTTAAAGCTCGGCTCGAAGCCTGCAAGAGCTTATGGGTCGAAGATTTACCGGAAGTATTGTGGGCGCACCGGATGACCTTTAAGGATTCCACAGGGGAAACTCCATTTTCCTTATCATACGGATACGAAGCGGTTATTCCAGCAGAGATCGGAATAACTACCCACAGGGTGCGGTATTTTAAGGACGAACAGAATGAAGAACTCATCAAAAGTCATCTCGACCTGATCGAAGAAAAGAGAGAGAAGTCGACTATGAAGGCAGCAATCTATCAGGAAAGAATGACCCGTTTCTACAACAAAAAAGTTTGGACCCGTGTCTTTCTTCCAGGTGACTTGGTATTGAGAATGGTCACCTTGAACACTCGAAGGCCGGAGGAAGGTTCGTTAGGTGCCAAATGGGAAGGGCCCTATAAAATTGTGGAGGTGGTAAGGCCGGGTGTCTATATTTTGGAACAACTGGACGACACACGGTTAAGGAAGCCTTGGAACGCCGAGATGTTGAGAAAGTACTTCCAGTAGATTTCTCTTTATTTCATTTTTAACAACCCGACAAGGGTTAGGAGCTCAATATAAAGCCTCTCTCGAAATGTCCCGCAGAGAGTTGTAGGAAGGGCAGTAGGTCCCCGAATATGAATAAAACTTTCTCTTTTCAATTAAGAAAATTTTCACTCGCTTTTTTAATTAGATTTGAAAGCCGTATTCAATATTTTGGGGATATACTCGACGCGAAGGGATGATATGGGATCAGGAAAGGCACCAAACCCGTGACACACCAATCACATGTGTTATCATAAAAACCCCGGACAAAAGTGCTCCGACCTAACTCTTTTCATTTTTTAGGGTCAGAACTGCGTCAAGGGATGAAATGCATGAGGGAGCACGTGAACCTTTCGTGGTAGTGTCGAACTCCCGAAGCTGGAGCGTAACTACCATATGACTTGCATTTATGATGGACATCTCAGGATGGTAATCGCGGGGAGGGAGTGCCCCCGTAAGATGGCCGGCCTGGCCGGTTTGGGAAATACGACTGCGAGGAATGTGTTCCCGTATGTTTTGTCTGACCAATGGATTCGTGAGAAGCATAGCACGGGGATAGATTATGCCCTCGTGGCGTTTGCTTGCTCCAGTGTTACCAAACATAAGGAGGAGCGTGCCCTTAATGTTTCGGACACTCTTTGATCCCTACCTATTTGGTCATTCGGGTCTGTGAGAAGCATAGTACAGGGATGGATTGTACTCTCGTGGCGTATTCCTGCTCCAGCGTTGTAAGGAGGAGCCCTCGAACAATACACGGGCCCCACAGTGACCTGACGTATAGAGGAATGTGCCCTTACCATTCTAAACGCTCTTTGATCCGAATCCCGGTTCGCCGGGACTCTAAATTGAAAGATTCATAATTGTGTTTTGGAGACCTCGGACAGGACGTTGTTTTGAGGCATCTGTGCTGTTGTTTACACTTGCGAAATGTTTTGCTTTGGGATAAGTGCTAGGTCACCCCCGCTTTTTGATTTTGTTTTCCAAAGCTTGTTTTTGTTTTTCGCTGGTCTGGCAAGGGGACGCCCGTGCCAGATTCGCTAGGGCTTCAAAGGTTGATTCACTTCCTTTCTGAATAAGTCCCAAAGATTAATTGGCTCGGGGCTGGACCCGTTCCGCCGAAGCCGCTGCTTGTGCTATTAGCTCGGGGCTGGATTCGTTCCGCCGAGGCCTCTGCTTGTGTTATTGGCTCGGGGTTGGATTCGTTCTGCCGAGGCCTCTTCTGGTTATTCGGCTCGGGGCTGGATTCGTTCGGCTGAGTTATTCGGCTCGAGGCTTGATTCGTTCCGCCGAGGCCATTATGGTTTCTCTCAGCTCGGGGTCGGGTTGCGTCCCATCAAGTCTGTCTTTCGGATTGGGGACGTAACATTCCCCCAGAGCCAAGTGTTTCTCCCAACTCGGAGTCGGGTTTCGTCCCACAACATGATCTTATTTTCGGCTCAGGTTGTCCCCTCACGGCCGGGCCTCGAGTGATCGTTTGCAGGAAAGCATTCAGAGAAAATTATGAAAGACAAAAAGTGGAATAGAAACATGTAAAAAAGAAAATAATAAATATATATAGTTGTACAAAGTTATTACAGAGAAAGTGAAGTTTGTTCAGGTTTACACGGGGCCCCGTTCGGGTTACCCCTTATGGATCGGCCCGCGCATGAGCAATTGGTTCTTCCTCGATGGGCTCGGGTAGCAGATGGCTGGGCTCGGCCTCGGGAGGAGGGAAAATGTCTTCCACATTGACGGCCTGAGAGGCCCCGACAATTATAGCTTCGGGGGCAGGAACATGAGCCTCAGGTCGGTTTTCTTCCAGAGCTGGGGGCACCGGAGCGATCGAAATGGGGTCGGGATCCATCACCTCTTCAGGAGAAGGGGTAGCCATTTTTGAAACTCTTCATGTGAGAGTTCCCTTTTGCATAAGCGAATGGCCGCATGGATAGGCCCCATATCCAGGTTGGGCAATATCATCGGGATAATCTCGGGGCAGTCCCCGACCCCCTCAAGTCTGATTGCGTCCCTCTCGGCCTCCAACTCAGCTTCCTTTCTCTTAAGCTCATCATGGACCCGTGCCAGTTCTTCATCTTTGGCCCTCAGTTTGAATTCAACATTGCACACTTCCACCTTTAGGATCCTGTTGTCGACCTGGGCAGCCTCCAAGTCCTTCTTGGCAGCCTCAGCGTTTTTCCTCTCTAGAGAAGCGGCGGTCCTGAGATATTTATTTGTTGAATGAGCCTCGACCGCGGCCAGTTCCAGGTTTTTTATCGTTTCGTCTTTATTAGCCAGCTCGACCTCCATTTCAATAAGGCGGTTCTGAAGCCTCTGGGCTTGGCCACCCTCAGATAGAAGGCTCAGGAGGAGATCCTTGTTCTTGGCCGCCAGATAGGTTGCCTGCCGAGGAGAAATAGAAAATCAGATTAAGTCATGGACTCATAATGGGAATGGGGGAAGTGTGGCTACCTTGGCCATCTGGGAGCACAACCCCGTAACCACATCCTCGGGAGAGAGATCTTCGTATCTCAGAATCTTCACCGGAGGGACCGCTTCGGCCAGTTCGTTGATCGCCGGCACCAGGTGAGAAGTGGCCTCCCTGATGTCCTGACCGAGGTCTTCTACGCCAAGAATCACAGCGCCTTTACACTTTCTGGAAGTGCCCTCCGGCTTTTTCTTCTCTTTCCGAACTGGCTGTTTTTTGCTCAGGGTCTTTTCCACCTCTATCTCCCGAGTTCGCTTGGTTTCCTCTGTCCCGATCAGACGTCTCCTTTTTCTAGTAGGTTTTGGGGGGCTGGCAGGTCGGGTAGTGACTGTTGGCGATGCCTTGGATGGGGGAGATAAGCATTGGGTAGCCGGCGGGGCTGCTTTTTCAGTCACCTTTTCGGCCTCGGCAGTTGCTGGCCGTTTCCGAGAGGGCCCTGCTCCAATATGGCCAGTTTTCTTTGTTGCACCGGTCAATTGATCAAGGTATTTTGGCCTCTTCGAAATTCCTACAAAAGGCAAAGGCAAAAAAGTGGTCAGTCCAGAATCTGAATAATTTCAAGTCATCATTACGTTAAGCAAGCAATGGGACTGATTAGAGGGTTAGTAAGAATCTACCTATCTGCCCCGACTCAACAAAGGCCGCATCATTAACCAATTACTTCCAATGGTCAGCATATCACCGAGCCCATCGTATCCGTACCCGGACCCGATGAAAGACATTGGGAGCGTCCCTCCAACAAGTTGGGAAGAGTCAAAGAAGTTAGGATCCTATCACATAATTAAAGAGCAGGAACACTAAGGGTTAGATTCCTAACCTCCCGTTGTAAAGATTTCCGGGACTGAAGTCTCCTCTTCATATGTTGTCAGGGCCCGACCCCAATCTCTCGTGGCCCAGAACCACAAATCTTTGAATTTTTTGTTGGAGTCGGGGAGTTTGCCGATGATGTTTGACGACTCGGCGTAGGGAGAAATGTAGTACCAACCATGGTGCGTTATTGGGTTAGCCTTCAACCGATACAGCCTCTTCACTTCTTCAAGAGTAGGTTCGCCGAGGCCCGCCCGATGCCAAATCACATATAGCCCGACCAAGATCCTCCAACTATTCAGGCTTAGTTGGCAAGCGGCGATCTCCATCTCGGCCAACACCAGGCGAAATAAAGTTGAATTGGCAGCCGGAGTCCACACTCGAAGAAGGCCGGAAGAAGAGCCATCGAACCTTCATCGGGTTGACTAGCATGATCAAGTGGACGAGGGACTTCGAGGGAAATATCTATCGAAATATCATAGCGTTGCCGGAGCAGTGCCAGATCATCTTCGGTTATCTTGGAGGGCCGATTCATATCCAAAGCCGAGCAGTCAAATTCACCAGGCTCTGGGTTCTTCCGTGGAATTCTATGATGGTAGGTGTCTTCTTCAATTTCAGAAGGTGTGGGGGTAGTGTCAAGGTTCACTATGCTTGGTGCCCCCCGAGCTCGAGGAGAGCTCTACGGTAGGGGGAGTCGAAGGTTTATCAGGGTTTGCCGAGGAAGACCCATTGTCAGACATCTCTGACATCCGAAATGGGAAAAAAGAGGTCAGTCTATAGCTAATTTTTAAACTACCGGGGACTTCGCAGTTACCCTGAGATTCCAGAAAACTAAGCCTTCGGGTTCTAAGTGCCTTAACAACATCCGTCAAACCATAAATCTCTCCCTAGCAACATCGAGCAAGACACATAACCCAGAACACCCGAAGTTTCCTTAATTTATTACCCATCATCCCAAAAATCCAGACATGCTCCACCACAAAAAAAAAAACGAACAGCAAGCATAAATCCAAGGAGGTCGTTCAGAGACTTACTTGATTCTTTTTTAAAGCTGGAAGAATGCTTTGAGAGCTTTGGTCGCACTAATCAGACGGGTTGCAGTTGGAAAGAGTAGAGTTTTTACAGTTGATAAAGTTCCAATTTTTTCCAAATAGACGCAAGGTGATCGCTTCATCTTCTTACAGTCACGTCGAAGCATTTGTGACCGTTAGATCAAGAAAGGGCCCCGGATGTGCCCCATGTGTCGACTTCGGAAGCAATTTGTCAGAGTTGAATGAACGACTGAGATCAAACGTATATTGGTGTCGGCTGTGAACAGTTGATTTTGTTTTCTTTTGGAGGGAAGCCGGCCGATGTTTGACAAGTGTCAGACTCGGGTTAAACCCTAGAGATGATTTGATGGGCATTTAAATGGATGTGACGGTTGCGTGTCTCGAGAAAGTCTCCAGAATGGCAGCGAAAAGATTTTGTTTTGGCGAGAAAAGAAATCAGACCAAGCATCTTAGTTGTACCGAGGACATGGTGGTGACAGACCAGTAAACTTCTCCTCACAAAGGTTAGCCATCAGTCCGTCCGGAGTACTATTCTCTTTATATAGTTCCCGGCACCAACTTGTATACTCGTTGGAACCGAGAACTAGGGGACATATGTTGATGGTATTTTCAAGCACTATGGTATTTAAGCAGCACGACAGGGGTAAAAGAGTAACTCCCTTCTTGATCGAGACCATTAATGCCGACCCGACCATTCGATGTTGCATGCGCCAACGGTAAGGGACTGATCACTTTATGATCGGTGACCGACCGCTTAAGCTCGGATGACCGATCATTATCAGATCGGTGGCAGCATTCTTAGTTCAGATGACTATTGTGACCGACCTCTTGAAGACCGAGCAGATTGCGAGATATGTTCCAGGTGATAAGTCATCCTATTTTTACGGGATAAGATGATAAATCATCCTATTTTTATGGGATAAGATGATAAGTCAGTGTTCTTATAGAATTAAGATGAAGGCGAAGGTAGTTTCGGCCAAGAAGTCTTGTGGGAAAGGGAAACCGTCTCTTTGCTAGTATAAATGGGAGGGGAGAGCATACTTGAAAAAGGGGATAATAATCTATGAGACTTGTAAATAAGTAACAGCGTATTTCAGTAATAGAATATCACATGTTTTGTGCCCGTGGATATATGTTGGATCTGATCCGCCGAACCACGTTAAATCCCTTTGTTGATTGGTGTGTTCATCTATCTTTTGCCAAATTTGCTTTTGATTTCCCATAACAAAAACAAATTCACTGTTGCAGGAAGATTGTCTCGGGTGCGAAGAGCCCTTATTGCCCCTGAGACCAAAATCAGCCCTCAACATTATGTATTCAAATTCTCCAATTTCATTTTCTCACAGTGTTTAAACTTTTGAATCAAAGTAAATATTACCAAATGGTGATCATAAAAATCCACCACATTTACAAATAAAGCCCCCACCCTTTTTTTTTTTTTTTTTTTTTCATATTTAGCACAACCTTTACAACCAAATTAAGATTGAGATCATAACAATTTCCATATCAAAATTGAAATGCATGGTGATTTTCTTTCATATTTCATAATTAGATTGTGGTCACACAGCTATTAGATATCATGTGACATTCCAACAAACATTATAAAATGGCATCATTGGTTAAGTCCAAAATGTCATGGACCCATTTGTGGACCTTATTTTATTCTTCCCAAGAAGACTTAGCCCTTGGGCAGTTAATTAATCAAATCCTAACTAATCTCATAGAAATCATATTACAATTCTAACCACAATCAGTCAATTGAATAATAATTTATTTTGCTTTTGGCATTTCTTATCCTTGGTAGTTAGCAATATTCGTAGCTGATTTTATTTTTTTATTTTTTTCAATACAAGTTTCCTTTGAATTTCAAGAAAACAAAAGCATCCTACCCCAATGCACATGTTTTGTTGTTTCTAAAATGTGGACTTGACCCTAAAGATATTCCAAATTTAGTGAAGTATTAAATTACAATTACACATACTATCAATCTAAAATTTGTATTTTAAAATCTGCGGACATCAAAACTAATTAAAAGAATTGTTAAATAAAAATATATCTCTTTATAAAAAGATAAATAAAACTAATTACTTCTTAAAAGGTTTTATTTGTTAGATGTGTGGATATTATTTATATCCTCCCAACCTGAAATTTTACTTGTAATGTTAACAATAAAATTCAAAATAGTTCCACCTTGTATTTGGGTTACCCTAATTCCATAGTACATAAAAAAAATTAGGACCGTGAGCGTTTTGTGTGAGTTTTTATATTCTATTTTATAGAAAATCAAGAAAAATAGCAAATGTCATCTTAATATTTTAAAATTAAACGAAATCTCATACATAAAATTTTACCATAAATATTTTTATTTTTATTGATGGGAAACATGAAATGAGTTTTGCTTAATTTCAAAAAATAGCACGAGATAAATATATGGGTCATATTGCTTATATTTTCTCCACCAATAATTAATTGCTCTCTTATAGCCAAGGATGATGGGTTTTAAGCCATAGCATTATTTAAAATTAAAGAATTTTGGTATCATACAAGCAAATTAGAATGATGATTGGGTTCTGTAAATAATAAAGCCAACCAAATTCTTCGAAATAATAATCATGAACTTTGGAGGCATTATCGAGTGTAGTATTTGATAATGGAAGGAAGGACCACATAACATTCAGCTTTCGACAATCAAAAGCAAAAAAGTTCCCCACAGCTAAAAAATTACCCTGTCAGTGTCTTGTTTCACGTGCAAAACTATTCCAATAGTCTTTACTTGTGAGTTTTATATAAAATGATATTTAAATATAATGGTGACAAAACGATAATATATCAATATCGATTTATTAGTTTTTTTTTTTAAAGTAAATTAATATTGATTTATCGTCGTTTCTACCTTTATTTTGCTGTTTTTTTTTTTTTTTGGAATATCATTACTCGGATAAAAATTGAATTGTCATTACTTAAAAAAGAAGAAGAAGAAAAGAAATTGAATCCAATATTCCAATTTGATGATGCGAGGGGAGATTAATTTTTGTCTTTTTGGATTGGATGGGGTGATGGTTATTATTATATTAAGGCCAATAGAATTAGAAAAAGGAGAAAAAGAGAGTTCAAAAATGACAGTGACGTTATTCCAACTTTTGATGAACCTAACTAATTTGCAATCTATGATTTGATGTTATTGAGTAATTGACTACGTAATTAAAAAGTCTATGAGCCCATGATACAGTCTTAAAAAAAATACAAAAAGATGACTTAAAATCACGATTTTATTATATCAAAAATTAAAAAACATGCATTTGGAGGTAAATGAATTTTCTCTTGTTACAAGAGCGTGACCGATTGATTTTTAAATAATTTTATTTAAATTACCATTTGAAATGTAAAGAGATCATAAGTTAAAAATTAAATTTATACTTTACTCACTCATTTATTTTTTAATTTTTAAATTTTTTAAAAGGATTTTCTCCTATTATTTTCCTCTATTGCTAGATTGTTAACTTAATGAAAAATCAGTTTGTGTGGATGACAATAACAATAAATATTTTTAAACCTTCTCATCCCGTCATATGGTGACTTCATATTAAAGTTATAATTAAAATAATAAATTTATTAAATAAAAATGATAGTACAATAAAAATAAATATTATAATTTTATAAGAATTATATTATAACAAGAAAACATATTATAGTATTTTATTAAAAAAATACTATTAAATTATCCATAATTAACCCAATCTCTACAATTAATTTTTTTATTAAATTATAAATTTAAAATATCTCTATAATTATTTTTTTTATTATAAAATTAAAATAATAAATTATTAAAATAAGAAAACATATTATAATATAAAAACATAATCTACTATTAAAGTAAGAAATCTATTATATTAATTTATTATTATTAAATTATAAAATTAAAATAAAAAACCTATTATAATAAGAAAATATATTATAATAAAAAAACATATGTGACACTAAATCTCTACAATTAACCTCTACAATTATTTTTTTATTATTAAATTATAAAAATAAAATATCTTTATAAATAATTTTTTTAATAAAAAACCTATTACAATAAAAATACATATTATAATTTTATAAGGACTGTACTAAAATAAGAAACATATTATACTATCCTATTATAATTAAAAAAAAATTATTAAGTTATAAAATTAAATTAATAATTCTATTAAATAATAATCATATTATAACAATAAAACATATATATATATATATATATATATAAAGCTAAACATTTTTAAACTTTTTCATATTTTCATATGCACCTAATTTCTAAAATTATTTTTTTTATTATATATTATAATATAAAGATATAATATAATCTTTTATTAAAATAAAAAAAATATATATGTGGCACTTAACCTATACAATTAATATTTTTATTATTAAATTATAAAATTAAAATAATAAATTATTAGAATAAAAAACATGTTAGATTATAAAAATATAATCTTCCATTAATATAAGAAACCTAAATAGTAGTCGCCCACAAAACCTAGCCAATTTTTTAGATTTCAAGTCTATTGTTATTTGTTATTTTATTTTAAATTATTTCTATAAAATTTTTTTTTTCATGAATTTTTTTATTCTTTATTGTACTTTAGGATGTAGACTTTGACTATTAGCTTTTGCATAGTCAATTATTTTATTATTTGAGAATTGAGAGATAAATATAGGAGACATAAATATTACGTGTGAGTAAATCAATTGTCTCATTTAGATTATAAAATCGATATGATCCGGAATATTTTTACAAGATCAAAATCTAAAATATATGTTTAACCTGCACAAAGTACGGACTTTCTGCTAATTACAAGAAAAATCTTTCATTTGTAACGAAAACCAAACACAAACCCACCATCAAATATGGGTTCTTTCAATTCCTTTGATTCAATGCTAGTAATATCATAAAATCATATCTTAATCGCGCATAGAGTCAGCTCTGAGAAATAGGTAGCCTAGACAGTGTCTTAGCACCCCCACTTATGACAAAATTTAAGAGATAATATTGTGGAATATGGCTCCCAAATCATTTTAGATAATGCATTAATCAATAACTTTGACATAATTTAGGGTTCCCATTTTCAAGAACTCGCATAGAGCCATCCAAACCTCAAACAACTGCCTGACATAATTAAAGATAAAAAATATGAAGTCTAATACACTAAAAAAAACACTATATTAAAGCATAAAAATTATTTATTTCTGTCCATATTTTATTTTATTCCGAATATCCACACTACATAATATACATATATAGAAATGTGTGATAGAAGAAAAATTATAATCCAGTGAAAAAGCCAACAGTTTTTCTTTTTTATTTTGTTCCCAAAAAGATATTCTCCACTTCAAGGCTTTAAATTGTGAAAATTACAAATGAATACAGCACAGTATGTGAAAGAGATATATTATAGTTTCTTTTATTTTGGTCAGTCTATCAGGATTCTTTCAAAGCAAAAAATATATGATAGTGGTCCACATTACAAAGTAGTGGGAAGCATAAGATAATGTTGAAAAGTTAGTGTAACCTGCTATATATCCACTTTCCATTTCTAATTATTCAAAATCTTTGAAATCTGAAAAAAGAAAAGAAAAGAAATTATTCATTTTTGTCATTCCATCAACCACAGAAAGCCTGTAAAAGTGAACCCTACATGGTTGAAATTATAATCCATGCCCATTCCCCACCTAAAGCATATCAACTTGCTTCTTGCAACACATACATCCATTGCATTTGTTTATTTAAGGGATCCCACTTTTGGCTTTCTTTCAATACATAAAGATAAAGACTATATATTAATTCTTTTTCTCAAATCAAATTTAATGACCTATTTGTATGTTCTTTAAATACAGAAACTAAACCCTTCAATGGGAGAAATGTAATGCTAAGAATCCTGAGAGAGAAATAGGAAATTCGGGCAACTGAGTGAGCCTAAATTATTATAAGATTTTGTTGGTAACTCTACCTTTCATTTGAGGCTGTCCCATTTTCTTTTGCTGGTTTCCTGCAAGTGAAATTCCAGTTTCAACATTCTCTTGAAGTAAGAATTATGGAAGCTCTGAAGAAACCGGCTTCGTTTATAGTTCATGCAAGTTTCATCATCATTCTTCTTCTACCATCTCTTGGTTCTTCTTTACAACCTGAAAAAGGCAACACTCAAAAGGTATTTGTTTTAATATCTTCTGATGCATACATGTGTTACAATTTTATTGCTGTGACTTATAATGAAAGATCTATTACTTTGCAGATGAGTCCTAAACTGCTATCTGAGATTACAGTCCATGCATTCCTGCTTTGGTCTTCAATGGGGTTCCTCATGCCTGTTGGAATACTCATTATCAGAATGTCAAACAGAGAGGAATGTGGAAGAAGACTCAGAATCATTTTCTATGCTCATGCTATTTCACAGGCAAGTTTGTTCTTGTTCACTTCATCTCCTGTTGCATTTTTATCATTTTCGAAAATTCTGATAAAACAATTGTCTTTTGCCACTTTTTTCATTCATTGGCACAAATAGCATCTCTACAGTGTATGTATAAGAATATCACTAAAATTTTGAATATTATTTAATCATACAAACCGTCATTTGTAATAATATCCAGACGTGCTAAAAAAGATGAGATAATACAGATATTATCTCGAACTCTATTAAGATGGACTAAAAAGATAAACCGGTAACTATTATCATATTAGGACAATTTGTATGTGATCAGCTAAGATTATTTAATATAGGTTGATTAGCTTTTCATCATGATATGGTTGATAATAAAGTAAAATGGTTCCTTCCTGATTTGCAAATACTTTTATATATAAAACCCATAGTTTTTTGAACATCAAAGTAATCCAACATGCCCACAACACAAGTTGATTAAAAGGACTATCATGAATACTTAAGAGACAAGAAAAGACAGATTTTAAACTAATAGCTGATTAATTAGCAAATCATATTTTTCAATCTTACACCGCACTAATCAAATGAACTTTATCATGAGACATAATAATAACGTTAGGTGTTGTATTTATCCAATTATAAATCACACAACTGAACATTGAAAATGCATCTTACAATAAGAAAGTGTAACTTACTGAAATTCTTACCTCATTATCATTATATGCATGTTTTAATATCTTTATATTGAAGGAGTGTTTCTCTTTCTTTATAACAGACGCTTGCCTTACTCCTAGCCACAGCAGGAGCTGTACTCTCAATCAAAAACTTCAACAATACCTTTAACAATCATCACCAGAAAATAGGTGTAGCATTATACGGTATCATATGGTTGCAAGCCCTGATAGGAATCTTACGGCCAAAAAGGTAAATAAATATTCTCCATATATAAGTTCAATTTCTATCAGCTGTAATACAATAAAGGCACCATATAATAATATTAACTTGTACAATCCATATGTTTTGTAACATGTCTTACGAGTCATTTCACTTATCTTCAAAATTGCATAATTCCTCCTAACATTTACATTAATTCTTTATAAAGTCCTAACAATCTTTAGAGGTATGTTTGTTTCTGAGTATGCATATATGATAACGATACAGGGGATCAAAAGGAAGAAGTGTATGGTTTTTTGCTCACTGGGTCCTAGGAACTACAGTATCTCTGCTGGGAATACTAGGCATATATACAGGATTACAAGCCTACCATCAAAAGACATCAAGAAGTATAAGCGTTTGGACAATAATTTTCACTACTGAGATCTCTTTGATTGGGTTCCTTTACCTGTTGCAAGACAAATGGTTGTATATGCAAAAGCAGGGAGTGATTTTGGGAAATGAACCAAGAAGGCCTCATGGCCATGATAATGAGATTTCATCACAAGACAAGCCAAAATAATTGATGACACAGACTTGTTGAACAAGCATATGAATTAAACTAAAATGGGATTCTTTCTCTTCCACCTTTCTTATACTTGCTACTTTTCAGAATTTTTATTCCTGAGAAGGACCACATGAAGCATTGGCATTTTAACAGAGATTGCCATCAATTAGACGAGTTAAATGTGTTTTGCAGATTTTTTTTCTTCTTCCTATTTTCTCGATTGTCTCCTGTAAAGTAGCTATATGTTTGAAGGTTATAATTAAACTGGATCCTATTGTAGATAATGGATACCATATTTTTGTGGTAAAAAAAAATGCATATTTAGGAACTCTTTGCCTTGTAACATATGACAGTCAAGTTCCATCATGCGGCAGTAAACATGTGCTTCTAATTTTGACCCTGCATTCTTCCAAATAATACAAAACAAACTGATTCATTAAAATTTTGATTTCACAAAGCTTATGCCTAACTTTTTTTTCCTAGAAAGGGTAGAAAAAAATTAGCACGACACCTTTCTACCTAAGGTATAATCTTTCAGCTTCTTATTTTATCCCTCACCAGTATCTATCTCAACGTGACACACATTCACTTTGAAGTTTGTTGAGCACTGTTTTTCGTTCAAAGGGTAATATGGGAAATTAATCCCTCGAATAAACCTCCCTTAACAGTGAATTTGTTTGATTAGTAGGTAACCAAATGCAAACTCAGTAAGCAGACAGATAAATCACAGAGGCAAGGATTTACATGGTTCGGCGAAGAGTGACTTCAACCTACGTCCATGGGAGAAAGATGAGTGTATTTTATTACTGCTCGGAGTCAAAACCGACCCGAGCTACAAGTGAGATAATGAACTTACAAAGAGTTTACAACATGATGAGTGGTAAATCTATCACTATTTCCCACTAATCTAACCTAATATTTTGTATAGTTTCTTGAGTTTTGTGAACGTTTTGATGTGTTTTGTGTTATTTTGCAGATAAATAAAGTTGGGAAAGCATTGGAAGCAATTTGGGGCCAAAATAGAGAAAAAATTGACAAAAGGGCAATTCGGTAATTTGGCCGCGTCGCGACGCCAGGACCCTACGCGTCGCGACGCCTAACGTGCGTCGAACATGCTAACGTGCGCCGAGGGACACGTGTCAGAATCTGAGAAATTGGACTTACTAACGTGCGCCGACCTTGCTAACGTGCGTCGTGCCACGTGTCATCATCACAGAAGATCAGCTAAAATGCGCCGTCTGCCACGTGTCGAAATATCATTGGACCAAAGCAAGCGCGTGCCACGTGTCGAGTTTTCATTGGAACGAATCACCGGCGAATCACATGCTGCCACGTGTTAATCTCTCATTGGACCAATCATAAACGCGTGCCACGTGTCAGATGATCATTGGACCGAAAGCTCAGCCAATCACCGTGTGCCACGTGTCGTCTTCTTATTGCACCACCTTTGCCGCGTGACACGTGTCATCACCAGATTCTGCCGACAATGCGCGTGGTCAAAAGCCGCGTTGACTGAAAACGCGTGATGGCGTCGCGACGCCAAGCACTTCAGCGTCGCAACGCCAGAAGCCGAAACTGCCTATAAATTCAGCTCCTCTTCACTTCATTTGGTGTGCTTTCCTTGGGATTTTTTCCCTGATTTCATAGGAAGCATCTAGTTTTGTAATAATAAAATTATGTATTTTTATTTTTAGTTTTTATTACTGCTTTTTATTTATTTACTTTATGTTTTGTAGTTAATTTACCGCTGGGGTAAAAGGTGAAACCTTTAATATAATTATTTAGGTAAATCTCACTTAATTATAATATTTAAATTATAATTTAACCGGATTAATTAATGTCAGACTTTATTACCGCCTATATGGCTGGTTTAAATATAAATTACCTTACCGCCTATATGGCTGGTCTTTATGTGACAGATAATTACCGCCTATATGGCTGGTGTAATTGGACTAAATGGATTACTCCTATATGGCTGGTTTTAAATGTTTAATATTATTAATTCCTGAGAAAGCTGAATATAAAATAATTTATATATTATAATAAGTGAGATTCCTAGATAAGAAATATTAATTGTGGATCCCCTAACCCCATCATTTTATTTTATTCTAGGGAAGTGATGAAACATAATATCCACACTTAATAATTGATTTTATTTTTATGGGTAATTCTTTAGTTTGTTTATTGAGTCTTAAGCTTAATGCTTCTTGTTGTCTGATCACTAATAAGATTGATATGGTAAACTTAAAATAAACTAGACATAGGGATTTTAGGTTTCAGCCTTAGATTCAATAGCTCACGATCTTCCTTGAGGATAGATAACCCTTTAATAGATTCCTTACAGGATAAGAATATACCTGTCGGGCGGGGGTAGCCATAATTGGAACTTAATCTTAATGAATCCAGGTAATTTGGTTGACATAGGAATATGGTTCAATTGGGTTATACTGGGTATTTGCGTCTGACCATCGGAAGAGGCTTTCGCATATCATCGTGTTCCAGGTTAGCAAATTAATTTATTACACATAAATAAGAGAATCAATTCATCTTTATAATAATATTGTGTGGAGTCACGACCCTAGATCCTTGAGTCTTTTATTTTATTTTCCTTAGTATTTTCTTTTGAGTCTGTTTTTATTTTATTTTTGCAAAACCACATTCAACCAACCAAAAGCAATCAATTCCCTTCTCCCTATAATTAGATACTTGTTAATAAATAGTATCAATAGTTAATAACAACAGTAGGAATTAAGTCCTCGTGGGATCGATATTTTTATACTACTTGAACGATACGTGCGCTTGCGTTATACGTGTGTGTTTACGCCGGTCAAGTTTTTGGCGCCGTTGCCGGGGACTTATTTTTCTTGAGTTATTAATTTTGAAGCTATCCAATTTACTTGTATCTAATTTTCTTTATTTTTATCTGTAATTTTTATTTCTTTCTTTTATTTCAGGTGGTTGAAAAATGGAACACTACTGAGAGATTGAGAGATTACGAGCTTTACAAGAAGATACACCCCAAATCTGGGAGCAACAGTTCAGTTTTCTGAGGCCTGTTGTCCAGCCCAACAATTATCACTGGATGTCAGAACCAAGCAATACTACATTTGCTCATCAGAACGAAATGAGGAGATGTGTAATATGTGATGGTAACCACCCGAGCGATCAATGTATATACCTTTCAGAGTGGCAGAATTATTGGAATCATTCAAAGTACGAAGAACCATCATACTTTCCATCTTATCCACCATCCACTTATGATTTTCATCAAGAACCATAACCATCAGAGGAAGATCAGATGATTGACATGCTCAAAGATTGGTTCAAGAAACGAGATGAAGAGTTAGATACGATGCTTGAAACATGCCAAAATCAATTCGAAAGTATTCAGAGACAATCAACATCCATTCAGAATATGACAGATCAAATGAGGCAATCAACAGAGAACCAGAGCTACATACCTCAAGAACCATTTTTAGATAACACTGATGAAGCCTTCGAGTACCAATCATTTCACAATGACACCTTAACAGAGGATGAGGCTGAGCAGTACCAACAACCAGATGTATCAGTTCAGGAGCCCAAACCGGCAAAGTCTCTATTTGACTTTTATTATTCAGATTCTGACGAGGATGAAGCTGATCTATTTGTACCAACTGCACCAACAACGGAGGATCAAACTTTTAATCCTCAAAATGAAGATCTTGGAGATTCCATTGCACAAATGTTTGAAGAAGATCTACCTGAGCCAATCATTTCACCCAGATCAGAGGATGAAGACCTAAAATCTGACATTTCCTTACATCCTCAGGTTGATAATTTTGCAGCATGCATTTAACAGATGACAAATGAAGAGCTGAATGCAGAAATTTTCAAATACATCTGTGAAGAAAAGGTGGAACAAGAAGCAGAGCAAATGAATGAGCAAATGTCTAACCTTATTGAAGATCCAAAGCATTCAGGAGAAACATCGCTGTATCGGGGAGTACAAATCAAAGACATCACCTAGAAACTTGACAGAATGGAACTTCCATTCCAAGTCAAATACCATACAAGACCTCCTGATTTTCTTTCTTTCTTTGCAGGAACCACTGGAACAACAAGGAGCAAAAAGGTGGCACAAGCACTAAATAGGACAAAAAATTTTCTGCTACCTTACCGTTGGAAGAGACCCTTCAAAAGCAACGCTCACGGGATTTTCTTTAATCGGACATCCAAAACGACATTGAAACCTCCTTAACAGATGAATTTCAGTCACGTCTGGCTGAAGACGAAAAATTTAGCGCTAACAGGGAGGCAACCCATGCAATTTGTTGTAACTTCTGTTTTCATATTTTGTGTATACATGTTGTAGAGTTTTTAACTTTGTGTGTTATTTTTGTAGGGAAAAGCACAAACGGAGCATTTTAAGACAAAAGAAATGGTGTTTGGCAACCAATTCATTAGCGATGGCTGAGTAAAGAATGAAATCTTAAGACGCATCCTAATGGATTTATATACCAAACAAGTGGCGTATTGCGTACACAATTTCGTTGCCTTAATTATTGCTTTGATTCACTTTTCTATTGTAATTATCTTTATTTTCGTAGACAAGATCGAGACTTTTTGACCTTTCACGATTCATTTTGTTGTTTAGCAAACAAACGTCCTCTGGAAGATACTAGTGCTATTATTACTCACCCTTTTTCAGGTACTATAAATTCAGCCCGTCATTGCACTTTTGAAGGCATCCAGAGTTGAGAAAGAAATACATAAAAAATGGAAGCCACTTCAAGAAGACGAGTTGAAAACATCTGTGTGTTTTGCGGTAGTAGTGTTGGTGTTAAGCCACAATACGTAGAAGCAGCACATGAATTGGGTCGAGTCTTAGCTGCAAGGAATATGCACTTAATATATGGCGGAGGAAATCTTGGACTTATGGGGATCGTTTCAAAGGCTGTACAGAAAGGAGGCAGTCACGTTTTGGGAATCATCCCAAAACCCTTGGCAGAGGCAAATCTTATTGGATCATCAAACAGAGAGGAACTGATCGTGTTAGGTATGTCTGAACGACTAGTAGAAATGATTAACCGTGCTGATGCTTTTATCGCTTTGCCAGGTGGCTTGGGCATATTGGAGGAAATTTTTATAGTTCTATCTTGGGCGAACCTGAACATACACCAGAAACCGCTTGGACTGTTCAACGTTGATGGATTTTATGATTTTCTTTGTGTGTTTCTTGATGATGCTCGGAGAAATGGGTTCGTGTCAAAACCTATGAAAGAACTCCTCTTCACTGCCAGAACTGCTCCGGATCTAATAGACCAACTCATAGCTTATGAACCACAAGTTGACCATATCCTTTCAAAGATAAATTGGTCCGAGGACGATCGTGGTAAGAGGCATCGAATTAATCTGGATCTTAACCTTTAATTTCGTGTAGAATTTCAGCTAACCAGGTACGGCCTTCTTAACTCTCCTTTTACTGTTTAAGACATTGGGGACAATGTCTCATTTATGTTTGGGGGAGGAAATTAGTTGATTAGTACCTTGTTTTTAGTTTGTGTGTTATTTTTATTTTTAGTCCAAAATTTTTCGAAAAATACAAAAAAAATTGAAAATTTTTCAAAAATTACAAAAATATTTTGCGTTTTTGTGTTTTGACTAAAAATGTGAAATTGGTGAGAGATAGCTGAGTAAAAAGTTCCCACTCCTGATACGTATCTCAAACCATTTATTTCGGAACAAGTTAATTTTTGTTTATTTCATTTTAAATTATTTAATTTGTAAATTCTCCTTAACACTGACTAAAATGGACCTTCATATGCTCAGTTGGCAGGTATTATCAACATGCATAGTAACATACGAACATGAGCTGTAATTGAAAAGTTTGTAATATTCAGTGCTCTAGTTTAATTGGAGGAAGCATCTCAAAAAGTGATGGAGTAAAAAAAAAAAAAAAAATCTGAAATCTGAGTTATTAAGTTTGTAAGGGTGTTTTAACACCTAGTGCCCTAAAGCCAACTGGTTTGGGAGTCATTGGCCCAAAGCTCGTTACATGGATCAAAGATGCTGCAAAAATATATATATCTGAAGTCTGAGTAATTAAGTCCGTAGGGGTGTCTTAACACCTGGTGCCCTAAAGCCAACTGGTTTGGGAGCCACCGACCCAACACTCGCTACATAGACGGAAGATATTGTATATAAATAAAAAATAGTGAAAAATCAAAGAAAAAATCAAAAAAATTATTCCATTGCTACAAAAAGGTGTGAAATCTGATAGAACTTTAGGACAAAAATATTACTCTCTTATCAACTGCACTTATGACTGTTGTGGGCAAAAATAAGTTGATTAATATTTTGTTGGCTGTGTATATGGAGAATGGTAAATATAATCGGAGAATTTACTTATTCGGTAATTTAGAAAGAAACAAAACAACTAATAACTTGGAGTAGAAATTTCACCTGATTAGTCACTAACTTCTTTATTCTCTTTTCGCTTGTCTTTTTGCTTTTTTGTGCATTAGTTTTACTACCTTTTTACTTTTGTAAAATGTTTGTGGGTATCATTGATGTAAACCCTCATGAGACTACAACTCGGCCACTAGGGACACCTAAGGGTTTAAAGGCTTGTTGCATACGCTAAATGCAACCGTGATCCCTACGAAAGTGGCTTAGTTAAATTTTATTATGTTATTTTATTTTGTGTTTTGCTCGAGGACTAGCAAAATGTTAGGTTTGGGGGTGTGATGAGTGGTAAATCTATCACTATTTCCCACTCATCTAACCTAATATTTTGTATAGTTTCTTGAGTTTTGTGAACGTTTTGATGTGTTTTTTGTTATTTTGCAGATAAATAAAGTTGGGAAAGCATTGGAAGCAATTTGGGGCCAAAATAGAGAAAAAAATGACAAAAGGGCAATTCAGTAATTTGGCCGCGCGCGACGCCAGAACCCTACGCGTCGCGACGCCTAACGTGCGTCGAACATGCTAACATGCGCCGAGGGACACGTGTCAGAATTTGAGAAATTGGACTTACTAACGTGCGCCGACCTTGCTAACGTGCGCCGTGCCACGTGTCATCATCACAGAAGATCAGCTAAAATGCGCCGTCTGCCACGTGTCGAAATCTCATTGGACCAAAGCAAGCGCGTGCCACGTGTCGAGTTTTCATTGGACCGAATCACCGGCGAATCACATGCTGCCACGTGTTAATCTCTCGTTGGATCAATCCTAAACGCGTGCCACGTGTCAGATGATCATTGGACCGAAAGCTCAGCCAATCACTGTGTGCCACGTGTCGTCTTCTCATTGCACCACCTTTGCCGCGTGACACGTGTCATCACCAGATTCTGCCGACAATACGCGTGGTCAAAAGCCGCGTTGACTGAAAACACGTGATGGCGTCGCGACGCCAAGCACTTCAGCGTCGCGACGCCAGAAGTCGAAACTGCCTATAAATTCAGCTCCTCTTCACTTCATTTGGTGTGCTTTCCTTGGGATTTTTTCCCTGATTTCATAGGAAGCATATAGTTTTGTAATAATAAAATTATGTATTTTTATTTTTAGTTTTTATTACTGCTTTTTATTTATTTACTTTATGTTTTGTAGTTAATTTACCGCTGGGGTAAAAGGTGAAACCTTTAATATAATTATTTAGGTAAATCTCACTTAATTATAATATTTAAATTATAATTTAACCGGATTAATTAATGTCAGACTTTATTACCGCCTATATGGCTGGTTTAAATATAAATTACCTTACCGCCTATATGGCTGGTCTTTTTGTGACAGATAATTACCGCCTATATGGCTGGTGTAATTGGACTAAATGGATTACCGCCTATATGGCTGGTTTTAAATGTTTAATATTATTAATTCCTGAGAAAGCTGAATATAAAATAATTTATATATTATAATAAGTGAGATTCCTAGATAAGAAATATTAATTGTGGATCATCTAACCCCAGCATTTTATTTTATTATAGGGAAGTGATGAAACATAATATCCACACTTAATAATTGATTTTCTTTTTATGGGTAATTCTTTAGTTTGTTTATTGAGTCTTAAGCTTAATGCTTCTTGTTGTCTGATCACCAATAAGATTGATATGGTAAACTTAAAATGAACTAGACATAGGGATTTTAGGTTTCAGCCTTAGATTCAATAGCTCACGATCTTCCTTGAGGATAGATAACCCTTTAATAGATTTCCTTACAAGATAGGAATATACCTGTCGGGCGTGGGTAGCCATAATTGGAACTTAATCTTAATGAATCCAGGTAATTTGGTTGACATAGGAATATGGTTCAATTGGGTTATACTGGGTATTTGCGTCTGACCATCGGAAGAGGCTTTCGCATATCATCGTGTTCCAGGTTAGCAAATTAATTTATTACACATAAATAAGAGAATCAATTCATCTTTATAATAATATTGTGCGGAGTCACGACCCTAGATCCTTGAGTCTTTTATTTTATTTTCCTTAGTATTTTCTTTTGAGTCTGTTTTTATTTTATTTTTGTAAAACCACATTCAACCAACCAAAAGCAATCAATTCCCTTCTCCCTATAATTAGATACCTGTAAATAAATAGTATCAATAATTAATAACAACAGTAGGAATTAAGTCCTCGTGGGATCGATATTTTTATACTACTTGAACGATACGTGCACTTGTGTTATACGTGTGTGTTTACGCCGGTCACAACACCTCGGGTCTTACACTAGCCTTTTATAATTCTCTCAATAGTCAAACAACCGACAAACTTTCTCTCTCTATCACTAGATTTTTGGCTCTTGGTTTCTCTCAAAGTGTTGAGATGTAAATTTTGCTAACCCTTTAAAAGAGTTGTGAATACCATCCCAAAAAATCCCCCATTTTCTCAAATGGCTACATCCCCTTTATATAGGCTTTCAAATCTACTATTTCACCGTCTATGACGTCAGCTCATGTCACTTTGTCATTATTGCAATAACAACTCTCATCAACTACCCACAATTTGGCCAATTAAATTAGCCTTTTTCCCTGTCACTGCAGTGGCCTCTGGCGGCTCTACTCTGCTATTTCCCTGCCATTGCATTGTTCTATGGCTGCCTATGGCGGCTCTGTTCTTCCACTTCCCTGCTACTGCATCATTCTATGGCTGCCTATGGCGGCTCTGTTCTACCATTTCACTGCCACTACACCCCTCTATGGCGGCTGGAAGGGGCTTCTTTCACGGTGAACCACTATTTTTTCATAATCATCATTAGCTTTCTAGAAATGTGTCTTCTCACTTTAGGGCATACGTCACTTGACTCAAGCGAGGATTGGCTTGTGATTCCATCTTCGTTCCTCAGGTCAGCATACTGAGGTGGATGATACAGGTCAAAACTCCTTCTGACCTTTTCAACCAGGTCGGGTTGCTAAGCATGGACGCCCTCAGGTCGGTTTCCACAAATACTCAAATGAACCCAAATCCAACTCACCAACCTACTTTATCATCATCACACGCAGCCCTTGCATGAACTCTTTCGTATAATGGGGTCAGGTCATTCTGTCAAATTCCATATGTCTTTTCGAGCCCGTAGGCCCTTATTATTTATTTTTGGCTAAGTAGACTACTAATTCTGTCACTCCCTAGCATTTGAATCTTTCTGAGGGTAGAAAAAACCATCATCAACACCTGTCCCCTAGTTCTCGGTATCAACGAGTTGGTGAGTTGATGCCGGAAACTTTAATAAAATATGGTGGTACTCGGAGGTGAGATCGACCCAGTGTGTTCGGGCTGTGGTCTCCATATCTCAACTTTCCTAAGGTTTGTGTTTCTTGGGTCATGTTACTCCATGTGTTGCCAAAGATTCCATTTTTGAAGATTGTCTTTTCCTCTACCGCCTTATAGAAGATACCCTTAGGGTTCTAAAACGCCCATAGGGATAAACAAAAAGGAATGACAACTTCCTTAAATGTCCATCAAATCCATCAAGTGTCTTTTTTACTTCATCTCCCCATCATGCCAAGTGGCGTGCATCAAGTATATGTGCGTCAAAATTTGAACAGCTAGGATCTGTTGGACAATTATGACCCATAACATCACTATTTGTACAGAACATGGCATTGTTGTACAAATTAACTATGTGACAAAGGAAATTGCTCTTTTATCATTTGTAATTGGATTACTTGGATATATAAATGATAAAAGTCCATATGATTAGTACTAGATTAATAAGATATGAGACAATATTAATCCACTAAGGTTTAATAATTAAATATCCATAGTCATAGTATTATCGAGATTGGACATCGATAATGCGGAATAGGCTAGTATTACACTTGTGCGTGTTATGGAAGCGTAACGACATAATTCTCATATATTTAGGTATTGTATACTCATGCAAGTGTAATATGAGGTTCTGTTTACCGATGGTACGGAAACAGCTTTGCTTTGGATAGACCACTCAGAATCCCATTGGTAGTATGACTATGTGTCTATGGGAATCCGAATCAGGGTACGTGTATTTGGTCTTAACCTGAGACTTGTATCGCTAATACTTGCGACAATCAATATACTTTGGTTTTGGTCGTCCGGGGCTTTAACAGGTTCTGTGTACGCCTCTTCTGGGTATATTGAGAATTGTAGTGTATTGGATGTGATGTCAAGATGGAAGTATCACTTCAGTCATATGGAGATGATGATCACGCATGATACAGAACTGGTACTCTTGTATGCTGCAGCTATCGGGATAATATGACAAGGTCATGATTATCCGATTATAGAGACTAGTTACCAGAGATCCGATATATGCTTCGTACGGGGCAGACACAATTCCAGCCCCAGGCCTAGCATGTGACATTTCGATACTGGATCGTAATACGCAATACTACGTATACTACGCCTGAAAAATATTACATATTCCTTTAAAGAATATTTCTGGAGAATTGAGTAGGCACGGTGCTTTGCTAGAAGCCAACCATGTCTTGTAAATCGGTGAGAACGTGGTACCGGGTATGCACATATTTGGATAGTCCGATGACCGAATTTACTGCCAACATATCTAGGGATATCTTGGGTCGCTTCCCGAAGATTCACCGTTGAGATTTGACTCGAACAGAAAATTAATATATGATTAATTAAGAGAGAGAAAATTAATCTACAATTATTTACGGCAATAAATTAATCGGGGATTAATTAAAATAGAAAGAATTAATCTGGGATTAATTGCGTCGAGAATTTATCTGGGATTAAATTCGTCGAGAAGAGAGAACGCGATTAATTTAGAATTAATCGGTAAAGTAAATTTAATAGTGAAATTAGATTTTACTATTTAATTTATTTATTTGGGCTAAAATAATATATTGGATATATTAAATAAAATTGGATTTCAAAGCGGAATTAAAATTGGATTTTAATTCGTGCGAACGAATTAATTTAGAATTAATTCGTAAGCGACTTTCGTAATAATTTTGCGAGGCATTATTATTTAAATTAAATTGGATTTAATTACGTCGCAACGGAAAATTTGTTTAATCGGATTAAACAAATCCGAGCCCGAAGTGTGTTGAGCAAGCCCACTTGAATTTTGAATTTAAAGTGGGGCCCACCAACTTACATCAAATGTCTTCACAAGATTGATGGTGGTAGTTGAAAGCATTTAATGAATCTTACACAACACACTTTTGACTTTTGCTTTTTTGAAAAGTATGCACTTTTTTGGAAAAAATAATAATTTGTAATTGTTTTTGGATAAACAAAACAAAAAGTCTTCATCTCTCTCCCATTTCTCTCCAGGGCCGAAACTTTACTCCTTGGAGGAGAAATTTTATCTTTCAATTTGTTCCAGCTAGCACTTACAATGAGTGGATCAATGTGATAGGGAAACTCACCCGAGAGTTTGGAACTCGATTTCAAGCTTCGAAGCTTCCAACACATCCAACCAAGAAGGAATTTTTGAAATCTCCTCAACCAATCAATGTGAGTATTCCGCAACTCTCTTGATAATTCACACACAAATCACTCTTAGACGATCTTGGCATGTTCTAGGAACACTTACAATGGTACCAGAGCGATCTAAGTTTTATTTGGAATTCTAGGGTTCATGGACTTTAATTTGGGAATTTATGTTTGGAGTATGTATTTTCTTAAATTAATGGTTTGGTTGAGCTTGTATGATGTTCAATTGGATTTGTACATTGTTGGAATTGTGAAAAATTGATAGGATTAATTTTCCCCAATTTGTATGCCTTGGCCGAATACATACCCTAGGAATGCTCATGGTTAGTTTTTGAAATTTAACAATTGGATGTGTTGATGGCATGAAATGAATCTTAGATGTTGATTTAATTAGATTGAAATCAAATTGGATGTTAATTTTGTTGCCATTGCCGTGAGCTTTGTAGTATGTTATTAGATTGATTTTGCTTCAATTCGTGTTGGACATGAATTGAAAATGTAGAGCATGATTAATTGAATTAATTAGTGTTTTGGAAGCATTAGATTAATTAATTAATTATGGTAATTACACTTGAATTGAATTAATTTGTAATTTGGAATAATAAGTTAATTTAATTTATTGTATTTGGGCTTAATGGGCTTGGTTGGGCCAAGTTTGGTTTAGGATAATTGGTTGGATCCAATTGGGCCTAAAACCATTTCCATGAAGACTAAATATGATAATTGGGCCTTTAAAATTTTAATTGGGCCTAATGGGCCTAAATTGATTTTTGGCATATGGTGATTCCTAATTGGGCCTTGGCATCTTGGGTTTGACCCATAATTGCCAAAGCCCATGCCTTAAGAATTAATTGAAATCCCATTAGTATTGGATACTAATTGGGCATTTGAGACCCATAAAGATTGGATTTGGAATCCAAGTCTAAAAGGCACTATTGAAAGTGTAATTATTTAATTTGGAATTAAATATGAATTAGTATTGAATATAATTTAAATTGGATTTAAAATTGTAGTTCGATATAATTCAAGAATACTTATTTTGAGTATTTATTCTTAAACGAGTTGGACTCGCGCAAATCAAATTGTTGTTTGAACATTGGATGGTCACTAATCAAAGATTAATTAATTGGATTAGATTGATTGATAAGATGCTTTGTGTGAATACTTGGATGTATGTATGAATAATGTATATTGGATGGATATTAGAAGGGTGAGGGCAATTTTGGAAATTATTGTAATAAATTTAGAATTTATTAAATTGGACCTGCGTGTCCAGTCTATTACCTCTTTTCTCATTGTATTTCTCTTCTCACCAATTCCCCTCAATGTAAATGAGGTTTCTTTAGAAGTATTATGTAATTGGGTAGAAGTATGAATCGTGCTAGCGGGAGAGAGGAAATGGAGAGATTTGTTCTAGGAACAAGTTTGTTGTATATCCATCCGCATATCATTATTAAATTTTATCGCGCCTTATTATGCTTATAGAATGCATGCTTAAGGGTGTATGATGAGACCTAATTAAAGATAATAAATTGGTTGCCAAATCGCGACAAAAACCCTCATTTTATATTAAGCGTTTTCCTTCCATTGAGTGATTCTCTCTCAAGATCCAAGATTGGCATTGGTTTGTTGGCCAAAGTCAAGACCTTTGTCCATCGCGGATGTGTTTAAATCATGAAAGCTTTGTTCCACATCGTACGTCTTAGGCAAGTTGTGATTTGTTGGCCAAAGTCAAAGTCACTTCTTTTTCATCGGCCTCGATTACGAAGCTTTCCCACTGTCAATGGGTCACGCTTAACTGGTTTCATTAAGCTTGTCTAGCCAAAGCCAAGGCTTAGTTGATTCAGAGGAAAAAGGTTAGGGAATATATCAGATATATTGGCATATATTGGACATATGTTTCGGACTTGGAGGTCCACATACTGGATCTAGGAATTGGATGAGATCCAATTGATCTTAGAGATCTACCTAGTTAAGTTTCATACAACTTGTTGGCCAAAGTCAAGGTTGTGTGTTATTTAACGGGATCCTAGCCCACTAGGAAACTAGGTTTCCCGAGTACTCCATAGAGGGTTAGAGGCTCGCCGAAAAATAGTGGTAGGCAAGTATTAAATTTGCAATTTCATTTAGATACTTGCCAATACGCGCTCATTTTATTTTTCGTCATTAAAAATTTATATATATTAGTTTGACTAATATTCAATTGTTGTTTTAATTAAACAGTTGGACTGTATTCAAACTACTTCATTTATAGTTGAATATATAATTGGATTATAATAATCAATATATTTGAATTTAACCAATCATTTATAGTCGGTTATATAGTTAGACTATAGTAATCATTATATTCGATTGTACCCGAAATCGTTGATTGGATAGTTGGACTATTGGAATGAAGATAACTGAAAGATTAGCGTTTAAAACATAATCTTGGGTGAAAATGTCTTTAAGCGGCTTCAATTTTCAAATTGGGAATAGAATCTCAGGATAGTCCTGGGAGTCGAGAAGTTACTTTATTTAATAGAGTGACATCTCGGGCCTGAGCCCGGAGTTGAGCAAATAGTGGAGCATAAGCTTTGGAAGAATCATGGTGATGATAACTTTAGTGCTCAATCCGTTATGCTTGCCTCAATGACTCCTTAATTTCTTCGTCAGAACTAAGGATTAGATCCTTATAGTATGATATTGAAATTGAAGGATCTTCATAGATCTAATCTATGCTTAAGGAGACAGAGCCAGAGCTTGCAAAAGGGCAAGAAGCGCAAGGCGCATCTTACTTCGACATCCCAAAAGGCCACGGCTTGGTCGAAGGCTTCTGGGGGTGTGAAGAAAAGGGCAAGGCTAAATCGTCACAGTCTTCTGGGAAGACAAATGACATATCCCAAGATGTTTGCCTAAATTGTGGCAAATGGGGTCACTGGAAGTGTGACTGCCGTATGGACAAGGCAGACATGAAGGACATGAAGGAAATGAAGACGGACAAGGGTCCGGCTTCAGGTATGTTTATTATAAACATGTCCACTGCTGGTTTTAAAATTGGATTTTAGATACTGGATGTGGTACATAAATATATGTACTGATGTGCGGGATCTACTGATTAGCAGGAGACTGGCTTTAGTTAAGATCGACCTATGAGTCAGAAACAGGACGAGAGTCGTTATTTTGGTTGTGGGAACCTAAGTTTTGGAACTGCCCTTTAGGCATGTACTTAAATTAGCAAAGTGTTATAATGTACCTAGTTTGACTAGAAACGTTATCTCTATATCTAGTGTAACCCGTTGCGGGTATACCTTTATGTTCCAGAACACTGAGTGTTTTGTTTATAAAGATGATATTGAGATATACACATTAGATGTGAATAACAATATTTATATTTTGAATATAAATGAATCTCAAACATATAATATGACAAACAAAAGCTCAAACTGAATAAATCTGTTGAGACTTAAAAGTGGCATTGTTGTCTGTGACACATTAACAAGACTCGTATATCCACACTTTCGAAGAGTGGATACTAGGAAAGATTTGATTATAATTCAAATGATGTCTACGAATCTAGTTTATTAGGCAAAGTGCATAAAATACCTTTTACTTGGTAAAAGTGCAAGTGCCACCGATCTGTTACCCCTCGTTCATAGTGACGTAAGTGGGCCCATGTATAGCTAGGCTAGAGGTGGATATGAATACTTCGTAACCTTTACGGATGTGGCATCGCGTTACGGTTATGTGTATCTTATGAAACACAAGTCATGAACTTTTGAGTAATTCAAAGAGTTTCGACACGAAGTAGAAAGACAGACCGGCTAAAGTATTAAAACATTACGGTTGGACCATGGTGGAAAATACTTGATCAATAAGTTTCTCGATTACATGAAAGAGTATGGTATTCTTTCACAGTGGACTCCTCACGGAACACCTCAATTTGACGGTGTGTCCGAACAGAGAAACCGAACTTTGTTGGACATGGTAAGGTTAATGATGAGTTGCTCTGAGCTACCAATTTCCTTATGAGGATACACATTAAACAGTGCAATACTTATTTTGAATAAGGTTCCATGAAAATCTGTTAGACATACTTCATATTAGATATGAATAGGAAAGAAACTGGGTTTCTCACTCCTGAAGATTTGGGAATGCTGGGCATATGTTTGGATGATACCAAACTAGAACCCAAATCGGATAAGTGCCTCTTTATAGGTTATCCTAGGGAAACCAAAGTATAGTAATTATACAACTCACAAGAGAACAATGCAATTGTTGCTCTCCATGCGGTTTCCCTAAGAGGAATTCCGATATGCAGTGGTAAATGGGAGGAAAGTAAGACTCAATGAAAATCAGAGTAATACTGTTCCAGGTATCGAGTCCTCACAGAACACCAACAGTTCATCAAGGATGAAACTGTACTAATAATCTTCGAATACACAATAACTGCGTAGGTCGGAGAGAGTCAGAAAACAACCTGGGAGGTATGGGTTTCTGATCTCACCTCATGTAGATATCAATCTTATTGAGGAAGACGAACTGGCTACGTATGAGGAAGTGATACAAGGTATCGACTCCTTTTATGACAAAGTGCCATGATGTCCGAAATGGATTCCATGTATACGACCAAGTTTGGACACTGGTTGATGTACCAGAAGGCATTGTGGCTATTGGTACTATATGTGTCTTCAAGGAAGACAGACATGGATGGCAACATATAAATGTAGTGAGCTAGGCTTGTACAGAAAAGGTATCTTTAATGACATAGTGTCGACTACGATGAAACCTTTTATCTTTTGCCATGATTAAATCCATTCGGATAATGCTTGCTAATATTGCATATTTCATTTATGAAAAATGGCAGCTGAACGTCAAAAACCGCTTTCTTTAAACGAAAACCTTTTAGAGGATGTTTACAACATCCTGGCGGTTTTGTTGTGCTAAAACATGGAAACAAGGTTTGCAAGTTAAATCGATCCATTTATGGATTAAAGCAAGCATTGTGTCTTGGAACCAGCATTTTGATGATATCATAATGGTATATGATTTCATTCAAAATGAATATGATTCTTGTGTATATAAGAAGGTTAGTGGGAGCGCACTGATAATAAATGTCCTAAAAATTGATGATGTATTATTTCTTTGAAATAATATTCCCATGTTAACAATCGGTGAAAGCTTGGCTTTCATTAAAATTCTCCATGGAATAAGTGGGAGATGCAACCTTTATTCTAGGAATAAGGATTTACTGGGATAGATCTAAAAGTTGTTAGCAATCTCCGAAAACTCGTACATTGAAAGATATGTACGCGACCTAGTGTCTCATATGCTTTGAGTATATGGAGTCACAATCGAGCCGATCCAGGTGATGGTCATTGGATTGATGTTAAGAACATCATTAAGTATCGTAGACGAACTAAGGATGTTTTCTTAAGTTATGGAGAAGGAAAACTTGAGATGACTAGGTTCACCGCTGCAAGTTTCCAAACTGACAAAAAACGACTGTAAGTTGCAATAAGGGTACTATATAGTTTGAATAACGGAACAATGAGTTTGAAATCTTCCAAGCAAGATACTTTTGCCGAATAAATAACAAAAGCGGAACATTACTGCAGCTGAGGCAGCAAAAGAAGCATTTTGGATCTATATAATATTCCTAATTAGATTAGGAGTAGTTCTATTAGCAGTTGAGCTAGGCTACAACACAGGCTAAGGAACCGCAGTCTCATCAATGATCAAAGTATATACTTCGACTATTTCATCTGATTCGTAAGATCATACATCGTGGCGATGTGATGATCGAATAAATCGCATCAGATGATAGCATTGCAAATCCACTGACGAAAGTCGTTTCTCAGCAGAAGTTTAAGCGACCCGTACATAGTCAGGTGTTAGACACTTGAGTGATCGGCTATAGGCCAAGTGGGAGATTGTTGGAAAATTATGACCCATAGCATCACTATTTGTACAGAACATGACATTGTTGTACAAATTAACTATGTGACAAAGGAAATTGCTCTTTTATCATTTGTAATTGGATTACCTGGATATATAAATGATAAAAGTCCATATGATTAGTACCAGATTAATAAGATATGAGACACTATTAATCCACTAAGGTTTAATCATTAAATATCCCTAGTCGTAGTATTATCGAGACTGGACATCGATAATGTGGAATAGGCTAGTATTACACTTGTGCGTGTTATGGAAGCGTAACGTCATAGTTCTCATATATTTGGGTATTGGGTACTCATGCAAGTGTAATATGAGGTTCTGTTTACCGATGGTACGGAAACAGCTTCACTTTGGATAGACCCCTCGGAATCCCATTGGTAGTATGAATATGTGTCTATGGGAATCTGAATCAGGGTAGGTGTATTTGGACTTAACCTGAGACTTGCATCGCTAATACTTGCGACAATCAGTATACTTTGGTTTTGGTCATCCGAGGCTTTAACAGGTTCTGTGTACGCCTCTTCTGGGTATACTGAGAATCATAGTGTATTGGATGTGATGTCAAGATGGAAGTATCAATCCAGTCATATGGAGATGATGATCACGCAGGATAGGGAACTGGTACTCTTGTATGCTGCAACTATCGGGATAAGATGACAAGGTCATGATTATCCGATTATAGAGACTAGTTACCAGAGATCTGATATATGCTTCGTCCAGGGCAGACACAATTCCAGCCCCAGGCCTAGCATGTGACATTTCGATACAGGATCGTAATACGCAATACTACGTATACTACGCCTGACAAAGATTACATATTCCTTTAAAGAATATTTTTGGAGAATTGGGTAGGCACGGTTGTAGGCATTGCATTTTCGCATGTGAAATCCGATGATGAGTCTCAGTTAGAGGTACTACTTTTTTAGCTAAGGATATTGCGGGAAACGGAGGTCGGAAGGGGAAATTCAGAATAAGTGCGTCATCAAGTTCATTCCACAAGTTCACTGTCTTCGTTGGTGATGCGTTCGTTACTTCGTTTGAACGTCAGGCAGATTGCGGACGTTCATTCCACGTTCGAATTGGCGTTCGAACGGAGTCGGTATTTCTGGTTTTGCTGCTAGTCTCGCACCCCAGCCCAATTAGCCCCCCAAAGCCCATAAAACACATCCCAATTTAAATAAATAAATATTAATTAAAACATTAACTAAATAAGATAATAATTAAATTAATTAAATAATTAAATAAAACATTTACCAAACATAAAATAAACAATTACCAACTTAAACTAAAATCATGCCTAAATTAAATAATTCATATACTAAAATTAAAATAAGATATGCCTAATTAAAATCAATCCTAACCAATCAAAGCTAATCAAATATTTGACTTCCTAATCTAATAAGACATCTACCAATTTAAATTAGTTGACTTCCTAATTCAATAAGATATCCACCAATTTAGATTAGTTGACTTCCTAATTTAAAATATTTTGTCCCCCCTCAATCTTGTATATACCATTCCTATCACTCCTAATTTGGAAACAAATCTCTTCCTTGTGAGACAAGGGCAAACCCTAGCTCTCTTCTATATAAACATGCACTAACCTAGCCACGTCCTGTCGCCACTCTCTCTAATACACGCCCAAGACATCAAGACACTCTCCATATCACACGTAAACTACAAAACACAAACAACACACACAACAACCCTTCCCTTACCAAATTAACGAGAACAACACACAGCAGCCCCTAACCCTTGAAATCAGCCCCTGACAGCACCGAAACTACCCCTGAAATCAGTCCCAAACAGCAGCCCAATACCTCCCCAAACACACCAAAACCGTAGCCTAAAACACCAAAAGAGCACCCAAAACAGTCCACCAAGAACATCAAAACAGTCCACCAAGAACATCAAAACAGTCCACAAACAGTAAGCAAAAAAAATACAGAGGAAACAGCGGCGAAACCACAAGGAAACAACAGCAAAACGGAGTCGAAAACAGTTGCTCGAGCGGCCGTACAGCGAAGGAAAAGGCAAACCATTGAACCAGAAAAGTTGAGGAGCATTACCCCTTCCGATCTTCGTGAAACGCGAGTCCGAGAGACGGCTTAAAAGGTTAGACTTGAGGGTACTTCCCATACTCATCTTCATTTGATTCTTGTTATTTATTTTGACTGTATTTAACTTCTTTGTTGAATATTGTTTGTGTATGATGTGTGTTGTGGGTATTGGATGAATGGAAGAGTGTCATCTCTTGTGGTATATCGGATGGAAACCCAGACGTAAATTCCGTAGCCGAATCCGAATGGACGGTAGTGCGGTCTGTACTTGGGATACAACTCCACGTACCACTTGGAAAAGTGCCCACAAGTATGCTTGTATGTTTAGTATGTATGTTTGTGTTTTCTTGAACATGGTATGCCAATGAAGTTGTATGTTCATTGCTACTTTGATGTATTTTCAAGCATGCAATCTTAGATGTGAGATATATGTGAAATGTATGTATGAGTTTTATTTTGTATATGTGAATTTAGAAGCATGATACTTTTGGAAATAAGTGTTATTTAAGCCTGGTTAAATTATTACATAAATCCTTTTATTACAAGTGACATAAGTAAGGGACCATTTCGAACCCAACGGTTTGAGGTCTTCCCTTGCGAGGGGTGAGTGCAGCCTTAAATCTCATTTTTCCGGTTCACACCGGGTGGCGACTCCATTACTCTCCGGTTTAGTCCCTCGTGGCTACTCCGTACTCCCAACTAGGCCGCGAGCCTAGGACCGCATGCGTCGCCCAGATCCTGTGTTCCCACAGTCTGGCGACTCCACTGGGGATAGACAATTGGCCCCGAAATATTGTCTTGTAATGTTTGGATTTATGTTTTAATTGACCGTGTCTATAGTGGATAAAGTGAGGGTTTAATCAAAGGCATTTTAAGGCTAGGTAATGGTTTGGTGTCTTCCTTCACTCACTACCTTTCTAGAAGGAAAAGCTGTGAAGGCACCTAGATAGCCATCTACTCGTAGCCTATTGTGATGGACTAATTTGGAGGACTCGTTGTTTATTCCTGACACCAAGCGATAAAAGCCTAAGAGGCTTGGGTATTTAAGTGAGCCTCGCTCCACCTTCCCTCTGGGGAATCTACAACGGGAAATCCATTTGACAGTCCGTCACACACCATAGCTCATTGGCACGTACCTTAGTGTATAAAAAGGGGTGCACTCACTTGGTTGCTCGAACCCTTGAGTGGGGAGACCTAGTTGTGGGCCATCCTTCGCCGGTGAGAGCCTTTGTATATACTCTTGCTAACCCACCCATAGACCGGGTTGGCTAAAGTAACAATTATTTCCTTGAATATGTGCTTGTGGACCATCCTCATTTGGATGCAGTTGGACTATTGTCAGAAATGCGGACTTGCTGGGCCATTTAAACGGGGGCGAGTTCGTACCTTATGACTATTAGGCCCAAAGCTTCTGAAATGTTGATGGGCCATTCTGTAGGAATTATTGTTTTATGTTTGCATTATCTTTCTTGTATGCTTGTGTTTGGGAACATTGTCATTTGGATCCATTTGGACCTTTTGTCATGAGATATGGGCTTGTTGGGCCATTTACTGGGACAAGAACATATCTTATGATGATTTGGCCAAAAGCTTCTAAAACGCCAATGGGCCATTATATGTTTGTGTTTAGGAACATTATCATTTGGATACGGTTGGACTTCTTGCCATGAGATGTGAACTTGTTGGGCCATTTAAACTGGGACAAGTTCACTCCTATGACAGTTAGCCCAAAAGCTTCTAAAATGATGATGGGCCGATTTGTGTGAAAATTTTAATGAGTTGATATATTTTTTTGTATCGCATGCATATCATGCACCTCAAGCACCCTATGCATACATATATCATGTTAACCCTTGTGTTCTGAAAGCCATCATAGATTCCCGTTGGGTTAGAAAAAAGAGAAGACTCACCAGAATACTTGGAACAGACATGAGTGAATCAGATATTGAGGTATCCCGTATGGATCAGTTGGAAAACAGTCTCGCCAAGGTCACCGAACAGTTGCAAGCCATGACCACTGCCATGGCAAATATGGCTGTGCCCCGTGCTGGGGGAAATTCTGAGAATGTGAGGCGCGATGAGCCTCCGAATGGGTTGGGGGATGATATCCCCACTTTTGATGATGACATAGCAGAGTATGCAACAGGCAAAGTGATTGGGTCTCAGACAGAATTTCAGAAGCTTCGGGATCAGGTTGAAACAGTTACCCGCAAGATGAGGGGTAAACATGAAGAGTTGTTAGATTATGAGGGAATGACCTTCGGAGAACAGCTGCCAGCTCAGTTTAAAATGCCGGACATGGCCAAGTTTAATGGGAATGGAGACCCAAGAGTCCATCTGCAGCAATATGTCTCGGTTATGAGTTCAATGGGCCTATCACAGCGCCAAGTCCAAAAGATGTTTGGGATGTCACTCGAGGGGGCACCTGTGGTTTGGTATCATAGCCTTAAGAAGAAGGTTAAAGAAGATTGGAAGGAACTAGCTGATGCTTTTCTGAAGCAGTATGTTACAGACTTAGAAATTGACTTGTCACTCCGTGATTTGGAGAACACTAAACAGAAGCCAGAGGAAAGTTTCAAAGAGTATGTGGATCGCTGGAGAAGCCAGCTTTTGAAAATGCAGACTCAGCCTTCAGAGAAGGACCAAATCAAAATGATCATCAGGGGCACCAAGCCCTCTATTTATGGTAAGCTGAGGAGGATGACTTCGATGATTTCTGATTTTCGACAGTTGAGGGAAACTGTCATGGATATTGAGGAGGAGGAGGCTGAAAACAGAAAGTTCTATGGCCAGAATAGGCGGACTTTTGGGGGGCATTCTGAGACTAAGCCCGCTACTGTCGAGGTTGCTGCCATCAGGAACCGGCAATTCTCCAACCTTGGTAGGCCTTTGTCGAAGGTATTTGAAAAATTACAGGGACAAGGAATCTTGAAACCCTTAGAAGGCAAGCCACTTCCACACCCCCCACCACCACACATAAATGTGAACCTTTATTGTCACTTCCACCAGCTACATTGCCATGACACCGAGAACTGCACCCGCCTCAGACATGAAATTCAAGATCTCATAGATTCCCATAAAATACCCAACCCATGAAAAGAAACCATCAACCACCAAGCTTCTTACATGAATGACAGTGAAGAACCATAGGCCAAGGAAGAAGACAGTTCTGCGGATGATGGAGATGTTCCTCATAGTCTATTTGATCCAGTTTTTTTAAATGACATTGATTTTGTTACTTTTTCGAACTCTTTTCCTCAACAATAATAAAGACGTTCATTTTGCTGAAACTCTTCTGCAATATGAGTATATTTGAGAAAATCATTCAACCTTGGTACTATGGAATCCAGTGATGAACACGGGGAACCTTCGAAGTAAGCAAACAGAAAAGATAAGATAGACATTCAGAAATTGGGAAATAGAGCCAGTGAAAATATCAGACTTGGAAGGGAATTAGTTCACCGAGCCGATCAACGTAGACAGATTGAAGAAATAACTTGTCTGAGGAAGAGAAGGCTAAGCAGTCACCAAGAGAATTGACGGAAGACCTAACCCGACGGGATAGGAACATTCATGCATGCATACACGTAACGCATTTTGCATCCTTTCGTGTTTGTTCTGTTTTGTAATAACAGGTTTCAAAGGAGAAAAAAAGAAAGCGCCGAATGCAAGCCAACCAGAAGGAGTAACAGTACAATGTCAGCAGTCTTCGGGAACGAATCACATGGGCGAGGCCCATATCATCAGTATCAGTTTGGGATGAATCCCGAGGGTCGAGGCCCACATCAGTATCAGTCTGGGGGCGAGGCCCATATCGGTAGCAGTTAGGGCCGAGGCCCACTTCAGTGTCAGCATTGCCGGGTATGGCATTCTGGGGGCGAGGCCCGCATCACATCAGATCAGTTCTGCCGAGAATGGCACTCCGAGAATGGAGATATAATCTAAGAATGGAGCAGAGTTCAAGAATGAACAAGTCGGAAATGACACTCCGAGAATGGAGATATAATCCAAGAATGGAGCAGAGTTCAAGAATGAACAAGTCGGAAATGACACTCCGAGAATGGAGATATAATCCAAGAATGGAGCAGAGTTCAAGAATGAACAAGTCGGAAATGAAACTCCGAGAATGGAGATATAATCCAAGAATGGAGCAGAGTTCAAGAATGAACAAGTCGGAAATGACACTCCGAGAATGGAGATATAGTCCGGGAATGGACAGTTCAAGAATGAACAAGCCGAGAATGACAATCCAAGAATGGAACAGAGTTCAAGAATGAACAAGCCGGGAATGGCATTCCAGGAATGGAAATACAGTTCATGAATGAACAAGCTGGGAATGGCACTCCAAGAATAGAAGCACGGTTCGGGAATGGATCACCTCACAGTAACAGTTCGGGAATGGACACCTCACAGTAACGGTTCGGGAATGAACCACCTCACAGTAACGGTTCGGGAATGAACCACCTCACAGTAACAGTTCGGGAATGAACCACCTCACAGTAGCGGTTCGGGAATGGACCACCTCACAGTAACAGTTCGGGAATGGACACCTCACGGTAACAGTTCGGGAATGGACCACCTCACAGTAACAGTTCGGGAATGGACATCTCACAGTAACAGTTCGGGAATGGACATCTCACAGTAACGATTTATGAATGGACCACCTCACAGTAACGGTTCGGGAATGGACCACATCACACACGGTTCGGGAATGAACCAGGGGTCGCAGCACCCCACCATCCAACTCAACTCAACACATGGTAAGTCAAGTGGCAGCTGGCGAGCCAGGTAAGTGAAAATACATTGCATAACTTTGATAGGATTGTTCAAAGTCACACACTGCACAAGTCCCATCAAAGTGGGGGCGACTGTAGGCATTGCATTTTTGCATGTGAAACCCGATGATGAGTCTCAGTTGGAGGCACTACTTTTTTTAGCTAAGGATATTGCGGGAAACGGAGGTCGGAAGGGGAAATTCAGAATAAGTGCGTCATCAAGTTCATTCCACAAGTTCACTGTCTTCGTTGGTGCTGCGTTCGTTACTTCGTTCGAACGTCAGGCAGATTGCGGACGTTCGTTCCACGTTCGAATTGGCGTTCGAACGGAGTCGGTATTTCTGGTTTTGCTGCTAGTCTCGCACCCCAGCCCAATTAGCCCCCCAAAGCCCATAAAACACATCCCAATTTAAATAAATAAATATTAATTAAAACATTAACTAAATAAGATAATAATTAAATTAATTAAATAATTAAATAAAATATTTACCAAACATAAAATAAACAATTACCAACTTAAACTAAAATCATGCCTAAATTAAATAATTCATATACTAAAATTAAAATAAGATATGCCTAATTAAAATCAATCCTAACCAATCAAAGCTAATCAAATATTTGACTTCCTAATCTAATAAGACATCAACCAATTTAAATTAGTTGACTTCCTAATTCGATAAGATATCCACCAATTTAGATTAGTTGACTTCCTAATTTAAAATATTTTATCCCCCCTCAATCTTGTATATACCATTCCTATCACTCATAATTTGGAAACAAATCTCTTCCTTGTGAGACAAGGGCAAACCCTAGCTCTCTTCTATATAAACATACACTAACCTAGCCACGTCTTGTCGCCACTCTCTCTAATACACGCCCAAGACATCAAGACACTCTCCATATCACACGTAAACTACAAAACACAAACAACACACACAACAACCCTTCCCTCACCAAATTAACGAGAACAACACACAGCAGCCCCTAACCCTTGAAATCAGCCCCTGACAGCACCGAAACTACCCCTGAAATCAGTCCCAAACAGCAGCCCAATACCTCCCCAAACACACCAAAACCGTAGCCTAAAACACCAAAAGAGCACCCAAAACAGTCCACCAAGAACATCAAAACAGTCCACCAAGAACATCAAAACAGTCCACCAAGAACATCAAAACAGTCCACAAACAGTAAGCAAAAAAATACAGAGGAAACAGCGGCGAAACCACAAGGAAACAACAGCAAAATGGAGTCGAAAACAGTAGCTCGAGCGGTCGTACAGCGAAGGAAAAGGCAAACCATTGAACCAGAAAAGTTGCGGAGCATTACCCTTTCCGATCTTCGTGAAACGTGAGTCCGAGAGACGGCTTAAAAGGTTAGACTTGAGGGTACTTCCCATACTCATCTTCATTTGATTCTTGTTATTTATTTTGACTGTATTTTACTTCTTTGTTGAATATTGTTTGTGTATGATGTGTGTTGTGGGTTTTGGATGAATGGAAGGGTGTCATCTCTTGTGGTATATCGGATGGAAACCCAGACATAAATTCCGTAGCCGAATCCGAATGGACGGTAGTGCGGTCTGTACTTGGGATACAACTCCACGTACCACTTGAGTAAACGGCACCTTCTTTTGTTTCATGTTGGTTTGGTTTATCTATTTCTTGTTACTTAAATTCTGTATGTCGCTTATTTGTGTATGATATAATCGAGTGCATGGGCTCAGTAAGTGCGATGAAAGGTCCCCTAATCGGAAGGGTTAAAATCCTTCACCACGATTCTTTGCCGCACCGATTGATGTGTGTTCGGTTGAATGCGAGATACGTTCAATCGGACATACTTAGTTTGATATGATTGTCTTTATGTTTTTATGCATGGTTCAATCAAGTGCATTGGCTTAATAAGTGGAATGAAAGACCCCCTATGGGGAGGGGTTAAAGCCCTTTACCACGATACTTTGCCGCGCCAGTTGATGTGTGTCCGGTTGGATGTAAGATGTGTTCAATCGGGGATACTTAGTTTGATATGATTGTCTTTATGTTTGTATGCATGATGCGATCGAGCGCATGGGCTTAGTAAGTGCGATGAGAGGTCCTCTAATTGAAGAGGTTAAAATCCTTTACCACGATGCTTCGCCGCGCCTCGCATTGTACTATTTGTCATTTATGTATTGCGTCTCATTTCATGCATCAGGTCTGTTCCCGTTCGAACGTGTTTACGAACGCAACTCGAACGTGCATGTATTTTGCCTTATCATGCATCAGGTCTTATTTCCGTTCGAACGCGTTCACGAACGCCATACGAACGTGAGCATTCTGTTTCATTTCCGTTCGAACGCGTTCACAAACGCCATACGAACGTGAGCATTCTGTTTCATTTCCGTCCGAACGCGTTTACGAACGCTACTCGAACGAGAACCTTCTGTTTACCGTTCGAACGCATCTACGAACGCTGTACGAACGCACACGGTAAACAGATCCTCTTGCATCACATTACGACATGTCCATCTTAGCATATAGTTACCCCTTTTCTACGTTATGCATTTGTATTACCTCTCTAGTTGTCTATTTATGTTATGTGCTTAAATATATTTTCTTAATATGCATGCTAGTAAGAATGCTATTTGTTTGCACTTCTGTGTCCGCCAATGCGTTCATTAACTTGTATGCATACCATATGATAATCCTTATGTATGTAAAGTGAGACATAGATTACATGCAAATAGGCTGTATGCAAATTCGGATATGTGTTACATATAAATTTAGATGAACTTGTTGATGTATGTATGTGAATGTAGAAGCATGATATTCTTGGAAATAAGTGTTATTTAAGCCTGGTTAAATTATTACATAAATCTTTTTATTACAAGTGACATAAGTAAGGGACCATTCCGAACCCAACGGTTTGAGGTCTTCCCTTGCGAGGGGTGAGTGCGGCCTTAAATCTTATTTTCCCGGTTCACACCGGTTGGCGACTCCATTACTCTCCGGTTTAGTCCCTCGTGGCTACTCCGTACTCCCAACTAGGCCGCGAGCCTAGGACAACATGTGTCGCCCAGATCCTGTGTTCCCACAACGGTGCTTTGCTAGAAGCCAACCATGTCTTGTAAATCGGTGAGAACGTGGTACCGAGTATGCACGTATTCAGATAGTCCGATGATCAAATTTACTGCCAACATATCCAGGGATCTCTTGGGTCGCTTCCCGAAGATTCACCGTTGAGATTTGACTCGAACAGAAAATTAATCTAGGATTAATTAAGAGAGAGAAAATTAATCTGGGATTAATTACGGTAATAAATTAATCTGGGATTAATTAAAAGAGAAAGAATTAATCTGGGATTAATTACGTCGAGAATTTATCTGGGATTAAATTCGTCAAGAAGAGAGAACGCGATTAATTTAGAATTAATCGGTAAAGTAAATTTAATAGTGAAATTATATTTTACTATTTAATTTATTTATTTGGGCTAAAATAATATATTGGATATATTAAATGAAATTGGATTTTAAAGCGGAATTAAAATTGAATTTTAATTCGTGCGAACGAATTAATTTAGAATTAATTCGTAAGCAACTTTCGTAATAATTTTACGAGGCATTATTATTTAAATTAAATTGGATTTAATTACGTCGCAACGGAAAATTCGTTTAATCGGATTAAACGAACCCGAGCCCGAAGTGTGTTGAGCAAGCCCACTTGAATTTTGAATTTAAAGTGGGGCCCACCAACTTACATCAAATGTCTTCACAAGATTGATGGTGGTAGTTGAAAGTATTTAATGAATCTTACACAACACACTTTTGACTTTTTCTTTTTTGAAAAGTATATACACTTTTTTGGAAAAAAATATTTGTAATTGTTTTTGGAAAAACAAAACACAAAGTCTTCATCTTCTCGATGGCCGAAACTTTACTCCTTGGAGGAGAAAATTTTTCTTTTAATTTCTTCCAAGCTAGCACTTACAAGGAGTGGATCAATGTGATAGGAAACCCACCCAAGAGTTTTGAACTCGATTTCAAGCTCCAAAGCTTCCAACACATCCAACAAAGAAGGAATTTTTGAAATCTCCTCAACCAATCAATGTGAGTATTCCGCAACTCTCTTGATAATTCACACACAAATCACTCTTAGACGATCTTGGCATGTTCTAGGAACACGTACAGGATCAACCGAGCACGTGGCCTTCATTTAAGCCTTTGATTTGAATTCAACGATTGCGATTGAACCGACACATGACACTAATACACCTTCCCCATTTATATCATATGTTCCAGATCAGCTTAAGTAGCATATTTAAAGACCATTTCTCTTCATTTCTTAACTTTACAACTTCATATTCTTCTCAAACGGCTTTCGAATTCCCTGCAACCTCTGCAACTTTCGTGCTTCTCCAACAACTTCAAGCATTTTCTCTTAATCACCAACCTCAATACTGCATGTAAGTACTTCCCTGATCCCTCTCTTTACTTCGTTCATGATGAGCATATTTAATACTTGTGGACGCTGGATTTCGCCCGAGGTCCACAATTGAGAATTTATAGTATGAGGGCACTAGCGATCCTGCAAAACAAAGGTAGAATGAGCGAGGAGTACTGTCCATCGGTGTGGTGGGTGCCGTAGGCACTGCGATGCTCAAGGCAGTAGTGAAGATGAGCGGTAAATAAGGAAGAACAATGTTTGAGGTTACCTTGACCTCTGTTGACTGCCGTGAGGCCGGTGGGCCTGTGTTTAGAGAGTACGAGGTTCTGAAAGCTCAAGTTTGAGAGCTAAGATTTGAATCTGAATGCTCTGAATTATATTGCTATTTATAGGATCAGTGTCACCACCTTTTGAGTTGGCTTTGCAGTTATAATTAGCAAAGATGAGCCCATAACGTGCCTAATAATTAAAGCTTTTGGTGAGTGGAGAGTATCACCACGTGGAGTAGGTGTAATTGTTAATAAAATGGGGTTACATTAGTTGAAAGATTAAGATGGAAACATGAGACGTGTCTTGGGCTTTCGAAGTCTTTAAGGCCGGATTACTGTCTTGGGCCTTATCTATCCACATATGCGAAGTAAAAAGATGATTTTACCCTTGGGCCCAAATTTGGCCCATACAGTTTGTTCCCTACTCTCTAAGTCGAAGAATCTTTGGCTTGGAGAGTACTTTGTCGAGTTCATCGTCTGGAATCTGATTTGGTTTATTCAATGTCGTTTGGACCAGATGAAGGCCAGGTCTTCAACTTAATTCTACATGATCCATGGGAATGTTCCCATTCGACTGAACCAGATGAAGGTCAGGATAATCTCCATACTACGGGTCAAAGGACCCGAGGATTCTTCAATGTCTTTTGGACCAGATTAAGGTCATGTCTCTAACTTGGCTCTACATGAGCCATGGGGAATGTGTTGGACAATTATGACCCATAGCATCACTATTTGAAATTCCTTAAGAATAAATAAGAAGATTGTATCTAGTTTGTTTATTTTCAGTTTTCAGTAATTAATTTTCGCTTTCGCACTTTCTTTTCTTTACTTTTCAGTTTTTACTTTCCGCAATTTACTTTTACGCACAAACATTTTCTTTCTTTACTTTTTCAGTTTTTATTTTTCAAGCAATGAGGAGGTAATTCCCCCTTGCTGGGGTAAAAGGTAAAGCTTTTATTATTGCTATTTAGATTAATCTCCCTTAATTATAATATATAAACTATTTAAAACCTGACTTAATGAGGATACCGCTATATTGCCGGTTGGTAATTAATTATAAATTGGTTCTAACCTGACTAAGTATGGATACCGCCTGGTTGGTCGGTTGGTAATTAATTATTAATTTGACTTAATCAGAATACCGTCTTTATGGCTGGTTGGTAATTATCATGCAAAGTTAATATATTATATTAAGGGAGATATCTAAAATAGTAGTAATAAAAATTGATCCTCTAACCCCAACATTTTCTTTTATTGTACTTTTACTTTATTTACTTTTAGCAATTTACTTTTACTTTTTCTTTTACTTTTTACTTTTTACTTTTTACTTTTTACTTTTTACTTTTTACTTTTACTTTTCACTTTTTTTTACTTTTTAGCAATTTACTTTTCAGTATTTAATTTTCAGTATTTACTTTATGTCTTTTATTTTATTTAAGTTTTTACTAGCCCTAGTTATGTGTTAGTTATCTGGGATTGTGATGAATTCTAATATCACCGGTTTATAAGGGATTATTTTATAGTTTGGGTAATTTAAAGGTTTACTTATTAAGTCTTAAGCTTAATGCTTCTTGTTGTCTGATCACCAATAAGATTGATGTGGTAAATCTAAAATGAACTAGACATAGGGATTTTAGGTTTCAGCCTTAGACTTAATAGCCCACGATCCTCCTTGAGGATAGATAACCCTTTAATAGATTTCCTTACAGGATAGACATATACCTGTCGGGCGGGGGTAGCCATAATTGGAATTTAAACTTAATGAATCCAGATAATTTGGTTGACATAGACATATGGTTCAATTGGGTTAAACTGGGTATTTGCGTCTGACCATCGACAAAGGCTTTTGCATAATTTCGTGCTCCAGGTTAGTAAACTGATTTATTACACAAACATAAAATAATCACTTCATCTTTTAAAAGATATTAGAATGATTCACAACCCTTGATCTTTGTGTCTTTTGTTATTTTCCTTAGTATTTTCTTTTGTCTTTTTTTATTTATTTAGCAAATCTACAATCAACCAAATCAATCAAGCAATCATTCTCTTCTCCCTCAATTAGATATCTGTAAATAAATAGATTCAATAATTAATAACAACAGTAGGAATTAAGTTCTCGTGGGATCGATATTTTTATACTACTTGAACGATACGTGCGCTTGAGTTATACTTGTGTGTTTACGCCGGTCAGGCCTATAGCCAGTCACTCGAGTGTCTAACACCCGAACTATGTACGGTTGGCTTAAACTGCTGAGAAAAGCTTTCGTCAGCGGATTTGCATGATTATCATCTGATGCGATTTATTCGATCTTCACATCGCCACGATGTATGATCCGAACGAATCAGATGAATATCGAAGTATGTATCTGGATCGTTGCTGAGACCATTAATTCTTTAGCATGCGCTGAAGCTTAGCTCAGCTGCTAACAGAACTATATCTAATCTAATTAGATTTATTGTTGACCCAAATGGCTTCTATTGCTACCTCAGTTGCAGCAATAACCCACATTTGTTGTTTATTTGGTAACAGTATCTTGCTTGGAAGATTTCCAGCTCACTGTTCCGTTATTCAAACTGTATAGTACCTTTTGCGACTTATAGTCATTTTTATCGGTTTAGGAAACTTGCAGCAGTGAATCCAGTCACTTCAAGATACTAATGGATGTTCTTAATATCAATCCAATGACTATCACTTGGATTGGCCTGTTTGTGAGTCTATATGCTCAAAGCGTATGAGACATCAGGTCGCGTACATTTTTCAATGTACGATTTCACGAAGAGTTTTCATGAAAGCCAAGCTTTCACCGATTGTTTTATGGGAATATCATTTCCAAGAAAGGATTTATTATCATTATTTATAGGACAACCACTGTCAGTGCGCTCCCACTAACCTCCTTATATACACAAGAATCATTTTCGTTTTGAATTAAATCATAAACCATTATGATTACATCAAAAACGATAATTCCAAGAACTTATGCTTGCTTTAATCCAAACATGGATCGAATAACTTACAAACCTTGTTTGCTTGTTATTGTACGAAAAAAACCGTCAGGATGTTGTAAACATCCTCCAAAAGGTTTCCGTTTAAGGAAAGCAATTTTCCCGTTCAGCTGACACATTTCATAAATGAAACGTGCAGCTTTAGCAAGCATTATCCAAATGGATTTACTGTGGCAACAGGTAAAAGGTTTCATTGTAATCAACACAATGTTGATAACGATACCTTTTCATAACAAGCCTAGCTTATTATATCGGTATGTTGCCATCCATGTATGTCTTCCTTGAAGACTTATATAGTACCAATAGGCACAATGCCTTGCGGTACATTAACTAGTATCCAAACTAGTTGATATACATGGAATCCATTTCGGACTCATGGAATTTTGCCATAACAGGGAGTCGATACCTTGTATCACTTCCTCATACGTATTCAGTTGGTATTCCTCAATAAGATTGACATCTTTACGAGGTGAGATCAGAAACCCATACCCCAGGTTATTTTCTGAATCTCTCCGACTTACGCGATTCTTGTGTATTCGAAGATTATTGGTATAGTTTCATCCTTGATGAACTATTTGTGTTCCATTAAGGAATAGGTGCCCGGAACAGTATTACTCCGATTTTCATCGAGTTTTACTTTCCTCCCACTTACCACTGCATATCGGTATTCCTCTTAGGAAAACCGTATGGCGAGCAACAATTACATTGTTCTCTTGTGAGTTGTATAAGTACTATACTTTGGTTTCCCTAGGATAACCTACAACTTGGCACTTATCCAATTTGGGTTTTAGTTTGGTATCATCCAAACATATGCCTAGCATCCCAAATCATCAAGATTGAGAAAACCCAGTTTCTTTCTTGTTCATATCTAATATGAACTTCTGTCAAACAAATTTTATGGAACCTTATTCAAAATAAGTTCTTGCACTGTTAATACATATCCGTTGAAGGAAATGGTAGCTCAGAGCGACTCATGATTAACCTTATCATGTCCAACAAAATTCGGTTACTCCGTTCGGACACACCGTCAAATTGATGTGTTCCGGGAGGAGTCCTCATTGAAAGAATACTATACGCTTTCAAGTATATAAGAAACTTATTGCTTAAGTATTTTCATCATGGTCTAACCGTGAAGATTTTATACTTTAGCCGATCTGTTTGTCTATTTCGTGTCGAAACTCTAAAAGTTTCCGATTTGTGTTTCAAAAGAAACACATAACCATAACGTGATGCCACATCCGTAAAGGTCACGAAATATTCATATCCACCTCTAGCCTAGCTAGACATGGGCCCACTTGCTCCACTATGAACTAGGGCTAACAGATCAGTGGCATTTACACTTTTACCAAGTAAATAGTGTTACAGGCACTTTGCCTAATAAACTAGATTCATAGACTTTATTTGAATAGAATCAAATTTGTCATAGTATCTACTCTTCAAAAGTGTGGATATACGAGTCTTGTTTAATTGTGTCCCAGACAACGATGCCACATTTAAGTCTCTTCTGATCAAATCAGTTTGAGCTATTTATTTTTCATGTTATATATTTGAGATTTAATTTATATTCAAAATATAAATACTGTTATTCACATATAATGTGTTTATCTCAATATCATCTTTATATAATGAAACACTTTAGTGTTCTAGAATATAAAGGTATACCCGCAACGGGTTAAACCCTGATATAGAGATAATGTTTCTAGTTAAACTAGTTACATTCTAACAGTTTCCTAATTTAAGTACACATCCGAAGGGTAGTTCCTAAACTTAGGTATCTACGGTTAAAACAGTGACTTTCATCCCGTTTTCAATTCGCAGATTAATCTCATCTGAAGTCAGTATCCTGCTCATAGCAAATTCTGCACACCGGTACATATTTATGTACCACACTAAGTATTTAAAATCCAATTTTAATACTAGTAATGAACATATTTATGACAAACATATATGAAGTCAGAGCCTTGCTCGTCTTCACTTCCTTCATGTCTGCTTTGTCCAAACGGCAGTCACGCTTCCGCGATCCCGTTTGCCACAATTTAGGCAGACATTTTGGGATATGTCATTTATCTTCCCAGAAGACTATAATGATTTTGCCTTTGCCCTTTTCACACCCCAGAATCCTTTGGCCAAGCCTTGGCCTTCTAGAATATCGAAGTAAGATGCGCCTTGCGCTACTTGCCTTATTGCAAACTTTGGCTTTGTCTCCTTGAGAATAGCCATTAACTCCCCAGGAGTTATTTATTGCAATATAACTTCTAAGATCTAATAATAGATCTATGAAGATCCTTCAATTTCAATATCATACTATAAGGATCTAATCCTTAGTTCTGATTAAGAAATTAAGGAGTCTATTGGACAAGTTTAATGGATTAAGAACTAAAGTTATCATCACATGAATCTTCCAAAGATCATGCTCTACTATTTGCTTAACTCAGGGCTCAGACATAATATGTTATTTTATCAAATAAAGCAACTCATTAGTTTCCAGGACCATCCTGAAACTTATTCCCAATTTGAAAATTAAACCATTTAAATACATTTTCCCTATGATTATGTTTTAAATGTCAATCTTTCAATTTTATCTTGATTATAATAGTCCAACTATTTAATCAACGATTTTTGTACTATTCATTATAATGGTTTCTATAGTCCAACTATTTAATCAATTATAATTTAATTAGTTTGAATACAGTCCAACTGTTTGTAAAACAACGTTTTAAATATTTGTTTGAGCGCGTATGGCAAGTAATTAAACGAATATTGCAAATTTAATTCTTGCCTCCCACTATTTTTCGGCGAGCCTCTAACCCTCTGTCGAGTACTCGGGAAAATGTGTTTCCTAGTGGGCTAGGATCCCGTTAAATATCACACAATCTTGACTTTAGCCAACAAATTGTATGATAATTAACTAGGTAGATCTCTAAGATCAATTGGATCCCATCCAATTCCTAGATCCAGTAGGGGGACATCCAAGTCCGAAACATATATCTCATATATGCCAATATATCCAATATATTACCTAACCTTTTTCCTCTGAATCAATTAAGCCTTGGCTTTGGCACAACAAACTTAGTGATCCCAGTTAAGCGTGACCCATTGACCATGGAAAGCTTCGTAATCAATGTCGATGGACAAGAAATGATCTTGACTTTGGCTAACAAATCACAACTTGGACAAGACACTGATATGGAACAAAGCTCTCGTGATTCAAACACATCCTCGATGGACAAAGGCCTTGACTTTGGCCAACAAACCAATGCCAGTCTCGGATCTTGAGTAAGAATCACTCAATGGAAGGAAAAACACTTAATATTTCGCGAGGGTTTTTCGAGTGCAAATTGGCAACCAATTTTTTTATCTTTGTTAAGGTCTCATCATCATACACCCTTAAACATGCATTCTAAATACATAATAAAGCACATATAAATAAAATAATAATGATATGCAGATGTATACTTAACACATTGATCCTAGATCAAATCTCTCCATTTCTTCTCTCCCGCTAGCACAAGTATTTGCTTCTACCCGTTACACTACATTTCTAAAGAAACCTCATTTACATTGAGGGGAATAGGTGAGAAGAGAAATACAAAGAGTATGGAGGTAATAGGCTGGACACGCAGGTCCAATTAATAAATTTTAAATTTATTACAACAATTTCTAAAATTGCCCCACCCATCTAATATCCATCCGATATACATTATTCATGCATCGCAACCATGTATTCACACAAGCATGTTATCAATCAATCTAATTCAATTAATTAATCTGATAATTAATGACCATCCAATGTTCAAACAATGATTTGATTTTGCGTGAGTCAAACTCATTTTACGAATAAGTACTCAAAGATTTTACGAATAAGTACTCAAAGTACGAATTCTTGAATTAAATTAAACTACAACATTAAATCCAATTCAATTTGTATTTAATACTAATTCATTTATTTAATTCCAAATTAAATATTACACTTTATTAATAAACCTTTACGACTTAAATTCCAAATTTAATCATTACGGGTCTCAAAGCCCGATTAACGTCCAACGTTAATTTAATTAAAGTTCAATGGGCTTTTAATTAATTTCTTTAAGGCGTGGACTTTTGGTCAACTTGGGTCAAACCCAATAACCAAAGCCCAATCAAGGAATAACCCCATAAGCCTAGAAATCAATTTAGGCCCATTAGGCCCAATTAAATTTATTAAGGTCCATTAGTCGCATTTGGGCTTTATGGAAGCGGTTTTGGGCCCAATTGGATCCAACCAATTTAGCCTAAACCTAAATTGGTACAACCAAGCCCAATAAGCCCATTTACAACATTACAAGCCCAAATCCAATTTAAGCCCAAATAATTTAATTCCAAAAATTCCAAATTTCTCAATTAAATTAACTAAAGTGTATTACAAAATTAATTATCCAAATCAATATTTCCAAAACACAAATTTGTACAATTAATCATGCTTATTAACAACAAAACATGTCCAACACATTTTATCAAAAAATCAAACCCAAACATGCTCATATAGTCTCGGCAAAAGGGGATTTTCAAAATCGATTCGGTTTCAATCAAATTAAATCCACAATCAACATTTCCCGAATGATTCCAACTCATCCAATGAATCAAAAATAAAAAATCCAAGACATTAGGGCTAGTGAAGGATTCGGCCAAGCCATCCAAAAATGGGAAAAATGATCCAATCACAATTTCATGAAATTGATCCAATCAAACTTCAATTAAATATCATTTAAACATAATCAATCAAACAATTTAACCAAATCATGCTCAAAATTAATTTACCCAAATTTTAAGCCCTAAATCAAATTTCATGCTTTTACTCCGCTCTGATACCATTGTTGGAGTTCTATGGTCCCAAGGATCGATTATAAAGCATAAAACACATGTGCGAATACAACGAGGAAGTTGCGGAATACTTACATCGATCGGTTGAGCGATGCGGTGGACAACAAAAATTTCTTTTCTGCTCCTCCAAGGCTCGGCAGTGGGCTGATTTGGTGTCCTCCAAATTCGGCTTTGGTCCTCCATGAAAGCTCCAAGCTTTGTGATGATATCCCATGCTCACGGGTGGGTTTCCCTATCACCTTCGCAAGACCCAAATGTGTGCTAGCACCTTTGATTTTTTCCACAAAAATCAATCTATTTCTTCTCCATGGCTCTCGGTATTTTGGGCAGAAACCAGTAGAAGAACAGCCCTTATGGGCGTGAGAGAGGGAAGAGAAAAATGAGAGAGATGTGTGTTGGTTTTCCAAAAAGGTGTATTAGATTTTTGTTTTCAAAAAACAAATAAACATATACAATTTGCTTTTTCCAAAAAGTCAAGCCATTAAGGCTCCAACCACTCACATCACTCAATCAATCAAGTGACAAGTTGTCACATCACTCAAAGTGACTAATGATTTGACGTTTGATGTGATTAGCGATTTGACGCTTGATTTGACTTGCGTGCCGCACTTGAATTCGAAATGTGAATGCGCTCGCAAACAATCCCTGGCTCGGGTTCGCTAATTCCAAATTAACGAATTTTTCGTTGCGACGTAATTAAATGATTATGCCTAGCGAAATCACTATTCACGTCGCTATAATTCTAAATTAACTCGTTCACCTGAATTAAAATCTAATTTCAATTCCGCGTCGAAATCCAATTTCGTATAATATATCGAATATATTATTTTACCGATTAATTCTAAATTAATCATTTTCTCTCTTTAATTGATATTTTATCCCAGATAAAATATCTCCGCAATTAATCCCAGATTAATTTTCTCTCTCGTTTAATTAATCCTAGATTAATAAAGTGCGAGTCATACGTCATCGGTGAATCTTCGGGAAGCGACCCATGAGATCCCCGGATATGTTGGCAGTAAATTCGGTCATCCACTATCCGAACACATCGTCACGATTCCGAGGGGGTCTATCCAGAGCGAAGCTGTTTCCCGTACCATCGGTAAAACATAACCTCCTATTACACTTGCATGAGTATCATATACCCAAATATATGAGAACTATGCCGTTTTTCCCTCACAACGTGCACAAGTGTAATACTAGTCTTTTACGCATTATCGATGTCCATTCTCGATAATACTCTAACTAGGGATATTTAATGATTTATCCTTCGTGGATTGATACTGTCTCATATCATCTCAATCCAGGAAAAAATCATAAGGACCTCCTATCATTTATATATCTTGGTGATCTAATCACAAATGATAAGAGAGCAATCTCCTTTGTCACATAGTTAATTTGTACAACAACACCATGATCTGTACAAATAGTGACGCTATGGGTCATAATTATCCAACAATCTCCCCAAAAAATATTAAGTGTTTTCCTTCCATTGAGTGATTATCTCTCAAGATCCAAGATTGGCACTGGTTTGTTGGCCAAAGTCAAGACCTTTGTCCATCGCGGATGTGTTTGAATCATTAAGGCTTTGTTCCATATCACATGTCTTGTCCAAGTTGTGATTTGTTGGCCAAAATCAAGATCACTTCTAGTCCATCAACATCGATTACGAAGCTTTCCAAAGTTAATGGGTCCCACTTAACTGGAATCATTAAGCTTGTTGTGCCAAAGCCAAGGCTAAGTTGATTCAGAGGAAAAAGGTTAGGGAATATATTGGACATATTGGCATATATTAGATATATGTTTCCGACTTGGATGTCCACCTACATGATCTAGGAATTGGATGAGATCCAATTGATCTTAGAGATCTACCTAGTTAAATATCATACAACTTGTTGGCCAAAGTCAAGGTTGTGTGTTATTTAACGGGATCCTAGCCCACTAGGAAACTAGGTTTCCCGAGTACTCAACAGAGGGTTAGAGGCTCACCGAAAAATAGTGGGAGGCAAGTATTAAATTTCCAATTTCGTTTAGATACTTGCCAATACGTGCTCATTTTAAGTTTTCGTCATTATTTAAATAAATATATTAGTTGGACTAATATTTAATTGTTGTTTTTTTAAATTTAACAGTTGGACTGTATTCAAACTACTTCATTTATAGTTGATTATATAATTGGATTATAGTAATCAATATATTTGAATTTTAACCAATTAAATTATAGATGATTATATAGTTAGACTATAGTAATCATTATATTCAATTGTACCCGAAATCGTTGATTGGATAGTTAGACTATTGGAATCAAGATAACTGAAAGATTAGCGTTTAAAACATAATCCTGGGAGAAAATGTCTTTAAACGGCTCCAATTTTCAGATTGGGAATAAAACCTCAGGGTAGTCCTGGGAACTGAGAAGTTATTCTATTTGATAGAGAAACATCTCGGGCCTGAGCCCGGAGTTGAGCAAATAGTGGAGCATGAGTTTTTGAAGACTCATGGTGATGATAAATTTAGTGCTCAATCCTTCATGCTTAATGCAATGACACTTTAATTTTGTCATAAAAACTAAGGATTAGATCCTTATACCACGATGATTGAAATTAAAGGATCTTCATATATCTATTCTTAGATCTTAGAAGTACTAATTGCAATAGAAAACTCTTGGAGAGTTAATGGCTATGCTCAAGGAGGCAGAGCCAGAGCTTCTAAAATGGGCAAAGGAAAAATCATCACAGTCTTCTGGGAAGACAAATGACATATCCCAAGATGTCTGCCTAAACTGTGGCAAACGGGGTCACTAGAAGTGTGACTGTCGTATGGACAAGGCAGACATGAAGGAAGTGAAGGCGGGGCAAGGCTCCGGCTTCAAGCATGTTTTTCATAAACATGTTCACTACTAGTTTCAAAATTGTATTTTTTGATACTAGATGTGGTACATAAATATATGTACTGATGTGTTGAATCTGCTGATTAGCAGGAGACTGACTTCAGTTGAGATCGACCTGCGAGTCGGAAATGGGATGAGAGTCGCTGTTTTAACCGTAGAAACCTAAGTTTTGGAACTGCCCTTGGGGCATATACTTAAATTAGGAAACTGTTATAATGTACCTAGTTTGACTAGAAATATTATCTATATATCTAAGTTTAACCCGTTGTGGGTATACCTTTATATTCTAAAACACTAAGTCTTTTATTTTATAAAGATGATATTGAGATAAGCACATTAGATGTGAATAATAGTATTTATATTTTGAATATAAATGAATCTCAAACGTAAAACATGACAAACAAATAGCTCAAACAGATTTAATCAGATGAGACTTATTTGTGGCATTGTTGTCTGGGACACATTAACAAGACTCGTATATCCACACTTTCAAAGAGTGGGTACTAGGACAGATTTGATTCTAATCAAATTATGTCTACGAATCTAGTTCATTAGGCAAAGTGCCTAAAACACCTTTTACTTGGTAAAAGAACAAGTGCCACCGATCTGTTAGCCCTCGTTCATAGTGACGTAAGTGGGCCCATGTCTAGCTAGGCTAGAGGTGTGTATGAATACTTCGCAACCTTTATGGATGCGGCATCACGTTATGGTTATGTGTTTCTTGTGAAACATAAATCGGAAACTTTTGATAAATTCAAAGAGTTTCGACACGAAGTATAAAAACAGATCGGCAAGAGTATTAAAACATCACGATTAGACCATGATGAAAATACTTAAGCAATAAGTTTCTCAATTACCTGAAAGAGTATAGTATTCTTTCACAATGGACTCCTTCCGGAACACCTCAATTGAGCGGTGTGTCCAAACGGAGAAACCGAATTTGTTGGACATGATAAGGTTAATTATGAGTCACTATGAGCTACCATTTTCCTTCTAGGGGATACGCATTAAACAGTGCAATACTTATTTTGAATAAGGTTCCATGAAAAATCTGTTAGACAGATTTCATATTAGATATGAACAGGAAAGAAACTGGGTTTTCTCATTCCTGAAGATTTGGGAATGTTAGGCATATGTTTGGATGATATCAAACTAAAACCCAAATCGGATAAGTGCCTAATTTGTAGGTTATCTTAGGGAAACTAAAGTATAATACTTATACAACTCATAAGAGAACAATTTAATTGTTTCTCTCCATGCGGTTTTCCTAAGAGGAATTCCTATATGCAGTGGTAAGTGGGAAGAAAGTAAAACTCGATGAAAATTGGATTAATACTGTTCCAGACACCGATTCCTTAACGGAACACAAACAGTTCATCAGGGATGAAACTATACCACAATCTTCGAATACACAAGAACCGCGTAAGTCAGAGAGAGTCAGAAAACAACCTGGGAGGTATGAGTTTCTGATCTCACCTCATGAAGATGTCAATCTTATTGAGGAATACGAACTGGCTACGTATGAGGAAGTGATACAAGGTATCAACAACCTATTATGGCAAAGTGTCATGATGTCCGAAATGGATTCCATGTATACCAACCAAGTTTAGATACTGGTTGTTGTACCAGAAGGCATTGTGCCTAATGGTATTGTGTGAGTCTTCAAGGAAGACAAACATGGATGGCAACATACAAATGTACAAAGCTAGGCTTGTAGCGAAAATGTATCGTTATCAACATTGTGTCGATTGCGACGAAACCTTTTATTCGTTGCCATGATTAAATCCATTTTGATAATGCTTGCTAATGCTGCATGTTTCATTTATGAAATATGGCAGCTGAACATCAAAATCGATTTCCTTAAATGGAAACCTTTTGGAGGATGTTTACAACATCCTGACGGTTTTGTCATACCTCAACAAGCAAACAAGGTTTGCAAGTTAATTCGATCCATTTATGGATTGAAGCAAGCATTGCGTTCTTGGAACTATCATTTTGATGTAATTATAATGGTATATGATTTAATTCAAAACAAAGATGATTCTTATGTATATAAGGAGGTTAGTGGGAGCGCATTGACAATGATTGTCCTATATAATGATGACATGTCATTTATTGCAAATGACATTCCCATAATACAATCGGTGAAAGCTTGGCTTTCAAGAAAATTCTCCATAGAATACTTGGGAGAGACAACCTTTATTCTAGGAATAAGAATCTACTGGGATAGATCTAAAAGTTGTTGGCACTCTCCGAGAACTCATACATTGAAATATATGTACGCGACCTGGTGTCTCATATACTTTGAGCATAAGGAGTCACAATCAGACCAATCCAAGTGATAGTCACTGGATTGATGTTAAGAACATCCTTAAGTATCTTAGAGGAACTAAAAATGCTTTCTTAAGCTATGGAGAAGGAGAACTTGAAGTGACTGGGTTCACTGCTGCAAGTTTCCAAACCGAAAATAACGACTGTAAGTCGCAATAAGGGTACTATATAGTTTGAATATCAGAATAGTGAGCTGGAAATCTTCCAAGCAAGATACTATTGCGGAATAAACAACAAAAGCAAAATATTGCTGCAGCTGAGGCAGCAATAGAAGAAATTTTGGATCTGGAAAATTCCTAATTAGATTAGGAGTAGTTCTGTTAGCAGCTGAGCTAGGCTACAACACAGGCTAAAGAATTAATAGTCTCATCAACGATCCAAGTATATACTTCAACTTTTTCATCTGATTCGTCGGATCATACATCGTAGCGATGTGATGATAAAATAAGTCGCATCAGATGATAACCTTTCAAATCTGCTGACGAAAGCTGTTTCTCAGCAGAAATTTGAACGACCCGTACATAGTTCAGGTGTAGGACACTTGAGTGATTGGCTATAGGCCAAGTGGGAGATTGTTGGACAATTATGACCCATTGCATCACTATTTGTACAGAACATGGTGTTGTTGTACAAATTAACTATGTGACAAAGGAAATTGCTCTTTTATCATTTGTAATTGGATTACCGGGATATATAAATGATAAAAGTCCATATGATTTGTTCCAGACTAATAAGATATGAGACACTATTAATCCATTAAGGTTTAATCATTAAATATCCATAGTCGTAGTATTATCGAGACTGGACATCGATAATGCGGAATAGACTAGTATTGCACTTGTGCGCGTTGTGGGAGCATAACGACATAGTTCTCATATATTTAAGTATTGGATACTTATGCAAGTGTGATAGGAGGTTGTGTTTACCAATGGTACGGAAACAGATTCGCTCTGGATAGACCCATTGGAATACCATTGGTAGTATGACTATGTGTCTATGGGAGTCCGAATCAGGGTAGGTGTATTTGGTTTTAACCTGAGACTTGCATCGCTAATAGTTGCGACAATCAATATACTTTGGTTTTGGTCGTCCAGGGCTTTAACAGGTTCTGTGTACGCCTCTTCTGGGTATACTGAGAATCATAGTGTATTGGGTGTGATGTCAAGATGGAAGTATCACTTCAGTCATATGGAGATGATGATCACGCAGGATACAAAACTAGTACTCTTTAGTACTGCAGTCATCGGGATAATATGACTAGGTCATGATTATCCGATTATAGAGACTAGTTACCAGAGATCCGATATATGCTTCGTACGGGGCATACACAATTTCAGCCCCAGGCCTAGCATGTGACATTTGATACTAGATCGCAATACACAATTCTACGTATACTACGCCTGACATAGATTTCATATTCCTTAAAAGAATATTTCTAGAGAATTGGGTAGGCACGATGCTTTGCTAGAAGCCAACCATGTCTTGTAAATCGGTAAGAACGTGGTACCGGGTACGCACATATTCGGATATTCCGATGACCGGATTTACTGCCAACATATCCAGGGATCTCATGGGTTGCTTCCCGAAGATTCACCGATGACGTATGACTCGCATATTATTAATCTGGGATTAATTAGAAGAGAGAGAAAATTAATCTATGATTAATTACGGAGAATTTTATCTGGGATAAAATTCAATTAGAAGAGAGAGAACGATTAATTTGGAATTAATCGATTAAATAATATATTTGATATAATAAACGAAATTAGATTTCGACGCGGAATTAAAATTAGATTTTAATTCGGGCAAACGAATTAATTTAGAATTAATTCGCGAGTGATGTGAATAGTAATTTTGCTAGGCATAATTATTTAATTAAATTTGATTTAATTGCGTCGCAATGGAAAGTTCGTTAATTCAGAATTAACGAACGCGAGCCCAGAATGTGTTTGCGAGCCCACTCAGATTTTGAATTAAAGTGGGGCCCATAAGTCACATCGAGTCACATCGAGTCACATCACTAGTCAATCATTTGCCTTTTTGGCGATGGAAGTTGGTGAAGACTTTAATGTTCGCTTGTAAAACACATTACCTTTATTTTTGATTGAAATGAGTGACCTTTACCAACTTTTGAAGTTTGGTATTACTTTACTTGATTTTTGGAAAATCAAATATCATCCAACATTCATTTTTTTCTCTCATCTCCAAACCTTGGGCGTGACTCTCTCTCTCACTCTCAAAAACATCACATTGCCGAGAGTTGCAAGAAGTCTAGGGGAAATTTTGTTGCAAAATTTCCAAGTGCTAGCACACTAAAGATTCATACAAAGGTGATAGGGAAACCTATCCTTGAGCTTGGAATCAAAGATCAAAGCTTGGTGCATTGATTCAACATTCAAAGAGGAGCTTGGAGCACAACACAAGGGCTTGGCCGAAACTTCAAGGAGCAGAATTTTTATGTTCAACGCATCCAAAATCCGATCAAAGTGAGTATTTTCTGCATTCTTACTTTATTATATTCACATGATTTCTTGCTTAATTGATCTTGGTTTTACCTAGAAAACCCAACAGAATGTTCCTAATCGACTGAACCATGTGATGGTCAGGATAATCCCCATACTTCGGGTCAAATGACCTGGGGAGTCTTCAATCTCGTCTGGACCAGATGAAGGCCAGGTCTTCAACTTGGCTCTACATGAGCCATGGGGAATGTTCCCAGTCGACTGAACCAGATGAAGTTCAGGATAATCCCCATACTACGGGTCAAAGTACCAGGGGAGTCTTCAATGTCGCCTAGACTTGATAAAAGCCAGGTCTTCAACTTGACTCCACATTAGCCATGGGGAATGTTCCCAATCGACTGAGCCATATGAAGGTTAGGATAATTCCCATACTACGGGTCAAAGAACCGGGGGAGTCTTCAATGTCGTCTAGACCAGATGAAGGCCATGTCTTCAACTTGACTCCACATTAGCCGTATGGAATGTTCCCAGTCGACTGAACTAGATGAAGGTTAGGATAATCCCTATACTACGGGTCAAAAGACCAGAGGAGTCTTCAATGTCGTCTGGACCAGATGAAGGTCAGGTTTTCAACTTGACTCTACATGAGCCAAGGGGAATGTTCCCTGTCAAATAAACCAGATGAAGGTCAGGATAATCCCCATACTATGGGTTAAAGGACCAGAGGAGTCTTCAATTTTGTCTATACCAGATGAAGGCCATGTCTTCAACTTGACTCTACATAAGCCATGGGGAATGTTCCCAATCGACTGAACCAGATGAAGGTCATGATAACCCCCATACTATGGGTCAAAGGACCAAGAAAGTCTTCAATGTCGTTTGGACCAGATGAAGGCCATGTCTTCAACTTGACTCTACATGAGCCATGAGGAATGTTCTCATTCGACTGAACCAAATGAAGGTCAGGATACATACGTGTAGTTTCGACTGAGATCATCAACAAGTCCCAAGCTACAGATGTGTAGTGTCGACTGGGATCCATGTTACGCCCCAAGCTACACACTAAGATGTTAACTAGGTCATTGTTAATTAGTCCCAAGTCAATGACGAGTTGTGTCGACTGAGTTATTCTTTAAGCCCCAAGCTACACACATGTAGATGTCGAATGAGATGCACATCAAGCCCCAAGCCATACACGCGTCTGGGATCCACAACAAGCCCCAAGCTACACACATGTAGATGTTGAATATGATGCACATCAAACCTCAAGCTATACACGCGTCTGGGATCCACAATAAGTCCCAATCTACACACTTGTAGATGTCGAATGTGATGCACAACAAACCTCAAGCTCTGGGATCCATAACAAGTCCAAAGCTACACACTAGTAGATGTCGAATGGAATGCACATCAAACCTCAAGCTATACACGCCTGGGATCCACAACAAGTCCCGAGCTACACACATGTAGATGTAGAATGAGACACACATAAAACCTCAAGCTATACACACCTGAGATCCACAAAAAATCCCAAGTTACATACATGTAGATGTCGAATGTGACACACATCAAACCTCAAGCTATACACGTGTCTGGGATCCCCAACAATTCCCAAGCTACACATATGTAGATGTCGAATGGGACGCACATCAAACCTCAAGCTATACACGCGTCTGGGATCCACAACAAGTCCCACACTACACATGTAGATGTCGAATGTGACATACATCAAACCTCAAGCTATACACGCCTGGGATCTAAAACAAGTCCCAAGCTACACACATATAGATGTCGAATGGGACACACATCAAACCTCAAGCAATATACGCCTGAGATCCAGAACAAGTCGCAAGCTACACACATGTAGATGTAGAATGGGGCATAAGCTTCATTCTGAGTCTTCATTTGTGCATGTCGACTGGGATGTATAAACACCAAATCTCCATACACGTATGTTGACTGGAATGTCTTCACACCAAGTCTCTATATAGTGTCGAGTGAGATATCCTTGTCAAGTCTTCTTTCATGCACATCGACTGGAATGTCTTCACACCAAGTCCTCATGTTATGTCAAGTGGGATGTCCTTGCCAAGTCTTCTTTCATGCATGTCGACTGAAATGTCTTCACACCAAATCCGCATATATGTAGTATCGAGTGAGATGCCCTTTCCAAGTCTTCATTCATGTATTATCGACTGGGACGTCCTCCTCATGCTGAGTCTCATTTTGTCAAGTGTCGACTGGGATGTCCTCATGCCAAGTCTTCATACATGTGGTGTCGAGTGGGATGTCTTTGCCAAGTCTTCATACATATATGTCGACTAGAATGTCCTCACACCAAGTCCGCATATATGTAATGTCAAGTGGGATGCCCTTGCCAAGTCTTCATTTGTGTGATATCGACTGGGACATCCTCTTCATGCCAAGTCTTCATTGTATCATCATATGGGGTGAATGGTATGAAATGTATTCTCCTGAGGACGTGCCTTGATCCTGTCGTTTAAAGAGCATTTCGGCTGGGACAAATGGACTTGATGAAAGTCCATGGGACTATGGTCGAATGGACCTGATGGAGGCCCATAAGGCCATTGTCGAAAGGATCTAATGTGGTCGAATGGACTTAATGAAGGTCCATGAGGCTACGGTCGAATATAGTCTAGAGTTGATGGCGATCCATCCATGTAGTGTGGAGAATATAATTATCTTCTCATGTCATCTGAAAGAGATGACAATCCATCCATGTAGTATGTAGTTGATGGGCATCCACCTCGTCATATGGAGAATATGATAATCTTTCCATGTAGTCTGGAGTAGATGACATTCCTAGAGAATACTTATTGTTGATTGGGTATGTTGGAGGATATGAGGGTATTGACATGTCGACTGAGAGGAGTATGTCGATTGGGCCGGATGATGGTTTATGTGGTCGATTGGAGCAAATGGGTTTCTCCCTAAGTTAGAGTTTTGTTAAAGAAATATTTTTTTAAAGTGACCAATGAATACTTATTTGGGAAGCTATGTTGTCCTCAAGGTGACAATGGGTAGCCTATGGCTCTTTTTTATGGTCTAATTGCATCAAGTGACACCTTATTGAGATATATTACTAGCACATAATTTATTAGGTCGCTTGGGAGAATTCGAGATTCTCTCATTGTGATGGTTGGTGGAACTCTCTCTCTCTTTTTATTCCTCTTATCTTCATCCCACCTAATCTCAATTTGGGCTTGAGCCATGGTTTGATCCATAGTGTAGCATCGAAATTTGGTGAGTTTTTTGTAGAGTCCACTTTCTGAAAGTAATCCATTTATGAATGCTTCCACTGCAGTAGGTTGATGGAGTTCTGGGATTGTTATCCTCTCTTTATTGAAGCGAGCCACGTATCTTCGCAAGGACTCCCCTCTCCGTTGATGGATGGTATTAAGGTCATTGGTGGTATTTTCAAGCTTCCAAGAACTTACAAAATGCTCCAAAAATTTATCTACTAGCTGTTGGTAAGACTCGATAGATCTGTATGTGAGATTGATGAACCAGACGAGGGTAAGACCAACTAATATTTCTCCAAATCCTCTGCACATTCCAGCCTCTCATTGGTGATGGGCCAGACCCGTTGACATCATCTTGTATTTGTAATGGACAACATGGTCGTCTGGGTCAGTTGATCCATCATACATTTTCATATCTGGAGGATTAAACTTCCTTGGTAGTTCAATGGAAGTGATGGTCTCCAAAAATGGAGTGTCAGGAATTATACCGGCCCGAATTTTCCTTATTGGTAGCCTGACACCGGGTAGACTGGACCAAATTGCTTCTTTGAATTCTAACATTCTTTGCGCATGTTGGATGCGACTTGTTACGCTTGGTCGACTGGGGAAATTGGTTCATTTCTTGGATCATTCCGGGAGTGGTCTTCTAGGGGTGGATCATCATTTGGCACATCATTGAATGTCCCCAAGAGATTGGATGAGATTGTATGATTTTTGGGATTGTCTGGAGTATCACGTTGTTGGTAAGTGGAGGAGATTTGATCTAGTTACTTATGGAGGGTTATATTGGAGATTCGCATGGCTTGACTCTCTTCTTCTAAGACGCATAATAATTCTTGAAGTATGGCTAGCTGTATGGTCATAGGATCTGGTGTCTGCTCACTGCTAGAAGTAATGGTTGGCCGTGTTTTAGGAACTGTAGACTGAGAGATCTTTGCCTGCTATGAATCGCTAAGGCCCCACGGTGGGCGCTAAATTATAGACGCTAGATTTCACCCGAGGTCCACAATCGAGAATTTATAGTATGAGGCACTAGCGATCCTACAAAACAAAGGTAGAATGAGCAAGGATTACTGCCTACCGGTGTGGTGGGTGCCGTAGGCACTCCGACGCTCAAGTCAGTAGTGAAGACGAGCGGTAAATAAGGAAGAGCAAGGTCTGAGGTTACCTTGACCTCCGTTGACTACCGTGAGGGTGGTGAGCCGATGTTTAGAGAGTAAGAGGCTCTGAGAGCTCAAGTTTGAGAGCTGAGACTTGAATATGATGTTGGACAATTATGACCCATAACGTCACTATTTGTACAGATCATGGTATTGTTGTACAAATTAACTATGTGACAAAGAGATTGCACTCTTATCATTTGTGATTAGATCACCTAGATGTATAAATGATAGGAGGTCCCTATGATTACTTCCTGGATTGAGATGATATGAGACAGTATCAGTCCACGAAGGATTAATCATTAAATAATCCATAGTCATAGTATTATCGAGATTGGACATCGATAATGCGGAATAGACTAGTATTACACTTGTGCGCGTTGTGGGAGCACAACGACATAGTTCTCATATATTTAAGTATTGGATACTTATGTAAGTCTAATAGGAGGTTGTGTTTTACCGATGGTACGGAAAATAGCTTCGCTCTGGATAGACCCCTCAGAATTCCATTGGTAGTATGACTATGTGTCTATGGAAGTCCAAAATCAGGGTAGGTGTATTTGGTCTTAACCTGAGACTTGCACCGCTAATACTTGCGACAATCAATATGCTTTGGTTTTGGTCATCCAGGGCTTTAACCGGTTCTGTGTATGCCTCTGTTGGGTATATTGAGAATCGTAGTGTATTGGGTGTGATGTCAAGACGGAAGTATCACTCCAGTCATAGTGGAGATGATGTCACGTAGGATACGGAACTAGTACTCTTAAGTACTGCAGTCATCGGGATGATATGACTAGGTCATGTTCATCCGATTATAGAGTCTAGTTACCAGACATCCGACATGTGCTTCGTACGGGGCAGACATAATTCTAGCCTCAGGCCTAGCGCGTGACATCTGATACTGGATCGCTATACGCAATACTACGTATACTACGCCTGACATAGATTCTATATTCCAGTAAGAATATTTCTGGAGAATTGGGTAGGCACGGTGCTTTGCTAGAAGCCAACCATGTCTTGTAAATCCGTAAGCACGTGGTACGAGGTACGCACTTAATCGGATAGTCCGATAACCGGATTTATTGCCAACATATCCAGAGGTCTCTTGGGTCGCTTCCCAAAGATTCACCGATGACAGTTGACTTAAACTAGAATTAATCTGGGATTAATTTAGAGAGAGAAAAATAATCTGGGATTAATTGAGGCTTTATTTAATCTGGGATTAAATGTGTTCGGAAGAGAGAGAACGTGATTAATTTGGAATTAATCGGTAAAATAAATTTAATAGTTAAATTTGATTTTTCTATTTAATTTATTTGCATGGGCTAAAATTAATATATCGGATATATTAATATGAATTGGATTTCATTATGAAATTAAAGTTGGACTTTAATACGAGCGAACGGATTAATTTAGAATTCGTAAACGGCATTCGTAATATATTTATGAGGCGTCGTCATTTAGTTAAATTAGATTTAATTATTTAGCGACGAAAATTCATTTAATCGGATTAAACGAATCCGAGCCGCGGCAAACATTCGTAGAATCCATTTGAATTTTGAATTCAAATGTGGGGTCCACTTCACATGTGGTAGTTGGGAGGGTAGTTGGCATTTATGCCAAGCCACCAACTTTCCAACTACCTTGGAATGGTTTTGGTGAAACCATTTACCCAACCACCTTGTTTAGGTAAAAGGGTAAATTGGTTTTACCAAAAGGAATCTATCTCTCTCATTACACAATAAGTGAACACAAATCAAACCCTAGAAACACCATGTTTGGGCGTGAGCTTCCTCCATCTCTTCACTTTGATTTTGTTGCAAAATCAAACTAGCTAGCACTTTAAGAAGTCTTCTAAGGTGATAGGGAAACCAACCCAAAGCTTGGAATCAACATAAAGATTGGATCTTGGAGATCTTCATTCAAAAACTCAAAGCTTGGAATCAACATAAAGATTGGATCTTGGAGATCTTCATTCAAAATTTTAAAAGCTCAAATCAATTCAATGTAAGTAATTCCACAACTTATAATGAATTTATGAACACCTTTTCTTGCTTATTAGATCCTTGGCATGTTCTAGGAACACTAACAATGGTATCAAGAGCCAATTTTAAGCATGAAAATTTTAGGGTTCATGAGACTAAAATTTGGGGCTTTTGTGTTTTGAACATGATTTCTTCAAATTGATGGTTTGAGCATGCTTAGATTATGTCAACTTAGAGTTGTGAATGATTAGATTTGAGAAAATTTGATTGGATCAAAAAATTTTAATTTCCCTTAGTGTGGTCGAATGCTCACTGTCTTGGACTGCACTTTGATTTTTTTTTTTATAACAACATTGGATGTGTTTAAATGCATGATAAAATGTTGATTGTTGGTTTGATTAGATTAGAATCAAAGTCAATAATGTTTATTTTAAATCAAAGAGCATGTTGAGCATGAAATGATGTGTTTTGGATTCAATTTGTGTTGAGCATGAAATGATGTGTTTTGGCTTCAATTTGTGTTGAACATAAATTGATGGATTAAGTATGATTAATTAAGTTAATTGGTATTTTGGAAATATTGAGTTTAATTAATTAATCATGGCTAATACACTTTAATTAAAATAATTGTGATATTTGGAATATTATAATTATGTTAATAAGCCTTTAATTATGTAATTGGGCTAAAAGTGTGTATTTGGGCTTAATGGGCTTGGTTTGACCAAGTTTGGTTTTGGACTTTTGGATTGGATCCAATTGGGCCCAAAACCAATTCCATAAAGTCCAAATACATCACTTGGCCCTTTAAAGAATTTAATTGGGCCTAATGGGCCTAAATTAATTTGTAGGCAATAGGGTGATTCCTATTGGGCCTTAACATTTTGGGTTTGACCCATTATGGCCAAAGCCCATGCCTTAAGAATTAATTAAAATCCCATTAGACTTTAATTAAAATGACATTGGATGTTGTTTGGGCCTTTGAGACCCATCAAGATTGGATTTGGAATCCAAGTCTTTAAGGCATATAAATAAGTGTAAATATTTAATTTGGAATTAAATTTGGAATTAGTATTGAATACAAATAAATTGGATTTAAAGTTGTAGTTCAATATAATTCAAGAATACTTACTTTGAGTATTTATTCTTAAACGAGTTTGACTCACGCAAATCAAATCGTTGTTTGAACATTGGATGGTCATTAATTCAAAGATTAATTAATTGGATTAGATTGATTGAATAACATGATTTGTATGAATACATGAATGTGTTGTATGAACAATGTATATCAGATGGATATTAGAAGGGCGAGGGCAATTTTGGAAATTGTAATAAATTTTGAATTTATTAAATTGGACCTGCGTGTCCAGCCTTTTATCTCCTTATTCTTTGTATTTCTCTTCTCACCAATTCCCCTAAATGTTAATGAGGTTTCTTTATTGTATTATGTGATTGGGTAGAAGTTAGAATAGTTCTAGCCGGGGAGAGGAAAGGGAGTGATTTGTTCTAGGAATAATTTGTGACATATCCATCGCATATCATTATTAATTTATTTATCGCGCCTTATTATGCTTTTAGAATGCATGATTAAGGGTGTATGATGAGACCTAATCAAAGATAATAAATTGGTTGCCAATTTACGCGAAAAATCCTCAAAACATATTAAGCGTTTTTCCTTCCGTTGAGTGATTCTTACTCAAGATCCAAAGTTGGCATTGGTTTGTTGTCCAAAGTCAAGACCTTTGTCAATTGCGGATGTGTTTGAATCATGAGAGTTTTGTTCCATATCGGTGTCTTGTCCAAGTCGTGATTTGTTGGCCAAAGTCAAGATCACTTCTTGTCCATCGACATTGATTACGAAGTTTTCCATGTCAATGGGTCCCACTTAACTGGAATCATTAAGCTTGTTGTGCCAAAGCCAAGGCTTAGTTGATTCAGAGGAAAAAGGTTAGGAAAATATATTGGATATATTGGCATATATATTGTATATATGTTTCGGACTTGGATGTCCACCTACTGGATCTAGGAATTGGATGAGATCCAATTGATCTTAGAGATCTACCTAGTTAAGTATCATACAATTTGTTGGCCAAAGTCAAGATTGCGTGTTATTTAACGGGATCCTAGCCCACTAGGAAACAAGGTTTCCCGAGTACTCAAAAGAGGGTTAGAGGCTCGCCGAAAAATAGTGGGAGGCAAGTATTAGATTTGCAATTTCGTTTAGATACTTGCCATACGCCTCATTTCATTTTTCGTCATAATTTATTTGTATATATATTAGTTGGACTGATATTTAATTGTTGTTTTAATTAAACAGTTGGACTGTATTCAAACTACTTCATTTATAGTTGATTATATAATTGGATTATAGTAATCAATATATTTGAATTTTATCCTTCATTTATAGTTGATTATATAATTGGATTATAGTAATCAATATATTTGAATTTTACCGATCATTTATAGTTGATTATATAATTGGATTATAGTAATCAATATATATTTGATTTTAACCAATAAAATTGTAATTAGTTATATAGTTAGACTATATAATCATTACATTAGATTGTACCCGAAATCGTTGATTGGATAGTTAGACTATTGGAATCAAGATAACTGAAAGATTAGTGTTTAAAACATAATCCTGGGTGAAAATGTGTTTGAACGACTTTAATTTTCAAATTGGGAATAAAATTTCAGGATGGTCCTGGAAACTAATAAGTTACTTTATTTGATAAAATAACATATTAGGCCTAAGCCCAGAGTTAAGCAAATAGTAGAGCATGATCTTTGGAAGATTCATGTGATGATAACCTTAGTGCTTAATCCATTATACTTGTCAAAAGGACTCCTTAATTTCCTAATCAGAACTAAGGATTAGATCCTTAAAGTATGATGAAGAAATTGAAGGATCTTCATAGATCTATTCTTAGATCTTAGAAGTATTAAATTGCAATTAATAACTCTTGGAGAGTTAATGGCTATTCTCAAGGAGATAAAGCCAAAGTTTGCAATAAGGCAAGTAGCGCAAGGCGCACCTTACTCGATATTCTAGAAACCCAAGGCTTGGCCAAAGGCTTCTGGGATATAGAAAATGGCAAAGGCAAAATCATTACTGTATTCTAGGAAGACAAAGGACATATCCCAAGATGTCTGCTTAAACTGTTGCAAATGGGATCACTGAAGCGTGACTGCCGTATGGACAAAGCAGACATGAAGGAATTGAAGACGAGCAAGGCTCTGACTTCAAATACGTTTGTCATAAATATGTTCACTACTAGTATTAAAATTAGATTTTAAATATAAGTGTGATACATAAATATGCATTGATGTGCAGAATCTGCCATGAGCAGGATACTAACTTCAGTTGAGATTAATCTGCGAATAGAAAACGGGACGACAGTCGCTGTTTTACCGTAGATACCTAAGTTTAGGAACTACCCTTCGGGTGTGTACTTAAATTAGGAAACTGTTATAATGTAACTAGTTTGACTAGAAACATTATCTCTATATCGAATACAACTCGTTGCGAGTATACCTTTATATTCTAGAACACTAAAGTGTTTTATTTTATAAAGATGATATTGAGATAAACACATTAGATGTGAATAACAGTATTTATATTTTAAATATAAAAAAAAAATCTCAAACATATAACATGACAAACAAGTAGCTCAAACTGATTTGATCAGATAAGACTTATATGTGGCAGTGTTGTCTGGGACACATTAAACAAGACTCATATATCCACACTTTTGAAGAGTGGATACTAGGACGGATTTGATTCCATACAAATGATGTCTACGAATCTAGTTTATTAGGTAAAGTACCTAAAATACCTTTTACTTGGTAAAAGTGTAAGTGCCATCGATCTGTTAGCCCTCGTTCATAGTGACGTAAGTGGGCCCATATCTAGCTAGGCTAGAGGTGGATATGAGTATTTCGTGACCTTTACGGATGTGGCATCGCGTTATGGTTATGTGTTTCTTATCGAACACGAATCAGAAACTTTTAGAGTTTCGACACGAAATAGACAAACAAATCGGCTAAAGTATTAAAACCATCATGGTTTGACCATGATTAAAATACTTAAGCAGTAATTTTCTCAAATACTTGAAAGAGTGTAGTATTCTTTCAATGAGGACTCCTTCTGGAACACGTCAATCTGACGGTGTGTCCAAACGGAGAAACCGAATTTTGTTAGACATGATAAGGTTAATCATTAGTCGCTCTGAGCTACCATTTTCCTTCAAATGGATAAGCATTAATAGTGCAATACTTATTTTGAATAAGGTTCCATGAAAATCTATTAGACAGAATTCATATTTAATATGAACAGGAAAGAAACAGTGTTTTCTCACTCCTGAAGATTTGGGAATGCTAGGCATACGTTTGGATGATACCAAACTAGAACCCAAATCGGATAAGTGCCTAAATTGTAGGTTATCCTAAGGAAACCAAAGTATAGTACTTATACATCTCACATGAGAACAATGTAGTTGTTGCTCGCCATGCGTTTTTCCTAAGAGGAATACCGATATGCAGTGGTAAGTGGGAGGAAAGTAAAACTCGATGAAAAATCAGAGTAATACTGTTCTAGGCACCGATTCTTTAATGGAACACAAACAGTTCATCAAGGATGCAACTGTACCACAATCTTTGAATACACAAGAACCACGTTAGTCGGAGAGAATCAGAAAACAACCTGGGAGGCATGGGTTTCTGATCTCACCTCATAAAGATGTCAATCTTATTGAGGAAGACGAACCGACTACATATGAGGAAGTGATACAAGGTATCGACTCCCCATTATGGCAAAGTGCCATGAAGTCCGAAATGGATTCCATGTATACCAACTATGTTTAGAGACTAGTTGTTGTACCGCAAGGAATTGTGCCTATTGATACTATATAAGTCTTCAAGGAAGACATACGTGGATGGCAGCATACCAACGTACTAAGCTAGGCTTATAGCGAAAAGGTATCGTTATCAACATTGTGTTGATTACAACGAAATCTTTTACCTGTTGCCACGTTAAATCCATTTGGATAATGCTTGCTGATGCTGCATGTTTCATTTATGAAATATGGCAGCTGAACGAAAAATCATTTTCCTGAAAAGGAAACCTTTTGGAGGATGTTTACAACATCCTGACGATTTTATCGTATCAAAACTAGCAAACAATGTTTGCAGGTTATTCGATCCATGTATGGATTGAAGCAACCATTAGGTTCTTGGAATTATCGTTTTGATGTAATCATAATGGTTTATGATTTAATTCAAAACGAGAAATGATTCTTGTGTATATAAGGAGGTTAGTGGGAGCGCACTGAAAGTGACTGTCCTAAATAAAGATGATGTCATTTCTTGGAAATGATATTCCAATATTACAATCGGTGAAAGCTTGGATTCATGAAAATTCTCCGTAGAATTCTTGGGAGAAACAACCTTTATTCTAGGAATAAAGTTCTACTGGGATAGATTTAAAGTTGTTAATACTCTCTGAGAACTCGTACATTGAAAAATGTACTTGACCTGGTGTCTCATACGCTTTGAGCATATGGAGTCACAAACAAGTCAATCCAAATGATAGTCACTGGATTGATATTAAGAACATCTGTTAGTATCTTAGAGAACTAAGGATGATGTCTTAAACTATGGAGAAGGAGAACTTGAAGTGATTGGGATCACTGCTGCAAGTTTCCTAACCGATAAAAACAACGGTACTATACAGGTTGAATAACGGAACAGTGAGCTGTAAATCTTCCGAGCAAGATACTATTACCGAATAAACAACAAATGCGGGTTATTACTGCGGCTGAGGCAGCAATAGAAGCCATTTGGGTCGATGATAAATCTAATTAGATTAGATATAGTTCTGTTAGCAGCTGAGCTAGGCGTCAGCATAGGCTAAAGAATTAATGGTCTCATCAACGATCCAGATATATACTTCGACTATTCATCTGATTCGTTCGGATCATACATCGCGGTGATGTGATGATCGAAAAAATTGCATCAGACGATAATCATGCCAATCCGCTGACGAAAGCCTTTCCTCAGCAGTTTGAGCGAACCGTACATAGTTCGGGTGTATGACACTCGAGTGACTGGCTATAGGCCAAGTGGGAGATTGTTGGACAATTATGACCCATAGCGTCACTATTTGTACAGATCATGGTATTATTGTACAAATTAACTATGTGATAAAGAAATTGCACTCTTATAATTTGTGATTAGATCACCTAGATGTATAAATGATAGGAGGTCCCTATGATTAGTTCCTGGATTGAGATGATATGAGACAGTATCAGTCCACGAAGGATTAATCATTAAATAATCCATAGTCGTAGTATTATCGAGATTGGACATCGATAATGCGGAATAGACTAGTATTACACTTGTGCGCGTTGTGGGAGCAAAACAGCATAGTTCTCATATATTTAAGTATTGGATACTTATGCAAGTGTAATAGGAGGTTGTGTTTTACCGATGGTACGGAAAATAGCTTCGCTCTGGATAGACCCCTCAGAATTCCATTGGTAGTATGACTATGTGTCTATGGAAGTCCGAAATCAGGGTAGGTGTATTTGGTCTTAACTTGAGACTTGCACCGCTAATACTTGCGACAATCAATATGCTTTGGTTTTGGTCGTCCAGGGCTTTAACCGGTTCTGTGTACGCCTCTGCTGGGTATATTGACAATCGTAGTGTATTGGGTGTGATGTCAAGACGGAAGTATCACTCCAGTCATAGTGGAGATGATGTCACGTAGGATACGGAACTAGTACTCTTAAGTACTGCAGTCATCGGGATGATATGACTAGGTCATGTTCATCCGATTATAGAGACTAGTTACCAGACATCTGACATGTGCTTCGTACGGGGCAGACATAATTCCAGCCCCAGGCCTAGCACGTGACATCCGATACTGGATCGCTATACGCAATAATACGTATACTACGCCTGACATAGATTGTATATTCCAGTAATAATATTTCTGGAGAATTGGGTAGGAACGGTGCTTTGCTAGAAGCCAACCATGTCTTGTAAATTCGTAAGCACGTGGTACGAGGTACGCACTTAATCGGATAGTCCGATAACCGGATTTACTGCCAACATATCCAGAGGTCTCTTGGGTCGCTTCCCAAAGATTCACCGATGACAGTTGACTTAAACTAGAATTAATCTGGGATTAATTTAGAATTAATCTGGGATTAATTTAGAGAGAGAAAATTAATCTGGGATTAATTGAGGCTTTATTTAATCTGGGATTAAATGTGTTCGGAAGAGAGAGAACGTGATTAATTTGGAATTAATCGGTAAAATAAATTTAATAGTTAAATTTGATTTTTCTATTTAATTTATTTGCATGGGCTAAAATTAATATATCAGATATATTAATATGAATTGGATTTCATTACGAAATTAAAGTTGGACTTTAATACGAGCGAACAGATTAATTTAGAATTAATTCGTAAACGGCTTTCGTAATATATTTACGAGGCGTCGTCATTTAGTTAAATTAGATTTAATTATTTAGCGACGAAAATTCAGTTAATCGGATTAAACGAATCCGAGCTGCGGCAAACATTCGTAGAATCCATTTGAATTTTGAATTCAAATGTGGGGCCCACTTCACATGTGGTAGTTGGGAGGGTAGTTGGCATTTATGCCAAGCCACCAACTTTCCAACTACCTTGGAATGGTTTTGGTGAAACCATTTACCCAACCATCTTGTTTAGGTAAAAGGGTAAATTGGTTTTACCAAAAGGCATCTCTCTCTCTCTCATTACACAACAAGTGAACACAAATCAAACCCTAGAAACACCATGTTTGGGCGTGAGCTTCCTCCATCTCTTCACTTTGATTTTGTTGCAAAATCAAACTAGCTAGCACTTCAAAAAGTCTTCTAAGGTGATAGGGAAACCAACTCAAAGCTTGGAATCAACACAAAGATTGGATCTTGGAGATATTCATTCAAAAACTCAAAGCTTAGAATCAACACAAAGATTGGATCTTGGAGATCTTCATTCAAAATTTTAAAAGCTCAAATCCATTCAATGTAAGTAATTTCGCAACTTATATTGAATTTATGAACACATTTTCTTGCTTATTAGATCTTTGGCATGTTCTAGGAACACTAACATATGAATGCTCTGAATTATATTGCTATGTATAGGATCAGTGTCACCACTTTTTGAGTTGGCTTTGCAGTTATAATTAGAAAAGATGAGCCCATAACATGTCTAATGATTAAAGATTTTGGTGAGTGGAGAGTATCACCACGTGGAGTAGGTGTAATTGTTAACAAAAAGGGTTACAATAGTTGAAAGATTAAGATGGAAACATGAGACGTGTCTTGGGCTTTCCATGTCTTTAAGGCTGGATTGTTTTCTTGGGCCTTATCTATCCACAGATGCGAAATGAAAAGATAATCTTACCCTTGGGCCCAAATTTGGCCTGTATACTACTCAGGTTGATATGAAATTAAAATGATGAACTCTAATTTCGTATAATGATATTTTCTGGTTTTTTTTTGTTAATGGCAATACTGGTTTTTCTTGTTACATACATGGGTTTCAGATCATAATTTGGATATATAGGTGTGTTTTTGGATTCATGTTTGGATGTGAAAAGCATGCATTTTGGGATTTTTGGTGTGTTTGCCCTGATAATATTTGCAAATTTAATGTTTCGCCATTGTTATGGAGCTTAAAGCTTTTTAGGGTTATTCATTTGATATGGATAATATAAAGAACCCTAAATATATATATTAAGCTCTACTAACCTCGAAGTAAAATTAAAAAACTCATAAGATACCTTGAACTATCCTCCCCCCTCGAGTCGTTCATTGGCAGGAATGTCAGACTCTGATTCTTCCTCCCCAACTCCCCTCAACGTCATTCCTCCTCTCGCACCTGTCCCACATCATACCAAGCCCATCAGCATGGAGGACAATGATTACAACACATCCCCAATTCCATATGAAGAGGAAAATGAGTCCTACTTGGTCAGGATAGCCCGACCCGACCCAACGCCTACTCTCTTGGACTTCATCCTCTTGGATATGGACAAAGCTTCCTCTATCACCCCAAAGATCTGGAACAGCTCAAGGATAGATTCAACATTCCCGATCAGATCATTCTGGAGGTGCCCGAGGAATTGGATCAAGCCAGCTGACCAGAAGGTGATTATGTGGCTCTCTACGTAGCTTTCTTTGATTGTGGCCTCTGTCTGCCCATGCAAGGGTAATTCACCAAGATATTGGCAGCAATGAATCTGGCCCCATGCCAATTAAATTTGAATGGATATAGAGTACTGGCCAGACTTTACGTGATTTGGAGTTGATCCGATCTGGGTGAGCAATCGGTCAAAGAAATAAAGAGGCTCTATCGCATGAATGCAAACCCCAAGGATCATAAAGATTGGTATTACTTGTCCCAATATGTTAGGGGCAAGCCTTTGATCACCAATCTCCCGGCCACCAACAAGTTTTTCAAGGACAAATAGTTTTGGACTATGAGAGTATGGGGCAGAACCCAGACCATCTCAGGTGAAGAGATCACTGTCCCCACTGTCGTCCGAATTGGAGGTAAAGACCCGCCCTCCATTCTTCTTCTTCTTCTTCTTCTTCTTCTGCTTTATTTCCTTAAGTTTTTTTTAACCTTTACTAACCCAAATTTACCTTTTGTAGCCTGCTGGGGGGACCCCTCGAAAGTTCATCATAAAGTTGGGGCTAGAGTGAGGGTCGCATCTCAGTTCACTGGCCATTACAAAGATCTCCTCAACCCTTCGAACTTTGCTGACGTGGGACTGATCTCGGGCACTCCACCGCCACATTCCTGAAAAACCAATAGATACTAACCGACTGATCCATTTTGCTGCTTTTGATTCGCTGTTCACTACTGTCCATCGTGCTTTTTACTTTACTGTTTTCCTACCTGTTCTTTTATCATTTTCAAAATCTAACACTTATATTTTTGGAGATATGTCTGGAAAGAGGCAAACTCCCCTACAAGTAGCGCAATATGCCATGCTCAAGTCTATGGGTGAGTCAAGCGACCATTGTTTTCCAGACCACCCTAATCCTCGCGTTAGAGAAATAAAAGTGACTGATGTACACCACGACCCTTGTTTTCCAGACCACCCCCACCAAGCCAAACACAGACACCGCCAGTCCAAACCTCCCAAACTCCAACACCAGCACGTCAACCCTCCAAAAGGCGCCTCCATCGGGTCGAAAATGAGGCCTCTTAAAGAAGTGCCCAAGCGGGGTATTCGGAAAAAGGCCAAGGCCGACAGAAGCAAGTCTACAGCTTCCTAAATTACAAAAGAACAACCCGTACTCTGGGGGTGGAGGATTTACCTAATGATGCGAGGGAAAATATGGCTCACCTCCTCCCAACCATCAACCATCTAGTCCAGAACGTGGACTTCAACAGGGTTGTGGCCTACAAGGCCATCTCCCCTAATAAGGTCATCCAGAAATGGGCCACCTTCAAGATAAGATAATTCATGACTTAGCTTCCTCTTTAGTTACCTGTTAACAATTATTATTTACTGATAAACTGACCTAATCCCTTAATGAACAACTGATATACCTCATGGCCACAAACATAGATGTGCTCTCAAGCACCATTGCCGTGGGTGGCCAGACCCAAATGCTTTAAAATCAACTAATTGAGAAGGAGAATGAGATGAACAAAAATCTTGATGAAGCTCAGGACGAGATGGATTCCCTCCGTCGTGCAATTAAAGTTACAAAGAAGGAGAACGATGAGGCCCGGACTGAGGCTGCTTCAAAAACTCACGAGCTTAAACTGCAGCGACCTAAGATAGTTACAATCGAGAGCAAGCTCGATGGAAAGGAAACCTATTTCACTCAAGCTAAAAATAAGATGAGCCAGACAAGGTGAGAACTGGACAACACTCGGAGAGAATTGGCCAATACCCGGAGTGAACTAAATAGTCTGCAGGTCGACCTCATTGACCGCATTGAAAGAACCAAGGTTGATGTGAATATTGAGGGACTCGAGGAGTCCATTGAGCTAATTGGGATGGTCTACCCTGACCTGAATTTGAGCATGCTTCACAAGGTCTTAAAAGTTGCCAAATGGAAAATGGCCCGGGAAGAGGCCTTCGACACAGCCCAATAAGAAACTGAAGCAATCTCTGACCCAAATCTTCTATCTACAGTGCCTCATACCACCGAAGACAATCCTGACCCTTCGTCATCAACTTTTATAACCAAGCTTTGAATTCTTAATCAATAAATTTTTTAATCAACTTTTAGATGGGATTAATCCAATTTGTCTAAATATGCATATTAGGTGTAACTAATCAACTTTTTCTAACAACTTGATTAATCCAATTATATTAAGTCAAAGTCTAACCACTTGATTAATCCAATTAAATCAAGCCAAAGACTAACCACTTGATTAATCCAATTAAATCAAGCCAGATACAACTATTAATGCATATTTTATAATTACCAAAATATCTTCCAATTGTAGAGATATTTATGAAATTATAATAAAGCCCTTGTGTGATTACAAATTTGGATTAATATAATTAATCACAATTGGTCTAGTAAATAATTAATGTTATCCAATAATACTTAATTAATTTGATTGGTAATTATAATATCAAATATTATTTCTTATCAAACATAATCGGCTACCCAAGTTCTCAACGAGTACACTTCATATTGTGAAACTCTCTAAGTCCAGACACATTCTTCATATAAGCCTAGCTCATATGTACGTAATTCGGCCACCTCCGAAATTACGAACACGAATAACCCTTTCTAAACTATACAAGTTGAGGTCATCATATATGTTTAATAATCCTTTCGTCGTAGGCTGTCTGAATAGGAAACATAGATTACACCTCAAGTTTCAAAGACAGATTTCTCATATTGCCGACATATCTACGTTTCTTTACAACTAATCAGAATACTATTTTGGATATATATGTGATCAACCTTAGGTGTTCGAATTTGGCCAAAGTCTTAAGAATCGCGACTCACTAATATGGATACCTTAACCCCTTATTGTTCACATACATGCCGATAAATACTATCTTGATACACACTTGATTAACGAATGCATCAGTCAACACCCAATGAACATATAACGGTCAAACCATGAAAGGTCTCTAACGTACATGGCATCAAAATATGGATGATCACACACAAAATCAATGTTATCATATTGTAAAAGGATCACATATGCTACTCAACTCAATGAGATTCCCATTGATGATGGTGTATACTTCCAACTATTAGGAATCACCTGTGAGTCATTTAATATTCATTCCAACGAATACCTACATGTCTATATGAGCTTCCTTTACTCATGGTACATTGGGTTATACCATTGGAACTCTAATTCCAATATGCGGCAAGTGATAGTCTTCTAGGTTATAGGAATCCGACCGCATTCCAAAACCAATGACTAGGAATATATATTTTTAGAATAATTTATAATAGTAATATTATTCCAATGACGGACCACCCAGTGTCCAGTATTACTACGTGACTATTTTAAGACCGGTATCATTCTCAACCACACACACACACACACACATATATATATATATATATAAACTAATATGTGTCATTAAAAAAAATTAACATGCATCAATCAATTAACAAACTAAAAATCAGAACTTAAACCATGAAATTTAGAAAAACCTGGAAAATTTGAAGATGATAAAATAGAATCCAAGCCGAGTTGCCTCTGTCCTTAAGAACTTATTAGCCCCGCCTCGGTGCTCTACGGATGGTTTTGTGGCTAACGTTCTCCCAGGATTACTTGGATGCTTCATGTAGAAGGGGCACTCCTTTAACAAGAACTTGAATAAAGAAATGGAGGAAACTCTCTTTGAAGATGACTCTCTAATACAATGGAAGACTTATATGTATTTCTATATTTTAAGAATGAACCCAAAGCCTCTTTATATATGCATGGAAGGGTGCCTTTGAGGGTACCATTTGGTTTGAGGTGTAACCCTCCTAAGGATATACCCATTCCCTTCTGCCTTTTGAAACCTAGAGGCTCATCCTTCCAATTTAGAGGACATGTCCCTTCATCCTTGTGCCTTTCCCATAAGGCACTACTTAAGGGACATGTCTCTCCTACTTATACTACAAAAATTTAGAGAATTTACAACATTATGCACTTAAAAGATATTAACACAATAATTACCATTAACTGATTGAAATGAAATGTAGTTATTTTATTAATAAAAAATAAAATATAATGTACAATATATTATTCAGATTGGCGCTCCAAACACCAACTCCAACAAACTCCCACTTGCTTAGTACAATCCGGATGGTATCGAAGTCCTATCTCCTCCACATGCTTATCAAATAACTTAAGAGGTAAGGCCTTAGTAAGCGGGTCTGCTATGTTGTCTTGTCCTTGAATCTTCAAGAACACTATGTCTTTTCATTCGATAATTTCTCTAATCACGCGATATTTCCTTTATACGTGTTTAGATTTGGAATGCGTTCTTGGCTCTTTAGCTTGTGTAATGGCTCAGCTATTCTCACAGTTTATTAGGATCAGATCCATAATACTAGGAATAATGCCTAGTTTTGTGATAAAATTTCTAATCCAAACAGATACTTTAGCAGCTTCTGAAGCTGCTATAAATTCCGCCTCAGTGGTGGAATCAGCTGTAGAGCCTTTTTTTAACATCGCCAACTAACTGCACTGCCATTAATGTATATTTTCTATCATCCAGATCTCCTTGGAAATTGGAGTCTATATAACCCTTAAGTTGTAGCTCATCTTCTCTATAAATTAGAAAGCCCAATGCTCATCACCTGGATCAGATTGATATCAGCTAGTCACACTAAAGATGAAACTAATATCGAGTCTTGTATATAACATAACATATATAATGCTTCCAATACAAGAAGCATATGACAAGTTAGAAATTCTAACACTTTATTCCTCAGTTTTGGGAGTCATTTTCTTTGAAAGATATATGTCGTATCGAAATGGTACATTTACTGCCTTATAATTTGTAAAATCGTACTTTTCTAATATTTTATTTATGTACATGATTGCGAAAACCCTATAAGCTTCATGTCTATATCCCTGTAGAGCCTTATACCTAGTATATAGAAAGCTTGTTGGACAATTATGACCCATAGCATCACTATTTGTAAAAGACATGATGTTTTTGTACAAATTAACTATGTGACAAAGGAAATTACTCTTTTATCATTTTGTAATTGGATTACTTGGATATATAAATGATAAAAGTCATTATGATTAGTTCTGGATTAGTAAGATATGAGACAATATTAATCCATGTACGATTTAATCATTAAATATCCATAGTCGTATTATTATCGAGACTGGACATCGATAATGCGGAATAGACTAGTATTACACTTGTGCACGTTATGGAAGCTTAATGACATAGTTCTCATATATTTAAGTATAGGATATTTATGCAAGTGTGATAGGAGGTTCTGTTTGCCATTGGACCGGGAACAGCTTCGCTCTGGATAGACCCCTCAGAGTCTCATTGGCAGTATGACTATGTGTCTATGTGAATCCGAATCAGGGTAGGTGTATGTGGTCTTGACTTGAGGCTTGCATCGCTAATACTTGCGACAATCAGTATACTTTGGTTTTGATCGTCCGGAGCTTTAACATGTTCTGTGTACGCCTCTTCTGGGTATACTGAGAATCGTAGTGTATTGGATGTGATGTCTAGAGATGGCAACAGACCCGGACCCGGCCCTGGTCCGCATGGACCCGGACGACCCAGGTCCGGAAAGACCCGTGTCCGAAATTAAAAAATCCGGACCCGGGTATTTAAAATTAAGACCCGGGTAGACCCGGGTCCGGAAAAATAAAAATATAAAATATAAAATAAATTAGATTTTAATAAAAAAATATAAAATATTATGCACATATATATATATAATAGAATTTAATAAAAAAATTATAAGAATTGAAATAAAATTGACAAAATACCGATTATAGAGACTAGTTGCTAGTGAACCGATATATGCTTCGTACGGGGCAGACACGATTCCATCCCTAGGCCTAGCATGTGACATCCGATACTGGATCGTAAATACGCAATATATTGTATATTACGCCTGATACAGATTGTATATTCCTCGTTGAATGTTTCTGGAGAATTTGGTAGGCATTGTGCTTTGCTAGAAGCCAACCATGTCTTGTAAATCGGTAAGAACATGGTACCGGGTACGCACGTGTCGGATAGTCCGACAACCGTATTTACTGCCAACATATCCAAGGATCTCTTGGGTCGCTTCCCAAAGATTCACCGATGACATTTGACTCGAACAGAATTAATCTGGGATTAATTATGAGAGAGAAAATTAATCTGGGATTAATTACGGTAAGAATTAATCTGGGATTAATTATGAGAGAGAAAATTAATCTGGGATTAATTACGGCAAGAATTAATATGGGATTAATTATGAGAGAAAGAATTAATCTGGGATTAATTGCGGTAAGAATTTATCTTGGATTAAATTCGTCTGGAAGAGAGAACGCGATTAATTTGGAATTAATCGGCAAAGTAAATTTAATAGTTAAATTGGATTTTACTATTTAATTTATTTAATTAGGCTAAAATAATATTGGATATATTAATTGAAATTGGATTTCAATGCGGAATCGAAATTGGATTTTAATTCAAGCGAACGAATTAATTTGGAATTAATTCGCAAGCGACTTTCATAATAATTTTGCTAGGCATTATTATTTAATTAAATTGGATTTAGTTAGGTCGCAACGAAAAATTCATTTAATCAGATTAAACGAACCCGAGTCTAAAGTGTGTTGTGTAAGTCAACCAAATTTAGAATTTGAAATTGGGTGGGACCCACAACTCACATCACTTGTCAACTTGTGATGTAAGTGGTTGGCAATAAAGTAAATTGGATTTATTACACATCACACCTACCAAGTCTTAATAACTTTGGTAATTGTTTTTGGAAAACACATCAATATTCACCATCTTCTCTCTTCTCCCTTCAATGGCTGAATTCTTCCTATCTTCCCTTTGAATTTTTGTTGCAAAAATTCATCAAAGATAGCACTTTGAGAGTCAAAGAAAGGTGATAGGGAAACTCACCCAAGAGTTTGGAACTCAAAAGGATGGCTTGGAGCTTCTACATCCCACGAAAAGTTTTGAACTTCAACCAATCAATGTAAGTTTTTCCGCAAACTTTCTTGATATATTCACACACGAATCAATTTTAGAGATCCTTGGCATGTCTAGGACACTAACAATGGTATCAGAGCGCCAATCTAAACTTGATTTGAATTTTAGGGTTCTAAACTTTAATTTGGGGATTTTATGCTTGGAGTGTGAAAATTCTAAATTGGTTGTTTGGTTGTGTTTGGATGATGATGAATTGAATTTGTGCATAATTGGATTTGTTAAAAATTGATTAGATTAATTTTCCCCAAATTCACACGCATGGCCGAATGGTACCCTAGAAAAGGTTCATGGTGATTTTTTGAATTTGACAATTGGATATGTTAATTGGCATGAAATTGAATGTTAATTGTTGATTTAATTGGATTGAAATCAAAATTGGATGTTAATTTCATGTATTGTCGTGAGCTTGAGCATGTTGGAATGAGTTGATTTTGCTTCCATTTGTGTTGGACATGAATTGAAATATTAAGCATTATTAATTGGATTAATTAGTGTTTTGGAAACATTAGATTAATTGATTAATTATGCCTATTACACTTTAATTTGAATTAATGTGTTTTTGGAATATTATGTTAATTTAATTTGTTGTAATTGGACTAATGGGCTTGGTTGGGCCAAGTTTGGTTTTGGTCAATTGTGTTGGATCCAATTGGGCCTAAAACCATTTCCATAAAGTCCAAAATATGACATTGGGCCTTTAATAATTTAATTGGGCCTAATGGTCTGTGGCATATGGTGATTCCTAAATTGAGCCTTGACATCTTGGGTTAGATCCATAATTGCCAAAGCCCATGCCTAAAGAATTAATTGAAAGCCCATTGGATTTTAATTGAATAATATTGGATGCTAATTGGGCCTTTGAGACCCATTTAGATTGGATTTGGAATCCAAGTCTAAAAAGCACTATTAAAAGTGTAATTATTTAATTTAGAATTAAAAATGAATTAGTATTGGATACAATTTAAATTGGATTTAAAATTGTAGTTCGATATAATTCAAGAATACGTACTTTGAGTATTTATTCTTAAACGAGTTGGACTCGCGCAAATCAAATCGTTGTTTGAACATTGGATGGTCATTAATCAAAGATTAATTAATTGGATTAGATTGATTGACATCATGCTTTGTGTGAATACTTGGATTTATTTGTATGAATAATGTATATCAGATGGATATTAGTCGGGTGGGGGCAAAATTGGAAATTGTTGTAAGTATGGTACTTATTTATTAAATTGGACCCGCGTGTCCAGCCTTTCACCTACTTATCTCATTGTATTTCTCTTCTCACCAATTCCCCTCAATGCAAATGAGGTTTCTCTAATGTATTATGTAATTGGGTAGAAGTATGTAAAGTGCTAGCGGGAGAGAGGAAATAGAGTGATTTGTTCTAGGAACAAATTGTATTATATAACCATCTGCATATCATTATTAATTTTATTCGCGCCTTATTATGCTTTTAGAATACATGTTTAAGGGTGTATGATGAGACCTAATCAAAGAAAATAAATTGGTTGCCAATTTACACGAAAAACCTTCATTTTAATATTAAGCGTTTTCCTTCCATTGAGTGGTTCTCTCTCAAAATCCAAGATTGGCATTGGTTTGTTGGCCAAAGTAAAGATCATTGTCCATCGCGGATGTGTTTGAACCACGAAAGCTTTGTTACATATCGCATGTCTTGGGCAGTTGTAATTTGTTGGCCAAAGTCAATGTCACTTCTGTACATCGACGTGGATTACAAAGCTTTCCCACTGTCAATGGGTCGCGCTTAACTGGAATCATTAAGCTTGTTGAGCCAAAGCCAAGGCTTAGTTGATTCAGAGGAAAATGTTAGGAATATATATTGGATATATATCTCGGACTTGGAGGTCCACCTACCGGATCTAGGAACTGGATGGGATCCAATTGATCTTAGAGATCTACCTAATTAAGTTTCATACAGCTTGTTGGCCAAAGTCAAGGTTGTGTGTTATTTAACGGGATCCTAGCCCACTAGGAAACTGGGTTTCCCGAGTACTCAACAGAGGGTTAGAGGCTCGCCGAAAAATAGTGGGAGACTAGTATTAAATTTGTAATTTCGTTTAATACTTGCTAAACGCGCTCTTTTAGTTTTATTTATCGTCGTTATAAATATATTAATTGGACTAATATTTGTTTTATTGCTTTCTTTGAATAGTTAGACTGTACAAGACACTACTCCACTTGTAGTTGGTTATATAGTTGGATTATAGTAACCATTACATTTTGAGTGTACCCGATATCGTTGATTGAATAGATAGACTATTGCAATCGAGATGGCTGGAAAGATTAGCGTTAGGGACATCGTCATGAGTGATAATGTCTTTAACGGCTCCAATTTTCCAGATTGGGAGATGAATCTCAGGATAGTCCTGGGAGCCGAGAAGTTACTATATGTCATAGAGAAACCTATCGGGCCTGAGCCCGGATTTGAGCAAACAATAGAGCATGAGTTTTGGAAGACTCATCGTGATGATAACTTTAGCGCTCAATTTGTAATGCTTGACGTAATGACTTCTCAATTTCGTAGTCAGAACAAAAGATTGAATCATTATAATATGATGTTGAAATTGAAGGATATTCATAGGTCTAATCTTAGATCCCAGAAGCATGAGTTGCGAAAGAAGCTCTTTCGCTCGCGTATGTCAGAGGGTACATTTGTCGAGCACTATGTGTCGCAGATGATTGCTGACATCGAACAGCTACGTCAGCTGGGAATAACCTTCGAGGCCGAGACTTCCATAGATTTGATCTTACAGTCTTTGCCCGAGTGCCGGGGCGGGTTCGTCATGAACTACAATATGATGAACCAAGAAAAGACTCTTGGAGAGTTAATGATGATGCTGAAAGAAGCAGAGCCAGAGCTTCTAAAGGGCAAGAAGCGTGAGGCGCACCTTACTTCGACATCCCAGATGGCCAAGGCTTGGCCGAAGGCTTCTGGGGGTGTGAAGAAAAGGAAGAAAATGGGCAAGGCTAAATCATCACAGTATTCTAGGAAGACTAAGGACATATCCCAAGATGTGTGCCTACATTGTAGCAAATGGGGTCACTGGAACCGTGACTGCCGTGAGTACAAGGTGGAGTTGATGGAAGTGAAGACGGGAAAGGCTCCGGCTTCAGGTATGTTTGTTATAAACATGTCCACTACTGGTTTTAAAAATTGGATTTTTGATTCTGGATATGGTACTCACATATGTACTAATGTGCATGATCTGCTGATTAGCAGGATACTGGCTTCAGGCGAGATCGACCTACGAGTCGGAATCAGGACGAGAGTCGCTGTTTTGGCCATTGGGACCTATGTTTTGAACCTATCATTGGGGCATGTAATTACATTAGGTGACTGTTATTTCGTACCTAGTTTGACTAGGAACATCATCTCTGTATTTTGTTTAACCCGTTGCGGGTGTACCTTTATATTCTGGAATACTAAGTGTTTTGTATATAAAGATAACATTTTGATATGTACAACAGATGTTAATAATAGTATTTATATTTTGAATATAAATGAATCTCAAACATATAATATGACAAACAAAAGCTCAAACTGAGTAATTCTGATGAGACTTATTTGTAGCATTGTCGTATGGGATTCATTAAAAAGACTCGTATATCCACTCTTTGGAAGAGTGGATACTTGGACGGATTTGATCTTAATTCATATGACGTCTGTGAATCTAGTTTATTAGGCAAAGTGCTTAAAACATCTTTTAACGGTAAAGGTGTAAGTGTCACTGAGCTGTTAGCCCTCATTCATGGTGACGTATGTAGGCCCATGTCTAGCCAGGATAGAGGTAGATATGAATACTTCGTAACCTTTACGGATGTTGCATCGCGTTATGGTTATGTGTATCTTATGACACACAAGTCAGAAACTTTTGAAATATTCAAAGAGTTTCGACATGAAGTAGAGAAAAACAGACCGACAAAAGTATTAAAACATTACGGTTAGTTGAAAGAGTGTGGTATTCTTTCACAGTGGACTCCTCCCGGAACACCTCAATTGAACGGTGTGTCCGAACGGAGAAATCGAACTTTGTTGGACATGGTAAGGTTAATGCTTAGTCGCACTAAGCTACCAATTTCCTTATTAGGATACACATTGAACAGTGCAATACTTATTTTGAATAAAGTTCCGTCAAAATCTGTTGGACAGACTCCATATGAAATATGGACAGGAAAGAAACCAGGTTTCTCATTCCTGAAGATTTGGGAATGCTAGGCATACGTTTGGAAGGTACCAAACTAGAACCCAAATCAGATAAATGCCTATTTGTAGGATATCCTAGGGAAACCAAAGGATATTACTTCTATCACCCACAAGAGAACAAAGTATTTGTTGCTCTACATGCGATTTTCCTTGAGAAGGAATTCCTAAATGCAGTGGTTAGTGGGAGGAAAGTAGAACTCGATGAAAATTGGAGTGATACTGTTCCTAGCACAGAATCCTTAACGGAACATGAACAGTTCATCAGGGATGAGACTGTACCACAATCTTCGAATACACAAGAACCACGTAGATCGGAGAGAGTCAGAAAACAACATGAGAGGTATGGGTTTCTGATCTCACCTCATGTAGATATTAATCTTATTGAAGATAATGAACCGGCTACGTATGAGGAAGCGATACAAGGTATCGACTCTGCTTTATGGCAAGAGGCCATGAAGTCGAAATGGATTCCATGTATACAACCAAGTTTGGACACTGGTTGATGTATCAGAAGGCATTGTGCCTATTGGTAGCAAATGGGTCTTCATGGTGAATACAGACATGGATGGCAACATACAAACGTACAATGCTTGGCTTGTATCGAAAAGGTATCGTCATCAACATGGTGTCGATTACGACAAAACCTTTTACCCGTTGCCATGATTAAATCCATTCGGATAATGCTTGCTATTGCTGCATATTTGGATTATAAAATATGGCAGATGGACGTCAAAATCGCTTTCCTTAACAGAAACCTTTTGGAGGATGTTTATATGTAACAGCCTGACGGTTTTGTTGTGCCAAAACATGCAAACAAGGTTTGCAAGTTAAATCGATCCATTTATGGATTGAAGCAAACATTGCGTTCTTGGAACCAACGTTTTGATGAGATCATAATGGTATATGGTTTCATTCAAAACGAAGATGATTCTTGTGTATATAAGAAGGTTAGTGGGAGTGCACTGACAATGATTGTCCTATATGTTGATGATGTATTGCTTCTTAGCAATGACATTCCCATATTAAAATCGGTGAAAGCTTGGCTTTCATTAAAATTCTCCATGAGAAACTTGGGAGAGGCAACCTTTATTTTAGGAATAAGGATCTACTGGGATAGATCTAAAAGTTGTTGGCACTCTCCGAGAGCTCGTACATTGACAAAGTGTTGAAGAGATTCAACATGGATCAGTCCAAGATGGGCTGCTTCCGATGTCACATGGCGTCTCTCTATCTAAGGACATGTGTCCTAAAACTCAAGATGAGAGAGATTCAATGAATCGGATCCCGTTCGCTTAAGCAGTCGGATCGATCATGTATGCCATGACATGTACGCGACCTAATGTCTCATATTCAACAACAAAAGAGGAATATATTGTTGCGGCTGAGGCAGCAAAAGAATCATTTTGGATTTTTAAATTCCTAATTGGATTAGGAGTAGTTCTGTTAGCAGCTGAGCTGGGCTACAACACAAGCTAAGGAATTACGGTCTCATCAATGATCCAAATATGTAGTTCGATGGTTTCATCTGATTCGAGAGATCACACATCGTGGCGATGTGTAGATCGAAAAACCATTTCAGATGATAACCTTGTAGATCCGCGGACGAAAGCTATATCTCAGCAAAAGTTTGAGCGACCCGTATATAGTTCAAGTGTTAGACACTTAAGTGATTGGTTATAGGCCAAATGGGAGATTGTTGGACAATTATGACCCATAACATCACTATTTGTAAAAGACATGGTATTTTTGTACAAATTAACTATGTGACAAAGGAAATTACTCTTTTATCATTTTGTAATTGGATTAGTTGGATATATAAATGATAAAAGTCCTTATGATTAGTTCCGGATTAGTAAGATATGAGACAATATTAATCCCCGAACTGTTTAATCATTAAATATCCATAGTCGTAGTATTATCGAGACTGAACATCGATAATGCTGAATAGACTAATATTACACTTGTGCGCGTTATGAAAGCTTAACGAAATAGTTCTTATATATTTAAGTATTGGATACTTTATGCAAGTGTGATAGGAGGTTCTGTTAGCCGTTGGACCGGGAACAGCTTCGCTCTAGATAGACCCCTCAGAGTCCCATTGGTAGTATGACTATGTGTCTATGGGAATCCGAATCAGGGTAGGTGTATGTGGTCTTGACCTGAGACTTGCATCGCTAATACTTGCGACAATCAGTATACTTTGGTTTTGGTCGTCCGGAGCTTTAACAGGTTCTGTGTACGCCTATTCTGGGTATACTGAGAATCGTAGTGTATTGGGCGTGATGTCAATATGGAAGTATCACTTCAGTTATATGGAGATGATGATCACGCAGGGATACATAACTAGTACTCTTAAATGTTGCAGCTATTAGGATAGTATGACTAGGTCATGATTATCCGATTAAAGAGACTAGTTGCTAGTGAACCGATATATGCTTCGTACGGGGCAGACACAATTCCAGCCCTAGGCCTAGCGTGTGACATCCGATACTGGATCGTAAATATGTAATACATTGTATACTACGCCTGATACAGATTGTATATTCCTCGTTGAATATTTCTGGAGAATTGGGTTGGCATGGTGCTTTGCTAGAAGTCAACCCTGTCTTGTAAATCGGTAAGAACGTCGTACCGGGTACGCACGTGTCGGATAGTCCGACAACTGTATTTACTGCCAACATATCCAGGGATCTCTTGGGTCGCTTCCCAAAGATTCACCTATGACATTTGACTCGAACAGAATTAATTTGGGATTAATTATGAGAGAGAAAATTAATCTGGGATTAATAATGGCAAGAATTAATCTGGGATTAATTATGAGAGAGAAAATTAATCTGGGATTAATTACGGCAAAATTAATTTGGGATTAATTATGAGAGAAAGAATTAATATGGGATTAATTGCGGTAAGAATTTATCTGGGATTAAATTCGTCTTGAAGAGAGAACGCGATTAATTTGGAATTAATCGGCAAAGTAAATTTAATAGTTAAATTGGATTTTACTATTTAATTTATTTAATTGGGATAAAATAATATATTGGATATATTAATTGAAATTGGATTTCAATGCGGAATTGAAATTGGATTTTAATTCAAGCGAACGAATAAATTTGGAATTAATTCGCAAGCGACTTTCGTAATAATTTTGCTAGGCATTATTATTTAATTAAATTGGATTTAATTACGTCGCAACGAAAAATTCATTTAATCGGATTAAACGAACCCGAGCCCAAAGTGTGTTGTATAAGCCAACCAAATTTGGAATTTGAAATTTGGTGGGACCCACAACTCACATTACTTGTCAACTTGTGATGTAAGTGGTTGGCAATAAAGTAAATTGGATTTATTACACATCACACCTACCAAGTCTTAATAACTTTGGTAATTGTTTTTGGAAAACACATCACTATTCACCATCTTCTCCCTTCAATGGCCGAATTCTTCCTATCTTCCCTTTGAATTTTTGTTGCAAAAATTCATCAAAGCTAGCACTTTGAGAGTCAAAGAAAGGTGATAGGGAAACTCACCCAAGAGTTTGGAACTCAAAAGGAGGGCTTGGAGCTTCTACATCCAACGAAAAGTTTTGAACTTCAACCGATCAATGTAAGTTTTTCTGCAAACTTTCTTGATATATTCACACACGAATCAATGTTTAGAGATCCTTGGCATGTCTAAGACACTAAAAAAAGCTTCACCCATAATTTTAATGGAGAAGCTCTTGCAAAGGTAGATTTTCTCACTTTGCATCAATCCTATATCATTCCCAATTAAATGTTCTTTCTTATAAACACACGGTTCTTCCTTGTTCTTGATGGATCCAAATAATCTAATTATCTCATCAAAATGACGATTCCAGCGTCGAAATGCTGGTTTAAGTCCATAAATAGACTTCTTAAGCTTGCAGACTAAGTTTGAAGTCTCAATGCCTCCTCGAGAAATCCATTTAGGAAAGCCATTTTCACCTTCATCTATCATATCTCATAATCATGATAAACAACAATAGGTAAAAGTAACCTAATGGATTTTAGCATGGCGACTGTGAAAAAGTTTCCTCATAGTTAATCACAGGACGTTGAGTGTAACCTTTTATTACCAATCGGGCCTTAAAGATTTCCACTTTTCCATCGGGCCCACGCTTCCTTTTATAAACCTATTTACAACTAATAGGTTTAACTCCTTCAGGAAGCTCAATCAAGTCTCATACTTGATTGTCATGCATAGAATCCATTTCAGATTTCATGGCTTCTTGTATTTTCCCGAATTGATATCCAATATCGCCTATTTATACATACTCGGGTCTGTCTTAACCAAGAGAAGAACAACAAGACTCGCATCAGAAAATAAAAATAGTATATTTGGAGGCATCGACACTATACTCGACTTACGTAGAACCTGTGTCAAATATCCTTCACATAGTTGGATCTTTGGTTCCATTTCAGGTTCCTCTAAGTTAAGATCAAACTTATCGAGTTCAATATTTCTATAATTCCCACTTTTTCTCAAAAATTTCTTTTCAAGAAAAGTGGAAAAACAAGCAACAAATACATTTTGTTGCTCAGAATCGTAGAATTGATATCCAAAAGAATTATCAGGATATCCAACGAACCTGTATTTATGCCCCATGGGTTCTACTTTATCCCGCTGCGCAACTCTAACATGCGCGGGACAACCTCAAATCTTTAAGTATCAAAGACTTGGATTTCTACCATACCATGTCTGATAAGGGGTCGTAGAAACAACTTTTGATAGAAATCTGTTAAGTATGTGGGCAGCAGTATATAAACATCACCCCAAAACTAATATGGAAGATCTGTATAGCTCATCATAGGTCGTACCATATCCAATAAAGTGTGATTTCTCCGCTCAGACACACCATTGTGTTTAGGAGTTCCTGGTGGGCTATATTGATTTAGACATCCAAGGTCTTGCCATTGCCAACTCTAAGATGGATCTCCAATGTGTTAAGCCTTCTTTTAACCCACATAACCTGCATGGAGTTGAAAATATGAGTGGGACTACCAGTGTCTAACATCTAACCACAGTTTGTATCTAAGGCTAATGAGATTTCAATAATAGGAAAAATAGAAAGCGTATCTGAAGGTCATGTTTTTCCTTTCAACTCTAAACAGTCACGTTTTCAGTGTCTAAACTTCTTGTAATGTAGACATTGATTATGATTCTCACACGTCACGCAAGCGCACATATCGCTCAAGTATTATAAAAGATATCGATCCCACGAGGACTTATAACCCACGTTTCTAATTATTGAAACTAATTACTTACAAGTATCTAATTGAAATTTAAATGTGATTGTTGGTTGAGTTGATTATAACTAAAGCAATTAAATAAAACTATGATAAATTCCAAAGGAAATCAATGAAGAGAAAACTTCTAGAGTTGTGAATCCGTCCAGTATTATTCTGAAGATGAATTGGTTTTTCCATACTCATGTAATATATTGGCTCATTAACTTGGAACACTAAGATATCCACAAGCCTCTTTCGATGGTCATGTGCAAACATTCAGAATAAACTAATCAACTATATTTCTATGTCAATTAATCAATCCCAAATTGATTAAGAACAAGATCTAAATATGGCTACACCCGTCCGACATGTATATTTTTATCCTGTAAGGAAATCATTAAGATGAGATCGTGTGTTATTGAATTTAAGGCTAAATCTAAAATATCTTTGTCAAGTTCATCTAAGTTTACCACATCAGTCGTATTGGTGATCAAGCAACAAGAAACATTAAGATCAAGATTCAATAAACAAACCAAAATATCGCATAAGATATAAGAAAACGCAATTTATAAAATCATAAATTTCGGGTTTCATCACAACCCTATATTATAGATTTAGTTATTACACATGCTCATAAACTTTAGATAAATATTCAACAATATAAAAAACATGAAAGAGTTGAAGGGAAGAAGAAATGCTGTCGAGATCGTCAATCATTCGCTCATTGCTGTTGAGTTTCTGAGTTGTGATCATTTGATGTGCTTTGCTTTCTCTCTAAGATCACCTTGGAGGCTCTGAAATTAGGGCCCTAAAAACTGATGTATAAGGCTTGGAACAAGTTATTCTTATATAGGGGTTGTGGTTCATTCTTGAGCACACTTTTTTGACAGTCTGGAAAACGTGGGAGCATCGCGACTCGGTAGATCTAGCGTCACAACACGCATGCCTGTTGTTGTAGCGTTGCGACTCTCTCAAAGTTACATCGCGACGCAAATGGATTAGCATCGCGACGTCCAATAGCCAACGGCACGATATGCTAGAATTAGTAATTCAACACTTTCTGCCTCATTTTTATACTTTGACACGTCTCAATGTACGTTCTGGCATTGGAACGCGCATCATATTTCTAATTTTTGCCTCTATTTGCTCCATATTTTGCCATTTTTGTCCCTCATTGATTCCACTGGGTCTCGATATTATTTTTACCTTCAAAATGAACCTAAAACACATCAAAGTGCTCATAAAACTCGAGATAACATACAACACATAAAGCTAGAGTGGCGATAATATGTGAATATTGGTCGTTCATCAGACATGCATCACGATCTACGTGTAGTATTGCAGTTTTATGCTTTACTGGTTTCAACATCAAGCTATGTTATTATGTATCTAATACATAATTCATCACTATATGTCTCACTAATGAAAACTCACTATAGAAAAACATAGCTTTTGGAGATGATCAAACTTACATAGTAAGGTTGATTCAAAGATCCAATATATTTCTCCTTACTAAAATATTGTGGAGAAATTCCAAAGTTAGCAAGCTTGACTCCAAGATCCAATCTTGATTCCAATACTAGCAAGCTTCATTCCAAGATCCAATCTTGATTTATCATAGTTGAAATATTGTAGAGATCTTCTAAAGCTTCTCTAAACACTTCTTTAACTTAGGCTAATTTCTTTAATTCTTGCTGATATTTAGCTTTCACAAGCTTAATTAAAATATTGCTCAAGCTTGCTATTTATAACAAAACTTATGCAATTTTTGATTAATAAAAATCATAATTAAATATTAGGTAGGCTTAATTCAATATGTAGAATTAGGTGTGACTAATTACCTTTGTCTACCACTTTGTTTTAATCCAATTAAATAAAGAAAAGATTAGCAAATGGATTATTTATATGTCTACCACTTTGATTTAATCCAATTAAATCAAGATAAATACACATATTATTATATTTTTATAATTACTAAAATATCCTCCAATGGTAAAGATATTTATGAAATTACAACAAAGCCTTTATATGATTTTTGATTAATCCAATTCATCTAATTAGGTCAAAGTAAAAAATCAATATTATTAAATAACACTTAATTATTTTGGTTGATAAATATAATATCGAATATTATTTATTATAAAAAATTATCGGCTACCCAAGTGCTCAACGAGTACACTTCATATTGTGGGACTCTCTAAGTCTAGACACATTCGTCATATTAGCCTATTATACATAAGTAATTCAGCCACCTCCAAATTCGCGAAGAACACGAACGACCTTTATGAACTATGCAAGTCGAGATCATCACATATATTTATTAATCCCTCTGTTGTAGGCTATCCGAGTGTGCTTAGGAAATATAGAATACACCGTCAAGTTTTCGAGGCGCACATCTCATGTTGATATGTCCATGATTCTTTACAACTAATCAGAAACCATTTATGATATATGTGATCCACCCTAAGTGATCGACTTTGGCCAAAGTTTTAAGAATGTGACTTACTTACATGGATACATAAACCCCTTATGGTACACATACAGTTCGATGGATCCTATCTTGATACGCACTTGATTAAAGAGTGCATCGGTCCACACCCAACGAACATCTAGAGGCCAGACTATGAAAGGTTTCTGACATACATGACATCTAAGTGTGGAAGATCTCACACAAAATCAATGATATCCTATAGTCAAAGAATCATATATGCTACTCGACTCGAGGAGATTCCTATTGGCGGTGGTGTCAACTTCCAACTTTCAAGAATCACCTGTGAGTCATTCAGTATTCGCTCCAATGAATACCCACATGTCTATACAAGCTTCCAAAGCTCATGGTACATCGGGTTAAACCATTGGAACTCCAATTCTAATATATGACATGTGCTATCTTTTAGGTTATAGGAATCACTGTATTCCAAAACCAACGACTAGGAATATTTACTTTAAAAATAGTTTATAATAGTAATAATATCCCAATATCGGACCATCTAGTTTCCGCTATTACTAAATTACTATTCTAAGGTCGATGTCATTCTTAACATATTTATTTATCAATCTAATATGCATAAGGCCATTACCATTAATAAGGTTTGAAATGAAAATGTAGTTATTTTATTAATAAATAATAAAATATAATGTACAATATATTTATTCGGATTGACGCTCCAAGCACCAACTCCAACAAACTCCCACTTACTTAGTGCCAATCCGGATGATATCGTAGTCCCATGTCCTCCACATGTTTATCGAATAACTTAAGAGGTAAGACCTTTGTAAGTGGGTCTGCTATGTTGTCTATTCCTTGAACCTTCAAAACCACTATGTATTTTCGTTCAATAATCTCTCTAATCACACGATAATTCATTTCCACTTCTTTAGACTTGGAATGCGCCCTCGGCTTCTTAGCATGCGTAATGACTCCGCTATTATCACAGTATATTGGGATTGAATCCGCAATACTTGTCACAATGTCAAGTTCTGTGATAAAATTTCTAATCCAAACAACTTATTTAGAAACTTCTGAAGCCACTATAAATTCTTCCTCAGTGGTGGAATCCGCAGTTGAGCGTTCCTTAATACATCGCCAACTAATTACACCGCCATTAAGGGTAAATTTATATTCGAATGTAGACTTTCTATCATCTGGATCTCACTGGAAGTCGGAGTCTGTATAACTCTTAACATGTAGCTCATCTTCTCCATATATGAGAAACTTATCCTTAGTACCCTTAAGATATTTTAGGATATGTTTCACGGTTGTCCAATGATCATTACCTGGATTAGATTGATATCGATTAGTCACACTGACGTCGAAACTGATGTCAGGTCTTGTACATAACATAACATATATAATGCTTCCAATACAAGAAGCATATGGCAAGTTAGACATTCTAACTCTTTCTTCCTCAGTCTGAGGTGTCATTTTCTTTGAAATATGTATGTTGTATCAGAAAGGTACATTTGCTGCCTTACAGTTGGTAAAACTGTATATTTCTAATATTTATCTATGTACGTCGATCGCGTTAACCCTATAAGCTTCCTAAATCTATCCCGGTAGAGCATTATACCCAGTATATAGGAAGCTTCACCCATGTTTTTCATGGAGAAGTTCTTGCAAAGGTAGGCTTTCATACTTTGCATCAATCCTATATCATTCCTTATGATAAGGTTGTCGTCTACATACAAGACAATGATTACTATCATGCTCCTACTAACTTTCTTATAAACACATGATTTTTCCTCGTTCTTGATGAATCCAGATAATCTAATTATATCATCAAAACGTCTATTCCAGCTTCGAGATGTCTATTTAAGTCTATAAATAGGCTTCTCGAGCTTACAAACCAAGTTTAAAGTCTCATTGGATACGAAACCCTCTGGTTGTTCCATATAGATATCCTCATCGAGGAATCCATTTAGGAAAGCAGTTTCCACATCCATTTTCCATATCTCATAGTCGTGATATGCAGTAATGTCTAAAAGAATCCTAATGGATTTTAGCATGGCTACTGGTTAGAAAGTTTCCTAATAGTCAATCCCAAGATGTTGAGTGTAATCTTTCGCTACCAGTCGGGCCTTAAAGGTTTCCACCTTTCCATCGAGTCGTCGCTTCCTTTTATAAACCCATTTGCAACCATTAGGTTTAACTCTTTCAGGAAGTTCAACTAAGTCCCAGACTTGGTTGTCATGCATAGAATCCATTTCAGATTTCATGGCTCTCCGCCATTTTCCTGAATCGATATCCAATATCGCATGTTTATACGTAGTTGGATCTGTTTCCTCCAAGAGGAGAACATCAAGACTCACATCAGATGTTAAAAATAATCTCCTATGAGGTCTTGATATTCTATTCGACTTACGTAGAACCTGTGCTGTAGATCCTTCACAAGTCGGATCTCTAGTTTCATCTCAGGTTCCTTAATGTTGGGATCAAACTCATCCAGTTCAATCTTTTTACAGTTCCCACTTTCTCTCAAAAATTCATTTTCAAGAAAAGTGGCAAAACGAACAATAAATATATTTCGTTGCTCAGAATCATAGAATTGATATCCCATATTTTTTTTTCAGGATATCCAACGAACCTATATTCATACCCATAGGTTCTAGTTTATCCGATGCGTAACTCTAACGTATGGATGACAATCCTAAATCTTTAAATATCTAAGACTTGGATTTCTACCGAACCATATTTGATACGAAGTCGTAGAAACATCTTTCGATGGAACCTTAGTAAGTATGTGGGCAACAGTAAATAAAGCATAACCCCAAAGGTGATATTGAAGATCTGTATAGCTCATCATGGAATGTACCATATCCAATAAAGTATGATTTCTTCGCTCAGATACACCATTGTGTTGAGGTGTTCCTGGTGGGCTATATTGGGCGAGAATTCCATTCTCATTTAAATAAGCTCCTTATGGTTCATATATGGGCCGATGGATCCTATCTTGATACGCATATGATTAACGAGTGCATCGGTCCACACCCAACGAACATCTAGAGGCCAGACCATAAAAGGTTTCTGACATACATGGCATCTAAGTGGGGAGGATCTCACACAAAATCAATGATATCTTATAGTCAAAGGATCACATATGCTACTCGACTCGAGGAGATTCTATTGATTGTGGTGTGTACTTCCAACTATCAGGAATCACCTGTGAGTTATTTAGTATTCGTTCCAACGAATACCCACATGTTTATACGAGCTTCCAAAGCTCATGGTACATCGGGTTAAACCATTGGAAATCCAATTCCAATATACGATATGTGATAGTATTCTAAGTTATAGGAATTTGACTGTATTCAAAAACCAACGACTAGGAATATTTACTTTAAGAATAGTTTATAACAGTAATACTATCCCATTGTCGGACCACCTAGTGTCCAATATTACTAAATGACTATTCTAAGGTCGATGTCATTCTTAGCATATTTATTTATCAATCTAATATGCATAATGACATTACCATTAATAAGGTTTGAAAGGAAAATGCAATTATTTTATTAATAATAATAAAATATAATGTACAATATATTTATCCGGATTGACGCTCTAAGCACTAACTCCAACAACTTATACATAATTAAATTAAAATTACAGAGGCATAAATTCAAATACATGTCAAACATGTAAATACATGATTTTATATTTAACTGTGTTGTGTGGTTAAGATCTGATTTGATACCATTCTGTTAGGGCGGATATGGAACTCCTATGGTCGAATCGATTCCCCGCACAACGAAATTAGGTCTAACCCATGGATATAAAACATGAGTGTATTTTAAAATTATTTAATGAAATACTATATTGCATTACAAGTCCATAGGAAAAAATTCAGGAAAAATTGGAGTTTGAAAACTCCAACAAGGAGAAAAATAACTTTAAACTCACCTGGGCATTTATCAAAACATCAAAAGTTTTACAAAAACATAAATGTATTATAAATACATATATGCATAAATTTAAATCTAAATACAAACCAAACAAGAATCTCACAAAGAAGCAACCCATGAACAATTATAGGTCACTCAAAGGTGGTCAAGTGATTTTAGAATATTACATATAACTCAAAGCTTTCATCTAGAGTTCTAAACTTCCAAATTTGTGTTCTATGTCCAACATACATAAATTTGACCTAATCACAAACATATTGTGTTTATGCTTCCAAAACATCTTAACACAAATATCTTACCATGTTTCAACCTTTTAAGTTATATTATTATGCATCAAATACATGATACATCCCAATATGTTTCATTATTTGATCTCAAATCATTAATAAAAAAAAACATAGTTTATTAGAGAACATCAAAACTTACCTAGCAAGCTTGAATGTAAGATTAAATCTTCTAAGTTAAAATGCAGAGAACTTCTAAAGCTGCTCTCACACTTGTTTTTTCTTGGTTGAAACTTAATCAATAGAATTGCACAAGCTTAGCTCTAATAATCAAACTTTGAATTCTTAATTAATAAAAATTTTAATCAACTTTTAGGTAGACTTAATCCAATTTGTCTAAATATACATATTAGGTGTAACTAATCAACTTTGTCTAACCACTTGATTAATCCAATTAAATCAATCCAAAATCTAACCACTTGATTAATCCAATTAAATCAAATCAAAAAAGTAAAAACCGATTCCTCACACGATGATGAAAATTTCTATAGATATCGAGATCGACCTTGAATTTTTTTTTTTCTCATTCATTTTGTTAACCGCCGAATTGGACTGCAGCACACACTGCTCACGCCACAACTGATCACAACTCACGGCCTGATGTCACGTTCACAAACACATGCAATTGCTTTGAAAATCAAGCAACAATGATGTGCCCCAATTGTTTCGCTTCTTTGCACCTTCATACAATTTCTTTGCTTTGTCTAATTACGTGCGCCACTTTGGCTTGCCAAAATCAACAACCCTTGTTACACTTGATAATTTCCCTACTTGAAGAATGCCAAGCATTTGATGATCAGAGTCAATTGATTAAAGCACATTGTCGAATTCAATAAAACAAAAAATGCCTGTCAATGCCGTGACTTGATGTGAAGGAAATAACACTCCGTATTCCAAGCTATTCTCGTCACCAATAAATCGAAATGTGGGCTTAACTCACAATCATAATCTCTAAACTCTTTAGAGAAATAAATATGATTGTCATACTTAATTTTTCTTATTTTTCTTTTCCTTTCAACTTTTGAGAGAACTTGAGAAATAAAGAAGATGGTTAGGGTTTTCTAAAATTGATTAGGTCACAAAGCAAAATAACTTTTGGATTATTATTATTATTATTACACATATATTTTCATAATTGGATTATTAAATTATGATTTGACTTGCTATAGTATATCGAGCTAGCACGGGGACCAAATTGACCTACTGTTTCGTGCTCCAATAATCCTGTAATATTAATTAATCTCTTTAATTAAATATTATGAATTATTAACTTTAGGTCATTCTATTAAAAACCTAAATCTGCACTCTCGCCGCTGTAGATATTTTATATAAGGCAAACTTCGTCGGTGTCCATCGATATAGTCACTACATATAGATTGACCCTCCACGAATATCTCGTAAATAGATCTGGGTCATAATGTCCGTTATACCCCTCTAATTATTTTGTGCCATAAGTATAATTGATTCTCTAATGAACGATTTATCAATAACTATTAAGAATATTAATATTTCTATTCTTAATAGAAAGACATGAGCACTCTAATCGTTCAAGTACTAAATCAACCCTTAAGGAAGATAATCTTCTACTTCTCGCAATGAGTGAATTTAATATCTATGTAAAACATCACCAGCCACACACTAAACTATGTCTCTAAAGTATGTAGCTATTGGTCGAGATTTCTTCACCAACCTCACCTTTGTAAATCAAACGACCTAGCCTTCCATGCAAGAGTTCGTAATACACTCAGGATTCAGATCTATCCATATATGATCATCTAGTAGTCTGAAATGAATTTTTTTTTATTTAACAGATATTATAACAGATCCATTTCTATCTAGGTCCAGTCATATATGATCGCATTGTTGGAGTTGTTGCTTGGAGCACCAATCCGAATAATGTAATTTATATTTTATTATTTATTAATAAAATAATTATATTTTCATTTCAGAAATGTCGTTCGTGTTCTTCGTGAATTTGGAGGTGGCCGAATTGCGTACATATATGCTTGGCTTATATGACGAAGGTGTCTGAACTTAGAGAGTTCCACAATATGAAGTGTACTCATTGAACACTTGGGTAGCCGATTATTTTTGATAATAAATAATATTTGATATTATAATCATCAACTAAGATAATTAAGTATTATTGGATAACATTGATTATTTACTTTGACCCAATTGGATTAATTTGATTAATCCAAAATTTACACAAGGGTTTTTTTCGCAATTTCATAAATATCTCTACCATTTGAGGATATTTCGGTAATTACAAATATGTAATTATATGTATATTTGGCTTGATTTAATTGGATTAAATCAAAATGGTATACATGTAACTAATCCATCAATTAAACTTTGTCATAATTTAATTGGATTAAATCAAAGTGGTAGACAAAAGAGATTAGTCACACCTAATTATACAGATTTGGACAAATTAGATCAAACTACTATAAAAGTTTATTAGAACTTTTATTAAGTAAAAATTGCCTAAGTTTTGCTATAAATAGCAAGCTTGAGCAAAGGTTTTAATCAAGTTTAAGAAAGCAAAACAAGCAAAAGTTAGAGAAATTAGCCTAAGTTAGAGAAATGTTTACAGAAGTTTTGGAAGATCTCTACAACATTTCAACAAGGAGAAATCAAGATTGGATCTTGGAGTGAAGTTTCCTAGCATTCGAATCAAGATTGGATCTTAGAGTCAAGCTTGCTAAACTATGGAAGTTCTCCAACCATTTCAACAAGGAGAAGGAGATTGGATCTTTGTATCAAGCTTGCTATGTAAGTTTGATATTCTCCTAAGCTATGTTCTTCATTAGTGAGTTTTCATTAGTAAACATAATAGCATAGCTTAAAGTTGAAATTAGGTTTATTAATTGTGTATAAATGCTTTAGAAGTATTAACACAATATACTTGTAATTGGGTCAAATATGTTCATGTTGAACATTGAACAATTAATAAGAGTTTGAAACTATAGATTAAAGCTTAGAGTTGTGGTTATCATTCTATAATCACTTGACCACCTTTGAGTGACCTATAATTGTTTATGAGTCATTTCATTGTGAGATTCTAAATTGGTTAGTGTTTTGATTTAAACAAATGCATATATGTATTTAGAATACTTGTATATTTGTTGTATAACTTGTGTTGATGATGGGTTTGATGCTAAAATTAGATTTTAGGTGTATTGAAGTATTTGGAGAAAATTGGAAGTGTTTATAATTGATTTGAGTTGAAAATGCTCTCTGCCAAACTTTTACACAGGGCGGCGTCGCGATACTGAGCATCAGACCTTCTAGCGCCGCGACTCTCACCCTTCCACGTCGCGATACCGAGACGTTGAGCTCTCATAATTTCTCGTAGATTGGGCGTCGCGATGTGCCGAGGGCTTATGACTACTGAAACTTTATTTTCGCTGTTTTAGAGTTTCCCGACTCCATTTTGGTCATCGTTTTATCCTACGGACTCGTAACGAAATATATTTTTACATAAAATATTTTAAAATACATTCATGCTAGATATCCATGGGTTACACCCACCTACGCTGCGTGGGGCTTCAATCCCACCCTAGGGGTTCCACATCTGTCCCAACAGAATGGTATCGACGTAGGTCTTAACCACACAACACATTTGTTTTAAATCTATACCACAATAATTTTAATTTAGTTATGCGTAATTCATATTGGATATGCATTACATGTCTTTAAATTAAAATTTTAATTTTGACCCAAGCATGTTAGTGACTTGATTGTCATAAATCTCTTGTGATTAGGTGATTACTTTATTTAAATAATTGTATTAGTAATGTTGGAGCATTATTGGATGGTTCGTCTTGTCAATACAGAGATTAATGAGTTCTTACTACTTATGCCCAAGACCGTCATTATTGTGAGGGTATAAGTGCTCGGAACTTAGGTCGCTCCGGTAAAACATTCGATGTAGCATAATGAGTTAACGTAGTCACCCAATATTATCATTATTGTGAGGGTGTACTGACGAATCTCATTAGTGTACATTGACAAGTATACACCTGGAATACGTCTTAATCTAATACCGTCATTATTGTGAGGATAAGAAACAGTTCAGGACCAAACTAGGAGTCACATGAATGTGATTGACCTTAGATGTCTACCTAATGAGTTTATAAAGGCCAAGACCGTCAATAGTGTGAGGTTGAAGTAAATGTCATGGTATCCACTTCCTGTTATGAAATTTTGATAGTCAAATTTCTATTTTTCAATTAAGGGAGATTACAGAATTACGTAAAGTAGTAGGAAGGTACTGTTATATTTAAAATTTCATAATCAATTAGTTTTTTTAATTTTGAAATGAAAATATTCTACTAGTGTTTAATTATTGTCTTGTAGATGGCTGCCGCAAATCCATTAACGTGATTTTTGGATTATAATAAACTGAAAGGAGTCGAAAACTAGTTTGAATGGGAAATCAACATCTGTATTGTCTTGGGGTTCGAAAAGTTGAGCTATGTGACTATCAATCCATTGTCTGTTGAAATCGATCTTGACTTCACTCCCGAAGAACGAGAAACTTTTGAAAAATGAAAAGATAGTAACCTAAGGGTGAAATCCTACATTTTAGGATCGATGGTTCCTGATTTGCTCAGACAGTACATAGAGGTACCTGATGCTTGGAGCATTATGATATCACTCAAGGACTTGTTCGAGACAAATCAAGAAATAGAAATATATCGGAGGTCTAAGGAATTATTTCATGCTATGCTCAAGGATGAAAGAGCAGTTAGCATTCATGTTTTGAACATGATCGACCATATCCGATATTTGGAATGATATGGCATTGTGATTGATGAACGGTTAGGTCGAAATTTGATTCTATCTTCTTTGCCTGGTACTTATGCTGGCTTTGTGTTAAACTTTCATATGCATTCGATGCAAGCTAATTATGAAGAACTTCATAATATGTTTATGGCCTGGTGGACTTCACCTGGGCCTATTGGATGTCATCGATGTTTGATGGTTGAGCATGCGTTTTGGGCTGGTTAGTCTTATGGGCTGGTTATGGTGCAAATTGGCTTACTTTGAAGGTTGGATTTAATGGACTTGATGTTGGGACCGGCTACATGATGGGTTGGCCTGACGAATGGGCTGCAGCTCCTTGCTTTGGTGCAATATTCCCTATGCGTGTGGGCTGGGCTTACTGCATGCGAGAGTGGGTTTCTCAAATGGGCCTGTCAAGGGTCTAGCAGATTGTGCGATAGTGGGTTGTGTCATTAGTTCCTGCTCATGACTTGTTTCTTGAAAATTCATTCGTGAGGGGCTTCTCAATCCGAGAGCTTGGGCTGGGAAGTTGGGCTTGCCAATTTTCCTTTCGCAGGCTCGTTTTGCTTTGCGAATTATTGGGCGATTCGGCTTTTGTATTTCTTGATATTCCGTTTGGTTTTTTCGATGCTTGGCTTTGTATTAAGCTCGTTTGGCCGTGTATTTGGCCTCTTTTGAACTCTTGGTTCTTCTTTTGTGCTCTTAGCACCTTCCTGGGGGATGCCCCTTGTACGATTGTATAAAAAACACCTTTTTGGAATACACTTGTAACCTTTTCCAAAAAAAAAAAATGTTACGTACGGCAGAGCATGATTTAAGGAATGTCAATCCTACTTTGTATCTCCATGGTGGAGCAAGTTCTTCAAAGACTTCTAGGAAGTCTAAGAAAATCAAAATGGGAAAGAAGGATATTTCAAAGAAAAAAACTCTAAGAAGCGCAAAGCTGCAAGACTGCATGTAGCTCGTGATGAATGTCTACACTACAAGAAGTTTGGATATTGGAAGAAAGGTTGTCCAGAGTTGAAAGGAAAGGCAGAATCCTCAGGTACGCTTTATATTTTTCCTATTATTGACATCTCATTAGCCTTAGATGCAAATAGTGGATGAGTGTTAGACACTGGCACTCCCACTCATATTTGCAACTTCATGCAAGTCATGAGGGTTAAAAGAAGGCTAAATAAATGGGAGATCAAGCTTAGAGTTGGGAATGACGAGACATTGGATGTCATAGCCATAAGAACAATTATTATAGATCTCCCTAATGGATGTAAATTAGATTTACATGACTGTTATTATGTACCCTCCCTCATTAGACAAATAATATCATTACTGATATTGGATAAATAAGGATATAAAATAAACATTAAAGAGGGAGCTTTAAGTTTATATGATAAAGACAACTATTTGATATGTGAATGTTCTTTATTTAACGGTCACTATGTTTTAGAAACATATAGAGATTTCTTTAATGTAGAGGAAAATACAAGAAAAAGATCTGAATTAAATAATATTGAATTATGACATATGAGATTGGCCCACATAGGTGTTACACGTCTATCAAAATTGGTTAAAGATGGTTTGATTGAAGATCTTACTTTAGATCCTTATCCGATTTATGAGTCATGTATCTAACAGAAAATGACAAACGCCCAATTTCTTGGTGTTGGACACCGTGCTGAAGATTTATTGGAGCTAATACACAACGATGTATGTGGTCCATTAAATCATGCCGCTCATGATGGTTCAACATATTTTGTGACTTTCACGGATGATAAGTCAACATATGGACATGTCTATTTGATGAGACATAAATCAGAAACATTTGACAAGTTCAAAATATTTCGAAACGAAGTAGAAAAAATCGGTAAATTCATCAAGTGCCTTCGATTAGATCGAGGCGGTGAATACATGAGTGAGGAATTCATAAGTTATTTAAAGAAGAATGGGATTCTCGCCCAATATAGACGACCAGGAACACCTCGACATAATGGTGTGTTTGAGAGAAGAAATCATACTTTATTGGATATCATACGTTCCATGATGAGTTATACAGATCTTCAATATTATCTTTGGGGTTACGCTTTACTTACTGCTGTCCACATACTTAATAAGGTTTCATCGAAAGCTGTTTCTACAACTCCGTATCAAATATGGTTCGGTAGAAATCCAACTCTTAGATATTTAAAAATTTGGGGTTGTCCTGCTTACGTCAAAGTTATGCAGCAGGATAAACTAGCACCCATGGGGTATAAATAAAAGTTCGTTGGATATCCAAAAATTCTTTGGGATATCAATTCTACGATTCTGAGCGGCGAAATGTATTTGTTGTTCGTTTTGCCTATTTTCTTGAAAAGGAATTTTTGAGAGAAAATGAGAATTGTAGAAAGATTGAACATGATGAGTTTGATCCCAAAATTAAGGAACCTGAAATGGAACCAGAGATCCAACTAGGTGAAGGATCTACAACACAGGTTCTACGTAAGTCGAATACAATATCAAGGCCTTCTGAGAGACTGTTTTTAACGTCGATGCGAGCCTTGATGTTTTTCTCTTGGAGGAAACAGATCAGACTACGTATAAAGAAGAGATATTAGATATCAATTTGGGAAAATGGCAGGAAGCCATGAAATCTGAAATGGATTCTATGCATGACAATCAAGTCTGGGACTTAGTTGAAAATCCTAAAGGAGTTAAACCTATTGGTTGTAAATTGGTTTATAAAAGGAAGCGAGGGCCCGATGGAAAGGTGGAAACCTTTAAGGCCATACTGGTAGCAAAATGTTACATTCAACGTCCTGGGATTGACTATGAGGAAAATTTTTCACCAGTAGCCATGCTAAAATCCATTAGGATTGTTTTAGCCATTGTTGCATATCATGGCTATGAGATATGACATATGGATGTGAAAACCTCTTTCCTAAATGGATTCCTCGAGGAGGATATCTATATGGAACAACCAGAGGATTTCGTATCCAGTGAGACTTCAAACATAGTTTGTAAGCTCCAGAAGTCTATTTATGGACTTAAACAAGCATCCTAAGCTGGAATCGTCATTTTGATGAGATAGTTACATTATCTGGATTCATCAAGAATGAGTAAGAATCATGTGTTTATAAGAAAGTTAGTGGGAGCATGATAATATTCCTTTTTATATGTAGAAATCATCCTTATCATATGGAATGATATATGATTGATGTAAAGTGTGAAAGCCTACCATTACAAGAACTTCTCCATGAAAGTCACGGGTGAAACTTTCTGTATACTGGGTATAAACCTGTACCGAAATAGAGTTAGGAAGCTTATAGGGTTGTCGCAATCGACGTACATAGATAAAATATTAGAAAAGTATGGTTTTACCAACTGTAAGGCATCAAATGTACCTTTCTGATACGACATACATCTTTCGAAGAAAATGGCACCTCAGACTGAGGAAGAAAGAGTTAGAATGTCTAACTTGCCATATGCTTCTTGTATTGGAAGCATTATATATGCTATAATATGTACGAGACCTGACATCAGTTTCGGCGTTAGTGTGACTAACCGATATCAATTTGATCATGGTAATGATCATTGGACAAACGTGAAACATATCCTGAAATATCTTAAGGGTATTAAGGATATGTTTCTCATATATGGAGAAAATGAGCTACAAGTTATGGGTTATACAGACTCCGACTTCCAGGGAGATCCAGATGATAGAAAGTCTACATCCGGATACATATTTACCCTTAATGGCGGTGTAATTAGTTGGTGATGTTCAAAGCAAGGCTCAACTGCTGATTACACCACTGAGACGGAATTTATAGCGACTTCAAAAGCTACTAAAGAAACCGTTTGGATTAGAAATTTTATCACATAACTTGACATTATGCTTAGTATTACGGATTCGATCCCATTGTACTATGATAATAGCGAGCCATTGCACATGCTAAGGAGCCGAGGGGTTGGGTTTCTCTATAATCCCGGGGATCGAATAAAGCGATGAAACACAAGTGTGAATACATCAAAGAAGTTGCGGAATACTTACATTGAGCGGTTGAGCGATGCGACGAAGAACAAAAACTTCAAGCTCCCTCATAGAGTGCTCTCGGCAGTGCACTGTTTTTGAGCTTCCAAATTTTCGGCCATGGTCCTTCATCAAGCTCCAAGCTTTGTTTGATGATTCCAAGCTCACAAGTGGGTTTCCCTATCACCTTTGTATGTCTCCATTGTGTGCTAGCACTAGGAATTTTTGCCACAAAAATTCCTTTAGCTTCCTTCAACTCTCGGCAAAGTGCAGTGAAGAGGAAGAAGAAATTGGCCTATGGCTGTGGAAGAGATTGAGAGGTTTTGGCTCCAAAATCGTGAACCATCAAAAAGAGAGAGAGGAAAATGTAAAGTATATTAGGTTTTTGATTTTCCAAAAATCAAAATACCAAAAATCCCTTTCCAAAAATCCAAAAGTCAAAGGCTTTAAAGCCTAACCACTTCCATCAACTATTCACCAATCAAGTGACAAGTTGTCACATCACTCAAAGTGACTAATGATTTGACGCTTGATGCGACTAGTGATTTGACGCTTGATGTGACTTGTGGGCCGCACTCGAATTCGAAATGCGAGTGCGCCCGCAAACACTCTCTGGCTCGGGTTCGCTAATTCCAAATTAATGAATTTTCCGTTGCGACGTAATTAAATAATTATGCCTAGTAAAATCACTATTCAAGTCGCTAACGAATTAATTCTAAATTAACTCTTTCGCCCGAATTTAATTCTAAATTTAATTCTGCGTCGAAATCCAATTTCGTTTAATATATTGAATATATTAATTTATCGATTAATTCCAAATTAATCGTATTCTCTCTTTAATTAATATTTTATCCCAGATAAAATATCTCCGTAATTAATCCCAGATTAATTTTCTCTCTCATTTAATTAATCCCAGATTAATAAAGTGCGAGTCATACGTCATCGGCGAATCTTCGGGAAGCGACCCATGAGATCCCCGGATATGTTGGCAATAAATCCGGTTGTCGGACTATCCGAACACGTACGTACCTAGTACTACATTTTTACCGATTTACAAGACAAGGTTGGCTTCTAGCAAAGCGCCATGCCTACCCAATTCTCTAGAAATATCCTTACAGGAATATATGATCTATATCAGGCGTAGTATACGTAGTATTGCGTATTTCGATCCAGTATCGGATGTCACGTGCTAGGCTTGGGACTGGAATTGTGTCTGCCCCGTACGAAGCACATATCGGATCTCTGGTAACTAGTCTATATAATCGGATAAACATGACCTAGTCATTTTATCCCGATGACTGCAGTACATAAGAGAACCAGTTCCGTATCCTACGTGACCATCATCTCCACTATGATTGGAGTGATACTTCCGTCTTGACATCACACCCAACACACTACGATTCTCAATATACCCAGCAGAGGCGTACACAGAACCTGTTAAAGCCCTGGACGACCAAAACCAAAGTATATTGATAGTCGCAAGTATTAGCGGTGCAAGTCTCAGGTTAAGACCAAATACAACTACCCTGATTCGGACTTCCATAGACACATAGTCATGCTACCAATGGAATTCCGAGGGGTCTATCCAGAGCGAAGCTGTTTTCCGTACCATCGGTAAAGCATAACCTCCTGCTACACTTGCATGAGTATCCTATACCCAAATATATGAGAACTATGCCGTTATGCACTTACAACGCGCACAAGTGTAATACTAGTCTTTTCCGCATTATCGATGTCCAATCTCGATAATACTCTGACTAGGGATATTCAATGATTAAACCTTCATGGATTGATACTGTCTCATATCATCTCAATCCAGGAACTAATCATATGGACCTTTCATCATTTATACATCTTGGTGATCTAATCACAAATGATAAAAGAGCAATTTCCTTTGTCACATAGTTAATTTGTACAACAACACCATGATCTGTACAAATAATGACGCTATGGGTCATAACTGTCCAACAATCTCCCACTTGGCCTATAGCCAGTCACTCGAGTGTCCTACACCCGAACTATGTACGGTTCGCTCAAATTACTGAGGAAAGGCTTTCGTCAGCGGATTTGCATGATTATCATCTGATGCGATTTATTCGATCATCACATCGCCACGATGTATGATCCGAACGAATCAGATGAATAGTCGAAGTATATATCTGGATCGTTGATTAGACCATTAATTCTTTAGCCTGCGCTGTAGCCTAGCTCAGCTGCTAACAGAACTATATTTAATCTAATTAGATTTATTATTGCCGCCTCAGTTGCAGCAATAACCCACTTTTATTGTTTATTCGGTAACTGTATCTTGCTTGGAAGATTTCCAGCTCAATGTTTCGTTATTCAAACTTTGTAGTACCGTTATCACGACTTATAGTCATTTTTATCGGTTAGGAAACTTGCAACTGTGAACCCAGTCACTTCAAGTTCTCATTCTCCATAGATTAAGACAGCATCCTTAGTTCTCTAAGATACTAAAGGATTTTCTTAAATTTAATCCAGTGACTATCACTTGGATTGGCCTGATTGTGACTCCATATGCTCAAAGGGTATAAGACACCAGGTCGCGTATATTTTTCAATGTACGGGTTCTCGGAGAGTGCAACAACTTTAAATCTCTCCCAGTAGATTTTTATTCCTAGAATAAAGGTTGTTTCTCCCAAGAATTCTACGGAGAATTTTCTCGAAAGCCAAGCTTTCACCGATTGTATGATGGGAATATCATTTCCAAGAAATGACATATTATCATTATTTAAGACAGTCACTTTCAGTGCGCTCCCACTAACCTCCTTATATACACAAGAATCATTTTCGTTTTGAATTAAATCATACACCATTATAATTACATCAAAACGATAATTCCAAGAACTCAATGCTTGCTTCCATCCATACATAGATCGAATAACCTGCAAACCTTGTTTGCTAGTTTTGATACAAAAAAACCGTCAGGATATTGTAAACATCCTCCTAAAGGTTTCCGTTAAGGAAAGCGATTTTGGCTTTCAACTGCCATATTTCATGAATGAAACTTGCAGCATCAACAAGCATTATCCAAATGGATTTAACCATGGCAACAGGTAAAAGGTTTCGTCGTAATCGACACAATGTTGATAACGATACCTTTTCACTACAAGCCTAGCTTAGTACGTTGGTATGTTTCCATCCATGTATGTCTTCCTTGAAGACTTATATAGTACCAGTAGGCACAATGTCTTGTGGTACATCAACTAGTATCCAAACTTGGTTGGTATACATGGAATCCATTTCGGATATCATGGCACTTTGCAATATTAGGGAGTTGATACCTTGTATCACTACCTCATACGTAGTCAGTTCGTGTTCCTCAATAAAATTGACATCTTTATGAGGTGAGATCAGAAACCCATACCCCAGGTTGTTTTTTGACTCTCTCCGACTTACATGGTTCTTGTGTATTCGAAGATTACTGGTATAGTTACATCCTAGATGAACTATATATGTTCCATTAAGGAATCGGTGCCTGGAACAGTATTACTCCAATTTTTCATCGAGTTTTACTTTCCTCCCACTTACCACTGCATATCGGTATTCCTCTTAGGAAAACCGCATGGTGAGCAACAATTTCATTATTCTCTTGTGAGATGTATAAGTATTATACTTTGGTATCCCTAGGATAACCTACAACTTAGGCACTTATCCGATTTGGGTTTTAGTTTGGTATCATCCAAACATATGCCTAGCATGCTCAAATCTTCAGGAATGAGAAACCCGGTTTCTTTCCTGTTCATATCTAATATGAAGTTTGTCAAACAGATTTTCATGGAACCTTATTCTAAATAATTTTTTCATTGTTTAAAGCTTATTCGTTGAAGGAAATGGTAGCTCAGAGCGACTCATGATTAACCTTATCATGTCCAACAAAATTCGGTCTCTCCGTTCGGACACACCGTCAAACTGACGTGTTCCGGGAGGAGTCCTATTGAAAGAATACTATACTCTTTCAAGTATTTGAGAAACTTATTGCTTAAGTATTTTCATCATGGTCCAACCGTGATGGTTTAATACTTTAGCCGATCTGTTTGTCTATTTCGTGTCGAAACTATAAAAGTTTCCGATTTGTGTTTCAAAGGAAACACATAACCATAACGCGATGCCACATCCGTAAAGGTCACGAAACATTCATATCCACATCTAGCCTATCTAGACATGGGCCCACTTACTTCACTATGAATAAGGGCTAACAGATCGGTGGCACTTACACTTTTACCAAGTAAAGGTGTTTTAGGCACTTTGCCCAATAAACTAGATTCGTAGACTTTATTTGAATGGAATCAAATCTGTCATAGTATCCACTCTTCAAAAGTGTGGATATACTAGTCTTGTTTAATTGTGTCCCAGACAACAATACCACACATAAGTCTCAACTGATTAATTCAGTTTTGAGCTATTTGTTTGTCATGTTATACGTTTGAGATTATATGTATATTCAAAATATAAATACTGTTATTCACATCTAATGTGTTTATCTCAATATCATCTTTATAAAATAAAACACTTTAGTGTTCTAAAATATAAAGGTATACCCGCAACGGGTTAAACCCTGATATAGAGATAATGTATCTAGTCAAACTAGTTACATTATACCAATTTCCTAATTTAAGTACACACCCGAAGGCAGTTCCTAAACTTGGGTTTCTACGGTTAAAACAACAACTTTCGCCCCGTTTTCATTTCGCAGATCAATCTCATCTGAAGTCAGTCTCCTGTTTACAGCAGATTCTGCACAACAGTACATATTTATGTACCACTTCCAGTATCTAAAATCCAATTTTAATACTAGCAGTGAACATTTTTATGACAAACATATTTGAAGTCAGAGCCTTGCCCGTCTTTAATTCCTTCATGTATGCCTTGTCCATACGGCAGTCACGCTACAGTGATCCCCGTTTGCCACATTTAGGCAAACATTTGGGATATGTCATTTATCTTCCCAGAAGATTATAATGATTTTGCCTTTGCCCTTTTCACATTCCAGAAGCCTTTGGCCAAGCCTTGGCCTTCCGGAATCGAAGAAGTAAGGTGCGCCTTGCGCTTCTCGCTTTATTGCAAACATTGGCTTTGTCTCATAAAGAATAGCCATTAACTCTCCAAGAGTTTACTATTCCAATTTAGTACTTCAAAGATCTAAAAATAGATCTATGAAGATCCTTCAATTTCATTATCATATTTTAAGGATCTAATCTTTAGTTCTGATTAAGAAATTAAGGAGTCTTTTTGGCAAGCATAACGGATTATGCACTAAAGTTATCATCACATGAATATTCCAAATATCATGCTCTACTATTTGCTTAACTCCGGGCTTAGGCCTAATATGTTATTTTATCAAATAAAGTAACTTCTTAGTTTCCAGGACTATCTGAAACTTTATTCCCAATTTGAAAATTAAAGTCGTTTAAATACATTTTCACCCATGATTATGTTTTAAACACTAATCTTTCAATTTATCTTGATTCTAATAGTCCAACTATTTAATCAACGATTTTAGGTACTATTTATTATAATGATTACTATAGTCCAACTATATAATCAACTATAATTTAATTTGTTAATTCAAATATATTGATTACTATAATTCAATTATATAATCAACTATAAATGAAATAGTTTGAATACAGTCCAACTGTTTTAATTAAAACAACATTAAATATTAGTCCAACTAATATATTAATTTATTTGACGAATGATTTGAATTGAGCGCGTATGGCAAGTAACTAAACGAATATTGCAAATTTAATACTTGCCTCCCACTATTTTTCGGCGAGCCTCTAACCCTCTGTGGAGTACTCGGGAAACCTTGTTTCCTAGTGGGCTAGGATCCCGTTAAATAATATACAATCTTGACTTTGGCCAACAAATTGTATGATAATTAACTAGGTAGATCTCTAAGATCAATTGGATCCCATCCAATTCCTAGATCCAGTAGGTGGACATCCAAGTCCGAGACATATATCTTATATATGCCAATATATCCAATATATTGCCTAACTTTTTTCCTCTGAATCAACTAAGTCTTGGCTTTGGCACAACAAACTTAGTGATCACAGTTAAGCGGAAACCATTGACCTTGGAAAGCTTCGTAATCAATGTCGATGGACAAGAAGTGATCTTGACTTTGGCAACAAATCACAACTTGGACAAGACACCAATATGGAACAAAACCTTCATGATTCAAACACATCCTCGACGGACAAAGGCCTTGACTTTGGCCAACAAACCAATGCCAGTCTTGGATCTTGAGTAAGAATCACTCAATGGAAGGAAAAACGCTTAATATTTTGTGAGGGTTTTTCGCGTGAAAATTGGCAACCAATTTATTATCTTTGTTAAGGTCTCATCATCATACACTCTTAAACATGCATTCTAAACACATAATAAGGTGCATATAAATAAATAATAATGATATGCGAATGGATACTCAACATATTGTTCCTAGAACAAATCTCTCTCTTTCCTCTCTCCCGCTAGCACAAGTATTACTTCTACCCGTTACATAACACTTCTAAAGAAACCTCATTTACATTTAGGGGAATAGGTGAGAAGAGAAATACAAAGAGTAAGGAGGTAATAGGTTGGACACGCAAGTCCAATTAATAAATTCTAAATTTATTACAACAATTTCAAAAATTGCCCCACTCATCTAATATCCATCTGATATACATTATTCATGCATCGCAACCATGTATTCACACAAGCATGTTATCAATCAATCTAATCCAATTAATTAATCTGATAATTAATAACCATCCAATGTTCAAACAACGATTTGATTTTGCACGAGTCAAACTCGTTTTTCGAATAAGTACTCAAAGTACGAATTTTTGAATTAAATTAAACTACAACATTAAATCCAATTTAATTTGCATTTAATACTAGTTCATTTATTTAATTCCAAATTAAATATTACACTTTACAATGTACCTTTACGACTTAGATTCCAAATCTAAACGTTACGGGTCTCAAAGCTCAATTAACATCCAATGTCAATTTAATTTAAAGTCCAATGGGATTTTAATTAATTTCTAAGGCATGGACTTTTGGTCAATATGGGTCAAACCCAAATACCAAAGCCCATTTAAGGAATCACCCTTATTTGTCAAGAAACCAATTTAAGCCCATTAGGCCCAATTAATAAATTAAGGTCTATTAGTCATAATTGGACTTTATTGATATGGTTTTGGCCCAATTGGATCCAACCAATTTAGCCTAAACCCATCTTGTACAACCAAGCCCAATAAGCCCAATTACAACTTTTCAAGCCCAATCTCCAAAATTAGCCCAATTAGTTAAATCACAAAAATTCCAAATTCATAATTAATTAACCAAAGTGTAATTCCATAATTAATCACCCAAATCAATATTTCCAAAACATCAATTAGCCTAATTAATTATGCTCATGATCAACCAAGTGTCCAACACAATTGATCAAAAATCAAACCAATTCATGCTATAGTAGTCTCGGCAATGGTAGGGTAATTTTGTCTGATTTCGGTTTTAATCCAATCAAATCCAATTCAACATTACCCAATTGTTTTCCAACTCATCCAATGATCAAAAACACAAAATACCAAGACATTAGGGTTCCATGAAGATTCGGCCAAGCCAACCAAAAGGTGAAAAATTGATCCAATCCATTTTTCATGAAATTGATCCAATAAAACTTCAATTAAAGATCATTTAAGCATACTTAATCAAACAATTTCATCAAATCATGCTCAAAATCAATTTACCCAATTTTAACCCTAAATTCAAGTTTCATGCTTTAGCTTCGCTCTGATACCATTGTTGGGTTTCTCTATAATCCCGAGGATCGATTAAAGCAATGAAACACAAGTGCGAATACATCAAAGGAGGTGCATAATACTTACATTGAGCGGTTGAGCGATGCGACGAAGAAAAAAAACTTCAAGCTCCCTCATATAGTGCTCTCGGCAGTGCACTGTTTTTGAGCTTCCAAATTTTCGGCCATGGTCCTTCATCAAGCTCCAAGCTTTGTTTGATGATTCCAAGCTCACAAGTGGGTTTCCCTATCACATTTGTATGTCTCCATTGTGTGCTAGCACTTAGGAATTTTTGCCACAAAAATTCCTTTAGCTTCCTTCAACTCTCGGCAAAGTGCAGTGAAGAGGAAGAAGAAATTGGCCTATGGCCGTGAGAGAGAGGGAGAGGTTTTGGCTCCCAAAACCGTGAACCATCAAAAAGAGAGAGAGGAAAATGTAAAGTATATTAGGTTTTTGATTTTCCAAAAATCAAAATACCAAAAATCCCTTTACAAAAATCCAAAAGTCAAAGGATTTAAAGCCTTAACCACTTCCATCAACTATTCACCCAATCAAGTGACAAGTTGTCACATCACTCAAAGTGACTAATGATTTGACGCTTGATGCGACTAGTGATTTGACGCTTGATGTGACTTGTGGGCCGCACTCGAATTCGAAATGCGAGTGCGCCCGCAAACACTCTCGGGCTCGGGTTCGCTAATTCCAAATTAATGAATTTTCCATTGCGACGTAATTAAATAATTATGCCTAGTAAAATCACTATTCAAGTCGCTAACGAATTAATTCTAAATTAACTCGTTCGCCCGAATTTAATTCTAAATTTAATTCCGCGTCGAAATACAATTTCGTTTAATATATCGAATATATTAATTTATCGATTAATTCCAAATTAATCGTATTCTCTCTTTAATTAATATTTTATCCCAGATAAAATATCTCCGTAATTAATCCCAGATTAATTTTCTCTCTCATTTAATTAATCCCAGATTAATAAAGTGCGAGTCATACGTCATCGGTGAATCTTCGGGAAGCGACCTATGAGATCCCCAAATATGTTGGCAGTAAATTCGGTTGTCGGACTATCCGAACACGTACGTACATAGTACTACATTTTTACCGATTTACAAGACAATGTTGGCTTCTAGCAAAGCGCCATGCCTACCCAATTCTCCAGAAATATCCTTACAGGAATATATGATCTATATCAGGTGTAATATACGTAGTATTGCGTATTTCGATCCAGTATCGGATGTCACGTGCTAGGCTTGGGGCTGGAATTGTGTCTGCCCCGTACGAAACACATATCGGATCTCTGGTAACTAGTCTCTATAATCGGATAAACATGACCTAGTCATTTTATCCCGATGACTGTAGTACATAAGAGAACCAGTTACGTATCCTACATGACCATCATCTCCACTATGACTGGAGTGAAACTTCCGTCTTGACATCACACCCAACACACTACGATTCTCAATATACCCAGCAAAGGCGTACACAGAACCTGTTAAAGTCCGGGACGACCAAAACCAAAGTATATTGATTGTCGCAAGTATTAGCGGTGTAAGTCTCAGGTTAAGACCAAATACACCTACCCTGATTCGGACTTCCATAGACACATAGTCATACTACCAATGGAATTCCGAGGGGTCTATCCAGAGCGAAGCTGTTTTCCGTACCATCGGTAAAACACAACCTCCTGCTACACTTGCATGAGTATCCTATACCCAAATATATGAGAACTATGTCGTTATGCCTTCAAAACGCGCACAAGTGTAATACTAGTCTTTTCCGCATTATCGATGTCCAATCTCGATAATACTCTGACTAGGGATATTTAATGATTAAACATTCGTGGATTGATACTGTCTCATATCATCTCAATCCAGGAACTAATCATATGGACCTTTCATCATTTATACATATTGGTGATCTAATCACAAATGATAAAAGAGAAATTTCCTTTGTCACATAGTTAATTTGTACAACAACACCATGATCTGTACAAATAGTGACGCTATGGGTCATAACTGTCCAACAGAGGGCTCATTCCAAGTCTAAACACGTGGAAAGAAAATATCGCTTGATTAGAGAGATTATTGAACGAAAAGACATAGTGGTCTTGAAGGTTCAAGGAATAGAAAACATAGCAGACCCGCTTACAAAGGCCTTACCTCCTAAGTTATTCGATAAACATGTGGAGGAGATATGACTACCATACTATCCGGATTGGCACTAACCAAGTGGAAGTTTGTTGGAGTTGGTGCTTAGAGCGACAATCCGAATAATATATTGTATATTTTATTATTTATTAATAAAATATCTACATTTTCATTTCAAACCTTATAAATGGTAATATCATTATGCATATTAGATTGATGTATAAATATGCTAAGAATGACATCGATCTTAGAATAGTCATATAGTATTACTAGACACTGGGTGGTCCGACATTAGGATAATATTACTATTATAAACTATTTTTAAAGTAAATATTCATAGTCGTTGGTTTTAGAATATGGTCGAATTCCTATAACCTAGAAGACTAGCACACGTCGTATATTAGAATTGAAGTTGCAATGTTTTAACCCGATGTACTATGAGCAAGAGAAGCTCGTATAGACATATGGGTATTCGTTAGAGAGAATACTGAATGACTAACAGATGATTCATGATAGTTGGAAGTACACACCACCGTCAATAGGAATCTACTCGAGTCGAGTAGCATATGTGATCCTTTTACGATAGGATAACATTGATTTTGTATGAGATCCTCCACATTTAGATACCATGTATGCCAGAAACCTTTCATAGTCTGACCTCTAGATGTTCGTTGGGTGTGGACCGATGCACTCGTTAATCAAGTGCGTATCAAGATAGGATCCATCGGCCCGTATGTGTACCATAAGAGGTTTAGGTATCCATGTAAGTAAGTCACGATTCTTAAAACTTTGTCCAAAGTCGATCACCTAGGGTGGATCGTATATATCAGAAATAGTTTTCGATTAGTTGTAAAGAATCGTGGACATGTCGACATGAGATGTGCACCTCGAAAACTTGAGAGAGTAATCTATGTTTCCTAAGCACAACTCGGATAACCTACGATGGAGGGATTGATAAAGATATGTGATGACCTCGACTTATATAGTTCAGAAAAGTCGTTCGTGTTCTTCGCGAATTCGGTGGTGGCCAAATTGCGTACATGTAGGCACTGTATTTTTGCATATAAGTCCCGATGATGAGTCTCGCATGGAGAAACTACCTTTTAAGTTGTGGAAGCCGCAGGAAACGGACGTCGGAAGGGAAAAGTCAGAAATTGACATTTTTGTTGGATTTAGTTCGCTTGTTTAGCTTCGGGCTCGCTTGTTGGACCTCCGTTTTAAAACGCGTCCTTAGCCCAAACCCATGCAAGTCACACACCTAGCCCAAAACCAAAGTCACACGCCCACCTAACCCAAGCCCATTAAATGATCACATCCAATAATAATTAAAACATTTAAAACACATGTCAAAAATTAAATTAAATCAAATTAAATCAAATCAAATCCAATTAAATCAAAACAAATCTCATTCCTAAATTAAATAAATAAAATCAAATCTCATAGATCACATTCTTAATTAAATTAAATCACCTTCCCTAATTAAACAAGATCAAATCAAATCAAATCATATCCCTAATCAAAAGAGAAGAAATCAAATCAAATTAAAAGACTTTCCTAATTAAAAGATATCTCCATTAATACACAAATCCTTTCCCTATTCGTACCAGGATAACCCTAACCCACTATTATAAAAGAGACCCTAAATCAACCCTAAAAACCCCTAGCTCATTCTCACAAAAAAAACAAAGAAAGAAACCCTAAACTGCTTACACCTTTCATTCTCTCTCACAAACCCTAAACACCATGCAGACTCGTCTCTCTCTCATGGAAGCCAAACAACGATAAACCCACTCAGCCAGCAGCCCTTCACCAAGCAAAGACACATAGCCACAAGCCAAAAACAAATCAACCGACAAAACCCTAGATTAATAACCACTCAGCCACTCAGCCAGCAGCCCTAACTGACCGCAAACAACACAATAAAGTGAACACCACAACCCTTCAAACAACCACACACGTAACTTCACGTAATAAGCCACTCATGTAGCCACAAAAAGCATACAATAATTAAAGCCATCCATTGGTGCACATTAACTACCCTCAAAGAGCCCCACTCACGTAACCCACTACTTCACGCCTAGCAACATGTCCTCATTACTTCACGCCAACATAGCCCCTTTCAACGCCACAAGCCCCTTGACCACATAAGCCATCTGCCCCCCTCAACCTCACTTACATTACAGCCCTCACATCTCAACAGCACACACACACGGCCTCAACGCACAGCCCTCACACCTCAACAGCACACACACGGCCTCCTCACAAACTGCCGTGAAATCCCTTCAAATTACTGAGAAAACTACCCAAAACTGCCTAGTTAAAAAAACCGCAAAACAGTCCCGTAAACTGCACCCTTAAGACCACCGAAAACTGCCCAAAACAGTCCCCGAATTAACCCAAAAACTGCCTGAAACTACACCTAAAAAACTGCCCAAAACAGTCCAGAATTCGCCCCGAAACAGTGAGAAAAAACGCAGCCCCCAAGCCCTTAAATAACCGCCAAAACAGTCCCTTATTTACCGTAAAATAGTGACAAAAAAATACATCAAAAATAGCAGCGAAACGGAGTAAAACAGCAGCCCGAACAGCGAAACAGCGAATGAAAATGTTGAACCAGTGAACCGGAGGAGTTGCGGAGCATCCACCATTCCGACAACCGCATACCGCACTTTCGAGAGTCGACTAAAGAGGTTAAACCTGAGGGCACCCCTTTTATTTATTATCCTTTATTTTTTTATTTTTTTTATTGCTTTATTTCGCATGGATATTGTGGATTGGTGCATGATGTGAATTCCGGATGAACGGAATATGTGTTCTCTCTTGCGGTATATCGGATGGAAACTCGGACGTAAATTCCGTAGCCGAATCCGAATGGACAGTAATGCAGTTTGCACTCGGGATACAATGCCACGTACCACTTGAGAGACACACGTATTTCGTTTCATCCAACCTTGTATTTGAGCATGATTTAGTCTAATAGATTATTTAGCATGATTTAGTCTAGTATGTTATTTACTTTTAAGTATGATTATGTTATTTCTTTATGCATGATTTAATTATTTGTTTTCGCATTAGGAATTTAATTTACGTTTATGTTTAAGTGATTATTTATTTATTCTTGGTATTTGATGAGTCAATATGCTCATTGTGTGATATCGTATGTTTGCCGTTATGATAACTTACTTTCAAAGCATGCAAACTTAGACGTAGGATTTACTTTCATGAATGCGAACTAGATCTAAGTTACTCTTGAGCATATATGTTGCGTAGATTCGGTTAAGTTATTGCACAAATTATTTCATTACAAATGGCATAAGTAAGGGACCATTCCGAACCCAACGGTTTGAGGTCTTCCCTTGCGAGGGGTGAGTGCGGCCTTAAATCATTTTCCCGGTTCACACCGGGTGGTGACTCCTTTATTCTCTGGTTTAGTCCCCCGCGGGCTACTCCGTACTCCCGACTAGGCCGCGAGCCTAGAACAGCGTCGCCGATTTCTGTGTCCTACAGTACATCTATGCTCGGCTTATATGACGAATGTGTCTGGACTTAGAGAGTCTCGAAATATGAAGTGTACTCGTTAAGCACTTGGGTAGCTGATTATTTTTGATAATCAAGTATTATAATTATCAACTAAGATAATAAAATGTTATTAGATAACATTGATTATTTACTTTGACCCAATTGGATTAATTGGATTAATCCAAAATTTACACAAGGACTTTGTCGTAATTTCATAAATATCTCTACCATTTGAGGATATTTTGGTAATTATAAATATATAATTATAGGTGTATTTGGCTTGATTTAATTGGATTAAATCAAAGTGATAGACATATAACCAATCCATTAATTAAATTTTGTCTTGATTTAATTGGATTAAATCAAAGTCGTAGACAAAGAAGATTAGTCACACCTAATTATACATATTTGGGCAAATAAGATGAAGCCCACATAAAAGTTGATTAAAACTTTTATTAATTAAAAATTACCTAAGTTGCTATAAATAGCAAGCTTGAGCAAATGTTTTAATCAAGCTTAAGAAAGCTAAAACAAGTAAAAGTTAGAGAAATTAACATAAGTTAGAGAAGTGTTTAGAGAAGTTTTGGAAGATCTCTATAATATTTCAACAAAGAGAAATCAAGATTGGATCTTGGAGTGAAGCTTGCTAGCATTGGAATCAAGATTTGATATTGGAGTCAAGCTTGCTAAACTTTGGAAATTTTCCAACCATTTCAATAAGGAGAATGAGAGGATCTTTGTATCAAGCTTGCTAGGTAAGTTTAATCTTCTCCTAAGCTATGTTCTTCATTAGTGAGTTTTCATTAGTGAGACATATAATGATGGATTATTTATTGGATACATAATAGCATAGCTTGAAATTGAAATTAGGCTAATTAATTGTGTATAGATGCTTTAGAAGTATCAACACAAAATGCTTGTAATTGGGTTAAATATGTTCATGGTTGACATGGAATAATTAATAAGAGTTTGGAACTCTAGATTAAAGCTTAGAGTTGTGGCTACCATTCTATAATCACCTGACCACCTTTGAGTGACCTAGAATTTTTCATGAGTCATTTCATTGTGGGATTCTAAATTGATTTGTGTTTTGATTCAAAAAAATGTATGTATTATTTAGAATACATGTATATTTGTTGTATAATATGTGTTGAAGATGGTTTTGATGCTAAAATTAGATTTTAGGTGTATTGAAGTATTTGGAGAAAATTGGAAGTGTTTAGAGTTGATTTAAAGTTGAAAATGCTCTTTGCCAATATTTTACATACCTTCTAGCGTTGCGAATCTCACCTTTCCGCGTTGCGACGTCGAGACGTTGAGTTCTTGCAGTTTGCTCTTGCACATTAGGCATCGTGACGCCCAAGCCTCCGCATTGCGATGCACGGAGGGCTGATGAACAGTAAAACTTTATTTTCTTCATTCTGGAGCTTTCAGACTCCGTCTTGTTCCCTGTTTTATCCTACGGACTCGTAAAGAAATGTAATTTTACATAAAAATATTTTAAAATACACCCATACTAGATATCCATGGGTTAGACCCGCTTCCGCTGTACGGGGCTCTAATCCGACCCTTATGGGTTCTACATCCGGCCCAACACGCATCATACAAGGTGCCTTCATTTCCATGTCACCACATGAATGAATTCGAATCAAAGTCATCATACAATATGGAATGGACCTAAATCCTCTTGTGTATAACACGTATACACTAAGTCGAAGAGTACATTTAACATCCAAGGGCATACATGACAATTTAAAATATGCGACTTTAAAATCAACACCTTAATAAATGAATAACTGCATCGTTTATTACTTAAAATAAAATCCATTTTATATATTACATTATGCTCTAGAGCATATATCCCAATAATCTCCCACCTGCACTAGAGCAAATGAGATATGTCGCATAATCTTAAACCCTCTGAGTGACCTTTAAACACTTTAGCCATCAAAGTTTTCGTAAATAGATCAGCCAAATTCTCTGCAGATGCTATTTGTAATATCTTTTTGAAGATATGATATTTCCTCTATATATGCATCCCTTTCTAGTTGCTTTTTGGTTCTTTGGAATTCGCCAATGTCCTAGTATTATCGTAATAAAGTGTGAGTGGTTTATCCATATTTGAAACAACTTCCAGATCTCCCAAATATTTATGGATCCATACTACTTCCTTAGTTGCTTCACAAGGTGCTACATACTCAGCCTCCATAGTGGAGTCAGCAATGTAAGATTGCATTATACTTCTCCATACTATGGCTCCACCAACTAAGGTGAATATTGATTCAGATGTTGATTTCCCATAATATACATCTGTCTGAAAATCAAAATCTTCATATCCTCATTAGAATATACAATCATATAGTTTCTCGTTCTTTAAGATAATTGAGAATATATTTCACAGCTACCCAATGATCTAATCCTGGTTCAGTCTAAAACCTACTAACAACTCTCACTACAAAGCAGATGCTTGGTCTTGTGCATATCATATCATACATGAGACTACCAATTACTAGGCATATGGAATATGTCTAATTTTCTCCAACTATTTACGGTGTCTTAGGAGATCGTTCCTTTGAAAAATGAATTTCATATCAAAAAAGTAAATTGCCTTTCTTGGAATTCAGCATCCAAAATCGTACAACAATCTTGTCGATGTATGATGCTTGAGACATAACTAACATTTGTCTCTTGTGATCCCGAATAATCTGGATCCTAAGTACATGACTTATCTTTTCCAAATATTTCATTTGGAATTGATTAGCTATTTAGGATTTTACGTCCGATAATACTTTTACATCATTCTCAATGAGTAAAATATCATCGATGTATAATACGAAAAAATCACATTACCGTCAATAAAACGCTTGTATACACAAGACTCATCAACGTTCTGCTCAAAATCATAAGACTTGATCATAATATCAAATCTTATGTTTCAAGATTGAGATGTTTGCTTTAGTTCATAAATGGACCTTTGTATTTTGCACACTTTTTGCTTTTGACCTTGTCAATGAATCCCTCTGGTTTGTACTAGATAGATACACTCATCAAGACTGTCATTCAAGAATATTGTCTTGACACCCATTTGCAATATCTCATATTTATAATATGCGGTAATTGATAGAAAAGTGTGAATAGATTTAAACATGGGTATTGGTAAGAAAATCTCCTCATAGTCGACTTCCTCTTTCTAGGTATAACTTTTAGCCATTAACCTAACTTTGAAGGTTTGTACCTTCCCATCTACTCATCTCTTCCTCTCTTAGATCCACTTGCAACCAATAGATTTTACCCCATGAGGTTGTCTACAAGTTCCAGACTGAGTTGGAGTACGTAGACTCCATCTCGAGATTCATGACTTTGAGCCATTCCTCTGTATTCAGATCATCATTTGCACTACGATAGCTCAATGGATCATCTACACTATTACTAAAGGTGACAAATTTTATCTCTCCAATCCCTAGATAACGATCAGGTTATCACACAACCCTCCTAATACATCTCCGTGGTAAATATTATTGATGTAACTGCATCTGACACTCATATGTTGAAGGTGTTATATTATTATCAATAACTATTATTGATGGTTTACTGGTCAAACCAGAAAGTAACTCATTGAGTACCATTCTACTGCGAGGCTTGAATTCTATCGTATCTCCACAAGAAATATAACGTTTGTTGATACAAACACTTTGTTATCTTCTGAACTATAGAAGAATCCACCCCTAGTCTCTTAAGGATAACCTATAAATAGGAACACATTAAACGAAACTCCAACTTTGTAGTCTTGTTTTTCAACATATGTGTTGGACACCCCCATTTATGGAAATATTACAAACTAGCTTTGCGACTGCTCCATAACTATAAGGGTGTCTTAGGAATAGACTTAGATGAAACTACGTTAAAGATATATATTGTCGTATGTAATGCATATCCCTATAACGAACTAGGTAATGAACTATCACTAAACATAGATCTCATCATGTCTAGTATGGTTGATATCTCATTTCTGTAACACCATTCTGTTATGGTGTTTCAAGTGCTGTGAGTTGGGATAATATCATATGATAGTTTTTCCCAATTGGTTCTCAACCTCCGCACAATACTTTTTGAACTTTTCAAAGGTATGTGACTTGCGTTGCATTAGGTAAACATACACATATCTAGAATAATCTTCAATAAATATGATGAAATATTCATAACCATCAAGTGGTTAGATGGCTCTTAGTCATTTTTCAATAAAAGATTGCTTGGCCATCTTACCTTCTAGACAAGACTCGTAGATTGGTAAGGTGCGGTTCTTTAACTGACTTAAAGATCCACTTTTTACTAATCTTTTTATCCTGTCAATCTTAATACGACCAAGTCTAAGATACTATAGATATGTTTCATCGTGAGCAATCCTTTACCGTTTAGTTTTTGGTTTTTCAACCTTAAACATTCAGTATTGAGTAGTGAGATATATGTTAACGGTCTGAACACATACAAGTTATTTTCCAAAATTCCTATGCATATTGGTAATCCATTTCACGAAATAATAACTATTATTATTCAATGAAATGAAAAAAATCATGCAATCGTTTTAAAACATAAATCAAATTTTTGCCACAAAATAAGAATGAATAACACTTTATTTAAATTCAAATAACTATTATTTGAAAATTGAAAACTAGTAACTCCCACTACTTTTACTGAAACGACATCCCATGTCCTGACTCTCATGGTAAAGTTACCTTCAGCAAAGTCTTCCATGTATCAAGTAGTTAAAAGATTCGGCAACACTTGTCTCCCCACTAGGCTTATGAGGATCCATCAGCATGTATTCCTAAAAGGTGAGCTCATTTAGCAGTTATGTAAGAGTGGGTGTTGACTTGTTCATAACATAATTGCTCTTAAACTGCATGAAACTCTTCAAAAGAGTTTCTATGGTTATAGTCACCTAGTTACTCTCATTGATACGACCTCTATAGGTTTTGACCTTATTGAAATGGATCACCATCCTCAAGATATACTCTCGGATAAATGTCCATTCCTTCATCTTCGCGGTCATCACTGAGAACACTTTGATAAATGAATAATTGTATCATTTATTACTTAAAATAAAATACTGTTTACATATTTCATTATACTCTAGGACATACATCCCAACAAAAGTCTAACCACTTGATTAATCCAATTAAATCAAGCCAAATACATCTATAAATACATATTTTATAATTAATAAAATATCCTACAATTATAGAGATATTTATGAAATTATAATGAAGCCTTTGTGTGATTATAAATTTGGATTAATCCAATTAATCCTAATTGGTCTAGTAAATAATTAATGTTATCCAATAACACTTAATTACTTTGATTAATAATTATAATATCAAATAATATTTATTATCTAACATAATCGGCTACCCAAGTGCTCAATGAGTACACTTCATATTGTGAGACTCTCTAAAGTCCAGACATGTTCGTTATATAAGCCTAGCTCATATGTACACAATTCAGCCACCTGTGAAATTACGAAAACACGAATAATTTTTCTGAACTATATATGTCAAGGTCATAACATAATAAAATATAATATATTATACATTATTCAGATTGACGCTCCAAGCACCAACTCCAACAATAATTTACCACCGTGGAAGTGTGTGAAAGACCATTTCATGTTTTTGTCCTTACTTATACCGTGTCCACATTCCCTCGGTAAATATATTGATGTTTACTTAAGGCCATTAATTGAAGAGTTACATACATAGTGGAATAACGGTGTAACTACCAATGATGCAGTTACTGAGCAGTATTTTCAAATGCACGCAGCGTTACTATGGACTATTAATGACTTTTCAGCATATGGTTCTCTATCTAGGTGGAGTACTAAAGGTTATATGGCATTTCCAGTGTGTAAATGTGACGCATCTTCACAATGTTTGTGAAAAAAATATTGGATATATGAGCCACAATAGATTTTTAGATCTTAATCATCCCTGAAGGAGAAGTAAATTGTTTAACGGTCGCTCAAAACCTAGAAGCATGTCCAACAGTTTATTTGAATTTGACATACTTTACCAACATCAAAGACTCACAAATACCCTGCTCGAGAAGCATCATAATAATAAAAATACACATCGCAGACGTCGACCTGAAGAGTTGAATTGGACGAAAATGAGCATTGAGTCCGAGTATGTATCATAATTTAGATGTGATGTGTTGGGTTTTCTAGGTCAAACCAAGATCAATTAAGCAAGAAATCATGTGAATACAACAAAGTAAGAATGCGGAAAATACTCACTTTGATCGGTTTTGGATGTAGGAGATAACAAAAATTCCAAGCCTTTGTGTTGTGCTCCAAGCTCCCATTTGATGTATGTAAAGCTTCCAAGCATCTCCTTGAATTCCAAACTCATGGATTGGTATCCCTAACACCTTTGAATGACTCCTTTAATGTGCTAGCAATGGAAATTTTTTGCAACAAAAATTTCCCCTTATCATTGTGTGACTCTCGGCCAAGCCAAGAGAAGAGAGGGAGAGAGGCAACTCTCGGTTTTTGAGAAAAAGAGAGGAATAGAGATTTGATTTTTGGTGTTTTGTAATTGTGATTGATTTTCCAAAAAAAATTCCTTTTTACCAAAACCATGTTTGGTAAATGTCATTCCAAATGACAAAAGGTGTCTTACAAGTTACCAAAATAAATCTTCACCAACTTCCATCACCAAAAGTAAATAAAGTGACAAGTGAGGTGACTTGTGGGCCCCACTTGATTCAAAATCCAAGTGGGCCCACAACACATCCCGGGCTCGGGTTCGCTAATTCCGAATTAACGAATTTTCCGTTGTGACGTAATTAAATCAAATAATTATATCTAGCAAAATTACTATTCATGTCGCTCGCGAATTAATTCTAAATTAATTCGTTCGCCCGAATTAAAATCCAATTTTAATTCCATCATGAAATCTAATTTCATTTAATATATCAAATATATTATTTTACCGATTAATTCCGAATTAATCGTTCTTTCTCTTCTAATAGTATTTTATCCCAGATAAAATTTCTCCGTAATTAATCCTAGATTAATTTTCTCTCTTATCTAATTAATCCCAAATTAATTATGTTCGAGTCATACGTCATCGGTGAATCTTCGGGAAGCGACCCATGAGATCCCTGGATATGTTGGCAGTAAATCCGGTCATCGGAATATCCGAATACGTGCGTACCTAGTATCACGTTCTTACCGATTTACAAGACGTGGTTGGCTTCTAGCAAAACGCCATGCCTACCCAATTCTCCAGAAATATTCTTTTAAGGAATATGTAATCTGTGTCAGGCGTAGTATACGTAGTATTGCGTATTACGATCCAGTATCGGATGTCACATGCTAGGCCTGGGGCTGGAATTGTGTCTGCCCCGTACGAAGCATATATCGGATCTCTGGTAACTAGTCTCTATAATCGGATAAACATGACCTAGTCATATTATCCCGATGACTGCAGTACTTAAGAGTACTAGTTCCGTATCCTACGTGATCATCATCTCTATATGACTGGAGTGATACTTCCATCTTGACATCACACCCAATACACTACGATTCTCAGTATACCCAGAAGAGGCGTACACCGAACCTGTTAAAGCCCTGGACGACCAAAACCAAAGTATACTGATTGTCGCAAGTATTAGCGATGCAAGTCTCAGGTTAAGACCAAATAAACCTACCCTGATTCAGACTTCCATAGACACATAGTCATACTACCAATGAAATTCCTAGGGGTGTATCCAGAGCGAAGCTGTTTCCGTACCATCGGTAAACACAGTCTCCTACCACACTTGCATAAGTATCCAATACTTAAATATATAAGAACTATGCCGTTATGCTCCCACAACGCGCACAAGTGCAATACTAGTCTATTCCGCATTATTGATGTCCAATCTCGATAATACTCATATCATCTCAATCCGGAACTAATCATAAGGACTTTTATAATTTATATATCCCGGTAATCCAATTACAAATGATAAAAGAGCAATTTCCTTTGTCACATAGTTAATTTGTACAACAACACAATGTTCTGTACAAATAGTGATGTTATGGGTCATAATTGTCCAACATGATGCACATTGAGAAAAACATATGTGAAAATTTGGTTGACACATTGTTGAATAAAATTTACTTAAGTGTATTTTAATAATATTTAATTACTAATTAATAATTTTCCACTGCAGCAAAGCAGCACGTGAGAGGTGCTGCAGCCTCTTCTGATTCTTAATTATTTTCATCTCACCCATTACACTTACTCAAGACCGGCTGAACCGGCTGGAGATGCAGAATGATATGATGAAGAGGCATAAGGAGGAGCACGATCAATAAATGGCGAGCTTGTGGGTGCTTGTGGAGAGATCGCTTGCTCAAAGTAGTGCTGCAGGATCGACCTCCACAGTTCCTCCAGGCCCGATAGACACATCACCGACCCCGACCGATCGTCCTGTATGATTTTTTATTTAATTTAATAAAATATATTTTATGCAATAAAATATTTATTTTATATAAAATAATAATGTTAAAATATTTTTTTTTAATTTTTAAAAATAAAATATTATTAATATATATATATAATTATCAATAATTACATATATATTTTAATAATATTATATTTAAATAGATTTAGGGGCAACGCTAAATCTCTGTATTTAGCATCGACAACACAAATGTCGACGCTAAAATAATTTCACATTTATCGACATGGAATTGTTCACTTTATGCGTCGCCGTATATCAATTTTAACAACAACAACCAGCGATGAGAGTTGAATATTTAGCATCGCATATGCTTCATCGACGCTAAAATATTTCTACGACTAGCCTTTAACGTCCATTTTCTACGTCGCCATCTTTTGACGTCAAAAAATTTAATGTCAATTTTGTGTTCTTTTAACATCGAAGTTTGGTGACGCTAAAAGACTATATTCTTATTGTGTCTTTATAATTTGTATGCCATGATTTTTTTCCCTTTATCACATTCCACTCTCTCTCAAAAAAAAAAAAAAAAAAAAAAAAAAAAGGAAAAAAAAAGGAAAAGTAAACTAGAGAAAAAGTTTGTTTCCTTTCCAATTTGCTTCTTGAGTGCCATAAAAAGTAATTGTCATTTCCCCCTTCTTTTTTGGCTCTTTATTTGATCGATAAATTATATTTATATATGGTGGAAATTTTAATAATTAATAAAAAAAATTATTGGTTGTAAGAACATTAATTTAGTCTTCTATTTCTAATTTTAAGTCCAATATTTATGTTTTCCTCCTACTTTTTTGAAGTCTAAGTTCATACACATCATAAAAAAAAAGTTTGGTAACCATCTCATCTCATTTGTAAAAGTTAATTTTGATTTGTATGGATTTGATTTATGAGATTCTAGTAAATTTTTTATAGTAAAAATTACTACATTCGTATAGACCCGGCCAAGGTTCCGGTTCCGGTTCCGGAACCGAACCGGAACCTGACCGGTTCGGTTAGGGTTCTTACCCTGACCGAACCGGTTGGAACCGGAAGTAAAAAAAAAAAAAAAAAAAAATTTCTTGGAACCGTAAGGTTCCACAAGTAAATCTCAATTTTTTTAATTAATAATAATGACTTAATGAAGTTTAAAATTGCAATACTAAAACATGAATGTCCACATCCTTTTTATAACCAACTCTTGGTTATTGACTTCTTTATATAAGCGATGTGGGACACAATAGCCAAGTAACAAATATCCCACATCGCTTATATAAAGAAAGCACTAGCCAAGAGTTGGCTATAAAAAGGATTATATGTTAAAAGAATTTTATAAAAAAAAGATTCTATACAAATGATGTGATAGTATGAAAAAACATTACGATTATAGAATTTTTTTTATTTTTTAAAATTTATTATTAAAAAAAAAAAAAAAAAAAAAAAAACCGAAGGGGAAGAACCGTTAACCGAACCGGAACCGACCGGTTCGGTTCCGGTTCGGTTTACGGTTCCGGTTCCACTTAAGTGTGGAACCGGAACCGAACCGGAATTAACCGGTTCGGTTCCGGTCCACACTTGTGGAACCGTGAACCGGTCGGTTCGGTTCGGTTCCGAACCGGAACCGAACCGGCGGCCAGGTCGTAAAGTAATTAAAGAAAACGTTCATATGCTAATTTATTTTATTCATAAATTAATCTTCATTTTGTGAATTGATTAATACTTATATAATTCACCATTATTCACATATCTCAATTGTTAGTGATTTATTCATAATCTACTATTACCGAATGATAATTTAGTAAATTAGTATTTATAAACATAAGGATAATAATAATAATTATTATTTATAAGGAACCACAATCATAAAGAATCAAATAAGTATGGTACATAAAAGAAAAAGAAAAAGAAAAAGAAAAAGAAAAAGAAAAAGAAAAAAAAAAGTTTGTGGGCCAGTTTATTTAATTTTCAAGTACCAATTGCATCGGACTTTTGAAACTTCATTCACCGACATAATCATAATTGATATCCAACTGTAATCCAAAACAAAGTTGAACTGTTAACGAATGACCAAAATAACCCTGAAAACATCATCTCTGCTTCAGTCGAAGGGTAGTATAGTAAAATGACAGCGACAACAAAATGAAATATGACCGTTGGAGACTTACAAATCCAGGCGTTTCCAAAATTATTATTAATTTAATAAAAATTGAAACGTTTATCAAACAGTGAGAGCATCGAATCAGATACCAAGCCAGAAGCTTTTAAACGATGAAAAAAAACCCACGAAGCAAAGCCTCTCTCTATGTATAATTAACATGAAATTTTAAGCAAAATAAAAGCAACAAGGGAGAGTTTTAATGGCGAAGATTGGAGCAGCAGAGGAGACAACACCAACAAAAGAAAATGCAACGGTGGTGAAAGACGAAGCTCACCCGTACGCATTTCACGTGTCTGGGCCTCGTAATGTAGCTTCTCCTAATTGGAGAGACCTTATCAACTCTACTTGGTCAGTAACTGACCGTTTGTTTTTACTTGTCAGTGTTTTTTGAAACTTGGGTATTGAGTGTTTTTAGTTCTTGATTGACCCATTTGCTGATAAGTGTGAACTTTGATGATAAGTGAAGCTAGATTTGGGTACCCATTTTGCTCTTCCATGAGTTCTTTTAGTTTCTGTGCGTTGTGATTTGACCCATTTGTGCAGCTTTCAAGAATCTGATAGTAATGCTTTTGGTAATTGGTAGTGATTTCCTTTTTTATTTTGTTACAATCAGCTTAGATTTGATAGTTGTAGAGAGAATTAATTATGAAATTAGTGGATTAAATTTTGCATATATATTAGTAAGACTGATTGATTGTTCATGGGTACTGGTATTTTGGTCCACACAGGTTATTTTTGGTAATTTTCCAATCTAGTATCTTTAGTTTTATGAATTCAGGATCTTGGAATTGTATTGTTTCCATTTCTGCATGACCTAATGCAAGGTTTTGATCATTTATCTGGGCTTATTTGAATTCTTTTGGGGGGTTTTGATATAGCAAATTGCATTTCCTCCTATTCTTTTACCACAACTGTGTGAAAAATCAATTTTATGTGATGCTTTATTCTGTTCTGTTTAATTGCTTTAATGGCGAGTGGAAAGTCACAGAAATTCAGAATCTCATGTAAGAAGGTTTTATGCATATGGTGCTTTAGTCCAAGTTTATTTCGTCCCTCTGTCAACAGGTCCTTCTACGGCATACTGCAAAATTATACCATGACTCTTTATACATAGTCATTCAGAAAATTAAATAAATAAATTGGGGAAGTAAGAAAGGGTCCAATATTTTAGCCGTATGTTATTTGGTCTCTGATTCTCTTCAATTTGTTTACGTTGGGTCTGTTTACTAAGTAAAGTTGGTCTACAGTCTCAACTTTGGCAAACCCCACAAATTTTTCGTATGTGAATTATTCATGGCATTTGGTTCTTTCATATAGATATTGCTAGTAATTGTATGTTGACAAGAGAATAAAATAATAGGAATAAATGGATTTTTCTGTTTTTTAGTATGAAAATTCCTATTCAGTTTTTATTTGATCGTTACTTTTCTTTAGAATTCTATGGTTTGAACATTATTTTCCTTGATTGTTTGGCAATCAAGCAACAGTTTCCTTTATCAGCATAATAAGCACTACTTTTCTGTATCATGCTGTATCAGCTTTGTGTTCATATCAAATTGGCTGCAATGTAATCTATTTGACAACCTTGGTGTTTTAACAAGTACATATCTTTATTCTGTGTAATCTCTATATACAGGAAGGATCCTAATCACAAGAGAACTGTTATTGCTTGCTTCATACAAGCAGTTTACTTGCTTGAAATTGATAGGCAGGAGAACAGAACAGAAGAAAATGCCCTTGCTCCAAAATGGTGGATTCCCTTCAAGTACAAGCTGGCCCAGACCTTGACTGATGAAAGAGATGGATCCATATATGGTGCAGTATTAGAATGGGATCGAGCTGCAGCATTGTCTGATTTGGTACTCATCAGACCTAGTGGTGCACCCAAAGCCATTTTAGCACTTAGAGGAACATTACTCAAGAGCCTGACAATTAGAAGGGATATTGAGGATGACCTCCGGTTTTTAGCTTGGGAAAGCTTGCAGGGTTCAGTCAGATTCAAGGGAGCTCTGGAGGCATTAAAATCAGTTGCTGGAAGTTATGGAAGCAACAACGTGTGCATAGCAGGTCATTCCCTAGGGGCTGGTTTTGCCCTCCAAGTTGGAAAAGCATTAGCTAAGGAAGGAATAATATATGTAGACACCCATCTATTTAACCCACCTTCTGTTTCTTTGGCTATGAGTTTTAGAAACATGGGAGAAAAGGCAGTTTTTGCTTGGAATAGACTTAGATCGATGCTTCCTTCAAGCAGTGAAACTCAGGCTTCCAGTGATGAGGGCCAGAAGATCACTTCTCCAGCGGGATTGAAGAATTGGGTACTACATTTCTACGGTGATAAAACTTCTGCAGAATTGAAAAAATGGGTGCCTCATCTGTATGTGAATAATAGTGACTATATCTGTTGCTATTACACTGATCCTGCTGGCGCAGATAAAAACAATGCGAACAAAGAGAATGTTGGTCTAATAAATGGACAAGCTGCAGCGAAGCTGTTTGTCATGTCTAAGGGAAAACAGAAATTTCTCGAGGCTCATGGATTAGAGCAATGGTGGTCTGATGACTTGGAACTTCAAATGTCTCTCCAGAACAGCAAACTGATAAGCAGGCAGCTGAGGTCCTTGTATAGCCTCCCTGCTCCGCAAAAGACTCCAGTAAAGCAACTGAGATAACAAAAAGTTGTTGTTCCTTGCTATTCAAAGTTAAATAACTCATTTTCAATCCCTATTTTTCATGTTTCATGACTGATAGAGCTATATGCTATCAAACTTTCCTTTTAAATATAAAATTTCTAAATGTGCCTTTCTTTGTCAAGATTGGCTCATTAAAATTTTTACACTTTTTTTTTTTTGGCCTATTAAAATAGAAGTTATAATGGGTTGACCATGGGCATGGGCGAAGCTACTTGTGGGCAAAATTAGAGGTAGATACTTGTGATTTGAAATTTTTTTTAATAAGCTTCCTACTAATCTATATCACTATCAGTAATATTTTCATCTTTAATTTATTGTAGTTCTAAATTTTCTCCATTATAATCTTAATTCCTTCTCGCTATCTTATCTCATTCTTTCCACTCAAATTATGATGACAAAAAATTAAAACACACTAGATTTCTTCTCTCTCTCTCTCTTTCTTTCTTTTTTTTTTTTTTTTTTTTTTTAATATATTTTGAGAAATCAAGATAGGGGAGGGGAATCCTGAGATATGGATTGTGGACTCTGATCAGTCTGATAGATATCGGATCTTGAGAAAATTGAGATACAGGTTGATAAGGAACACGTGAGATACGACATAGAGGTTGTTGATCAATTTGTGTCAGTGGACGTGTGGACTGATTACAATGACACTTTAATAGGGAATGTTGGCAGTATTCAGAAGGGTGCTATTTATTTGATATCGGCGACTATTAGTGGAAAAGAATGTAAATATACAATAAAGAGTCATATGTATTTTAAAACAATTTAATGAATATATTTTCACCTGTTATTTTGGGACAGTTTAGCATTGTCTACTTCTTTCATGTGTTTTGAGATGTTTCTGATTTGTTGTTTGTATTGTTTAGCGTAATGGAGGTCGATGATATAAAAACTGGTGTTGTAGAAGGGGTGTACCAAAGTGATTATAATTGCATAGAACTTGCCTAATTTATTTTCACAAGTGAGATTGAGATATAGCCATAAGAATATTAAAGTTGATAAGATTATTATAAAGTATTCCCCGTTGTGTGCACTTAATGCTAGTATGTTGGTTAGGGTAAATGTTTAATATCGTCATTTGGATGAAATGATTCCCTGCAAGCGTATTTTATTTTCCCCGTTGACTGCCAGTGTGAGTCGATTTATAACGATAATGGATATTATTCTGTGCATGGTAAAAACGTTCCTTGGGTTGTTAAGTACCGCCTGGAGGATTCGAGCATAAAACAAGGGTTACTTATTGTAAAATAAAAGGATACTTAAAGTACGATACTAGTGAGATGCCTGAAGAGGTAGCTATGAGACCTTCGTAATTCATGTGTTATCAAAAAAATAGTCAAGTGATAGTGTGGACGTATGGCACTGAGCTTCTAGTAAAGTACTCTCTATACTCAGCACTAGGTCAGTTTCTTTGGCTTTTCCTGAACATATGAGGGATATATTGTTGGGTGGATTTGGTGAGAGTGGATCAGCTATCGAAGAACGGAGAGTCATTTAAGTTTATGTGAACACAAAATGCACAAGTTCGAAGGTGAAATTGATCTGAGACCATCAGTGTCAGAGGTTGGTGTTTGAAGAGAGGATGTTGATAGGAGAGGATCGGTTGTTATGGACCCACACAAATTTTCAGATGTTTTAAGAAATGTAATTATGACCGTTAAGAATGGTTCAGATAGTAAAGAGGTATTAGTTGATGATAAAGGTAATGTTGTAAGTAAATGATTTAATAAAATTAATAGAAATTTATTGCTCAATAAAACTTTTGATATATGTATTCGAAGATTACATTTGATTCGACCCAGTCCATAAATGTTGGGTCTTTACGGATTTCAGTATCATAAGATTGGTCTCGATTGCATAATACAATACATGAGATTCCTCATTTGCATACTTTTTTCTTGTATTTTTCATTGATTGTGAAGTATTTTTGTGGCCCTATGAGTTATTTTTTTACATGTTAAAAATTGGAAAGGAATATCGTCTATTATATTAAACAATGCATGATTATTGTATTAACTGAAATTTACGGCCCTGTTGAAGTAGTTATGGAGTCCCAGGTGGCGTGCCCACGCTGTCTTCCCTGTTTTGCTGGGTTTCTCGATTATTATGCTGATTGGCCGTTCTGATTTTTCTTCCGCGTCCTAGAATATCATTGTGTCAAGGTTTATTTCATCTAGTGTATGTTGTACATAGAGATCTTGTAATATGTCGTGCATGTTGAGGTACGCTAATGAAATCTGTCCATCTGGGAATGAAAATATTTGGAGGTTGTGGCTATTGTTTGTCTGCCATGTATTCCAGGCTTCTAAGCTGGGTTGTGTACGCGAATGATTGTTCTATCTGTGCTATGGAGAGAAAGTCTGTCTTGGAAGTGGATTGTTGTAGGATGTTGCCCCAAATTGCATTTTTGATCTTCTTTGGTGATTATAGTTGCATAGAATTTGCACTGCCTAATTTATTTGCACAACTGAGATTGAGATATAGCCATAAGAGTATTAAAGTTGAAAGATTATTAAAAAGAACTCCTCATTGTGTGCACTTACTTAATGCTTATGGGCTGGTTAGGGTAAATGTTTACGATCGTCGTTTGGATGAGAATGATTCCCTGCAAGCGTATTTCATTTTCCCCGTTGACTACCAATGTGAGTTGATTTATTACAGTAATGGATATTGTTATATGCATGATAAAAATGTTCATTGGGTTCATAAAATGAGGGTTACTTATTGTAAAATAAATGGGTACTTAAAGTACGATACTAGTGAGATGCCTGAAGAGGTAGCTATGAGACCTCATGTAATTTTTATGTTATCAAAAAAATATTCGAGTGACAATATGGACGTATGGCACTGAGATTCTAGTAAAGTAATCTCTATACTCACTAGGTCAGTTTCTTTGGCTCTTTCAAAACATATGAGGGATAGGTTGTTGGGTGGATTTGGTGAGAGTGGATCAACTATCGAAGAATATATAGGTCATTTAAGTTTGTGTGAACACGAAGTGCGCAAGTTCGAAGGTGAAATTGATCTGGGACCATCAATGTCAGAGGTTGGTGTTCGAAGAGAGGATGTTGATAGGAGAGGTTCGATTATTATGGACCCACACGAATATTCAGATGTTTTAAGAATTGTAATTATGAGTGTTAAAAATGGTTCATATTATAAATAGGTATTAGTTGATGATAAATGTAATGTTATAAGTAAATGATTTAATAAAATTAATCGAAATTTATTGCTCAGCAGAGCTTTTGATATATGTATTCGAATATTACATTTGATTCGGCCCCGTCCATAAATGCTGGATCTTTACGCATTTCAGCCTTGTTGAATTGGTCTAGATTGCATAATACAAAAAATAGGATTCATCATTTGTGTATTGCTATTTTCTTGTATTTTTCATTGACTATGAGGTCTTTTTGTGCCCATATGAGTTATTTTTTACATGGTAAAAACTAGAAAGGAATATCGTCTATTATATTATACAATGCATCATTATTATATTGGCTGAAATCTACAACCTCATTGAACTAGTCATTGAGTCCCATGTGGCTTGCCCACACTATCTTCCCTATTTTACCGGGTCCTTCGATTATTATGCTGATTGATCATTCTATTTTGTCTCTACGTCTTGGAATATCAATTGTGTCAGGGTTTATTTCATCTAGTGTATGTTGGTTTGTATTTTTCGAACAAACTCCACAGGTAGTTTAGAATGAAATGGATGATGAGAGGGCACTGTAGGTATGTAAGGAATATAGACTTGCCCTATATTCTAAAGTTGTTTATGAAAGATGAAGCTCTTGGTTGGCGAGGCACGTTTTATATTATCTCAAGTTCTGAAAACTTTATAGTCACAATGGTTTTCTTGAGACATTAAGACAATGAGCAAATTCTATATATAATGTGTCTCATGGAAATGAGACAGCTTTTGGGCCTAAAAGGTCCATATTTAGTTTAGGGGGCAAAATCATTTAATATTACAATTTTGCCCCCTGAGTGACCAGAAAGAGCGAGGGCCGTGGTACAGTACATGGGTATTTTTGGTAAATAACTTATATTTATTTAAGGGTATTATTAGGTAGGAAAATATGGTTTTAAATTTGAGTTAAAGTGGAATATTTCGTGGGCCATGTGTTTCCTACTTGTTGGACAAGGAAGATACATGTGTTTAAAAGCGTCTTGGTGTGATTTGAGGTGGTTAAATCGAGCTATTTTTTGAAATTGAGAGTATTTCATCAGAAAATCAAACACAGTATTTCATATCTTTCTTTTTATTATTGTTGTCATATCTTTTGATAGTTTTGGCATACAATGTTGGACTACTTAGAAGATTATCCCAAGAATTACGGGAAGATCATTCAAATGTGTGTAGATCAATTTTTGACGTGGTAAATCAGATGGTGGGAAGTTTCACGATAGTCAGTTCCGGCGAAGTTTGTTTGAGCATGTGAGGAAGATACGAAGTTGAGCAGATTAAGAAGTCTGAAACTGAAAGGTTAGTTGAGGTAACAAACATCTTAAACTCGTTAGGATTAAACCAATAGAGTCATTTATTAAGAATGGACATAGCTGGAAGCAGTCAGTATCGCACACCCAAGGCGTATCAGAGAAGGATACCACAAAGATCGAGTGTATATAGAAAACATGCTATAATCGTTCTCTTTATCCTCTACCACCGTCGACATATCTACGCCGACGTTATGTTCAAAATATTTCCAGGTATATAAAAAGGAATAAGAGGGTGTCAAAGAAGTTACATTTATTTGATAAACAGCTAAGGGATGTGATGTTCAATAATAAAGGTATCAGATCTTGAGAAAATTGAGATACAAGCAGCATGGTGGTGTTGATAAGGAACAAGTGAGACAGGAGATAGAGGTTGTTGATCGGTTTGTGCCAGTGGACATGTGGACCGATTACAAGGACACTTTAATAAGGAATATTAGCAGTATTCAGGAGGGTTCTATTTATTTGATATCAGTGACAATTAATGGAAAAGAATGTAAATATATATTAATGAGTCATATATATATTTCAAGACACTTAATTGAATATATTTTCAACTGTTATTTTAGGACAATTTAGCAGTTTCCATTTCTTTCATTTGTTTTGTGATGTTTCTGATTTGTTGTTTGTATTGTTTAGGTTAATGGAGGTCGATGATATAAAAACTTGTGTTATAGATGGGGAATACCAAAGTGGTTATAGTTGCATAGAACTTGCACTGCTTCATTTATTTGCACAACTGAGATTGAGATATGGCCAAAGAGTATTAAAGTTAATAAGATTATTATAAGAAATTCCCCATTGTGTGTATCTAATACTTGTGCGCTAGTTAGGGTAAATGTTTATGATCGTCGTTTTGATGGGAATGATTTCCTGCAAGCGTATTTCATTTTTCCCGTTGACTACCAGTATGAGTTAATTTATTACGATAATGGATATTGTCCTGTGCATGATAAAAACGTTTCTTGGTTTGTTAAGTATCACTTGGAGGATTCAAACATAAAATGAGGGGTCACTTATTGTAAAATGAAAGGGTACTTAAAGTACGATACTAGTGAGATGCTTGAAGAGGTAGCTATGAGACCGTCTGTAATTCATGTGTTATCAAAGAAATATTCGAGTGACAATGTGGACACATGGCTTTACGTTTGTAGTAAGGTACTTCATATACTCACTAGGTCAATTTTTGTGGCTCTTCGTGAATGCATGAGGGATATGTTGTTGGGTAAATTTGGTGAGAGTGGATAAACTATTGAATAACATAGAGGTCGTTTAAGTTTGTGTGAACACAATGTGCGCAAGTACGAAGATGAAATTGATCCAGGACCATCAGTGTTAGAGGTTGGTGTTCGAAGTGAGGATGTTGATAGGAGAGGTTCGATTGTTATGGACCCACATTAATTTTCAAATGTCTTAAGAAATATTATTATGAGTATTAAGAATGGTTTAGATAGTAAAGAGGTATTAGTTGATGATAAATGTAATGTTGTAAGTAAATGATTTAATACAATTAATCGAAATTTATTGCTCAGTAGAGATTTTGATATATGTACTCAAATATTACCTTTGATTCGGCCTAGTCTATAAATGTTGGGCCTATACGCATTTCAGTCTCGTAGGCTTGGTCTGGATCGCATAATACAATAAATGAGATTCCTCATTTGCATAATACTTTTTTCTTGTATTTTTCATTGACTGTTGTGCCCCTAGAAGTTGTTTTTTACATGGTAAAAATGGGAAAGGAATATCGTCTATTATATAATACAATGCATCATTATTGTATTGGTTGAAATCTACGGCCCCATTGAAATATTTATGGAGTCCCAGATGGCGTGCCCACGCTCCCTTCCTCGTTTTGCTGGGTCCCTTGATTTTTATGTTGATTGGTCATTCGGGTTTGTCTTCTGCGTCCTGGAATATCAATTGTGTCATGGTTTATTTCATCTAGTGTATGTGGTAGGTAGATATTTTGGTACGCTAATAAAATTTATCCTTCTGGGAATGAAAATATTTAAAGGTTATGGCCATTGTTTTTCTGCCATGTATTCCAGGCTTCTAAGCTTGGTTGCGTAGACAAATGATTGTTCTATATATACTCTGAAGAGGAAGTATGTCTTGGAAGTGGATTGTTGTACGATGTTGCCCTAAATTGTTGGGGTTTTATACGGAACTACAGGGTTAACATAACGGAACGCGGAAAACAGATTTTTTTCGATTTTAAAATTTTTTCTTAGAACAATTAAATAAACTTATTTATTTATTAACCAATACTTAAAATCTGAAATTTTAACCCAAGAAATCAAATTTCTACTAATTGTCGATTTGCCCCAAGATTTTACAATTTGATCATTTTGGTCCCTAAATAATTAAATACATATTTAATTGATTCCAAATCAATCCCAAAAATGATTTATACATGTCTAATACATGAAAATATAATTTGCAACATAAATCCCCAATTTTTCCAGAATTACCGAACAGCCCCAATATTTTTCAGGATTTGTAATTTGGTCCTTTTTGGTTCAAAACACATCAAGTTCAAATCCAATCAATCCAAAATTTGATATACATCATATATACATCAAATTACATCAAATATATGAAAAGCCCCAAAATTGGATTAGGTTTATGATCGGTGAAATCACTTACGTAACGTAAGCGCACGTATCGTTTAAGTAATATAAAATGTATTGATCCCACGAGGACTTAATATCTTAGCTATTAATTTATGACGTTAAATTTTTACGAGTATCTAATAGATTGATTGTTGATTGAATGGTGATTTTTATCTGAAAACAAGTAAATAAAACAGTGCGAAAGTAAATTAAAGGAAAAACCAATATTAAGAAACTATCTAGGGTTTTGAATCATTCTAATATCTTTTAAAGATGAATTGGTTATCTCATGTTTGTGCAATATATTGGTTTATTAACCTGGAACACGAAATTATGCAAAAGCCTATGTCGATGGTCAGATGCAAACACTCAAAATAACTCAATTAATCATATGTCTATGTTAACTAAGTTACCTGAATTCATTAAGTTCAAGTTCCAATTGTGGCTACCCTCGCCCGACAGGTATATGTCTATCCTGAAAGGAAATCTACCTAAGGGTCACCATGCCCCAAGGTGAGATCGTGAGCTATTGAGTTTAAGGCTGAAACCTAAAATCCATTTTCCAAGTTCATTTTACCAAATCAATGTTATTAATGGTTAGTTAACAAGAAGCATTAAGACTAAGACTCAATAAATAAACCTTCATATTACCAAAACATAAAATTACCACTTATAAACCAGTGATATTGGAATTCATCACAACCCTAGATAAAAAGGTTTAATTACCACACATATCTATGAATATTAAAGACATAAATAAAGTAAATGACATTAAGTAAAGCTTGGAAATTAAAAAGATAAATTAATAATAAAAGAAAATGATGGGGGTTAAAAGATCCATTTTTATTACTTCTAATTTAGAATTCTCCCTTATTGTAATATATAAACTTTGCATGACATTACCAACCGACCATATAGGCGGTATCCTGATTAAGTCAAATTTATGATTAATTCCAACCGACCATAAAGGCGGTATCCAATTTAGTCAGGTTAAAATCAATTTAATTAAGTCAAACCGACCATAAAGGCAGTATCTCATTAAGTTAGGTTTTAAAATAGTTTATATATTATAATTAAGGGAGATTAATCTAAATATTAGTAATAAAAGCTTTACCTTTCACCTCAACAGAGGGGAGTTACCTCCTCATACTGAAAAGTAAAATAAAGACTGAAAAGTAAAATAAATAAAGAACTATTGAGTAAAATAAAAATCAAATACAAGAAAGCTGTAAATAAACAAACAAGATACAATTTTCTTAGTATTCTTAAGAAAATCCTCAGAAGAATGTATGAATTGGAATTCTGATTTCGGCCTCAATTTATAGGTAAATTTTTTATCCACGCGTCACGACGTGTGCAACCTTGCCCGTCGCGACGCGCCGTAGATTGAAGACATGTGTACACGGCTTCGCTAAGATGCTGACACGTGACACGCGGCTGTCGGCAAATTGAATTATTGGCTTGGCGTCGCGATGCATGAAGTTGTTCGCGTCGCGATACTGACGTAAACAATGACGTGTATTGTCGGCTGAATGAGATGATAACACGTGTCCGGCATATGTTAGCAAGATTGTTGTGATGTTGACACGTGGCCGACGTATGTTAGCAAATGCGTATAATAGCAAGTTTCTCTGATGTTGACACGTGTTCGGCGTATTTTAGCAGTCGCGACGCAGAAATGACAATTTTGCCCTTTGCTCCGTTTTTCACTGTTTTGGCCATGATTTGATTCCAGTGAGTCCTAAAACCTTATTTATCTATAAAATACACAAAACACATCAAAATATTCACAAAACTCAAGAAACTATATAAAATATTAAGTAAAAGGGGTGGTAAATATTGATATATTTTCCGCTTATCACCCTCATAAGCCTAACATTTTACTAGTCCTCGAGCAAAACAACAAATTAAAATTTAATAAATAACTTTAAAATAAAATTAAAGTAAGCCACTTTCGTAGGGATCACGGTTGCATTTAGCGTATGCAACAAGCCTTTAAACTCCAAGGTGTCCATAGTGAACGAGTTATAGTCTCATGAGGGCTTACAGTGATGATGCCCACAAACGTCAAATGCACACAAAAGCAAAAACATCAAACAAGTTAGTGACTAAACAAGTGAAACTCTTATCCAAGTTAATAGTTGTTTTCTTTCTTTCTAAATTACCAAATAAGTAAATTCTCCGATTATTTTTACCATTCTCCATATACACAACCAACAAAGTATTAATCAAATCATTGTGCCCACAATATTCATAAGTGCAGTTGAAAAGAGGGTAATATTTTTGTCCTAAAGTTATATCAGAATTCACACCTTTTTAGCAATGGAACTTTTTATTTATTTATTTATTTATTTTTATTTATTTATTTACAACATCTTCAATCTATGTAGCGAGCTTTGAGCCAGTGACTCCCAAGCTAGTTGGCTTTAGGGCACTAGGTGTTGAGACACCCTTACAAACTTAATTACTCAGATTTCAGATATATATATATATTTTTTCTTTTATATAACATCTTTAATCCATGGCGAGCTTTGGGCTAGTGGCTCTAAAACCAATTGGTTTTAGGGCACTATGTGTTAAAACACCCCTATGGACTTAATTACTCGGATCTCATATGTTTTTTTTATTCCATCGCTTTTTTAGATGTTTCCTCCAATTAAACTAGAGCACTTAATATTACAAAATTTTCACTTACAACTCATGGCCGTATATTACCATGCATGTTGATAATATCTGTCAACTAAGCATATGAAGATCAAATTTAGTCAGTATTATGGAGAATTCACAAATTAAATAATTCAAAAAGAAATAAACATAAATTAACTTGTTACGAAATAGGTTGAGATACGTCTCAGGAGTGAAAATTCCTTACTCAGCTATCTCACACCAATTTCATCTGATTAGTCAAGTTAAAAACACAAAACAAAATATTTTTTTATTTTTTTAAATTTTTAAATTTTTTTTTGAATTTTTTGAAAATATTTTTGACTAAAAACCAAGCAAAAACATCACAACAATTTTTTTAAAACAAGATACTAATAAACTATTCCTCTCCCCCAAACCTAATTGAGACATTGTCCCCAATGTCTAAAAAGTAGAAGAAGAGTTTAGAAAACAATACCTGGTTAGCTGAAATTTGACATCTTAAAAAGAAATTTTAAGGTTAAGATCCAAGTTAATCCGACGCTTCTTACCACGATCATTATCAGACCAGTTTATCTTGGAAAAGATAGGGTCAATTTGTGGTTCAAAGGCTAAAATTTGGTCAATTAAATGGGCAGTGAAGATGATATCTTTTACAGGTTTTGACACGAACCCATTTCTCCGGGCATCATCAAGAAACACACAAAGAAAGTCATAAAATCCATCAACGTTAAACATTCCAATTGGTTTCTGGTGTATGTTCAAGTTCACCCAAGATAGCACTGTAAAAATTTCCTCCATCGTGCCCAAGCCACCTGGAAAAGCAATAAAAGCATCAACACGGTTAATCATTTCAACCAGTCGTTCAGACATACCGGGCACGATAAGTTCCTATCTGTTTGATGTTCCTATAAGATTCGCCTCTGCCAAAGTTTTTGGGATGATTCCCAGAACTTGACTACCTTTTTCCTGTACAGCCCTTGAGACGTATCCCATTAGTCCAAGGTTGCCACCGCCATATATTAAATGCATATTCCTTTCAGCTATGACTCTACCCAATTCCTGTGCTGCCTCAACGAACTCTGGTTTAGAACCAACACTAGTACTGCAAAACACACAGATTTTTACAACTCGTCTTCTTGAAGTTGCTTCCATTTTTTTTCCTCAAATCTGGATGTCTTCAAGAGTGCAATAACGAGCTGAATTTATAGATCCTGAAAAAGGGTGAGTAATAATAGCACTAGTACCTGTCAATTGACAATTATTAGCTAAATAGTAAAATAAATCATGAAAGTCAAAAAGTCTAGATCCTGTCGGAGAAAATAAAAGAAAATAACAAAACAAATCATAATTATTAGTTAAGGACAAAGAGATAATAATATTTACAAGAAGTAACCGCTTGAATGACGTCTATGCGTCAGTGACAAGCTTCCCATCCAATTTTCTTATAAATTGGCAAACAAGGTCTTTTAAAGTCAGATTCCTGAGACTTAATTGTTGTCTTTCTTTTCGAAATTGTGTATGTAACATGCAAATCGCGTGATACACATTCAAGCTGGAATCGTCATTTTGATGAGATAATTAGATTATCTGGATTCATAAAAAACGATGAAGAACCATGTGTTTATAAGAAAGTTAGTGGGAGCATGATAGTTTTCTTAATCTTGTATGTAGATGACATCCTTATCATAGGAAACGATATATGGATGATGCAAAGTGTGAAAGCCTACCTTTGTAAGAACTTCTCCATGAAATATATGGGTGAAGCTTCCTATATACTAGGTATAAGGCTCTACCAAGATAGAGTTAGGAAGTTTATAGGGTTATCACAATCGAATTACATAGATAAGATGTTAGAAAGGTACAGTTTTACCAACTGCAAGGCAGCAAATGTACCTTTCTGATACGATATACATCTTTCGAAGAAAATGGCACCTCAAACTGAGGAAGAGAGAGTTAGAATGTCTAATTTGCCATATGCTTATTGTATTGGAAGCATAATGTATGCAATGATATGTACTAGACCTGACATCAGTTTCGGCGTCAGTGTGACCAGCCGATATCAATCTGATTCTGGTAATGATCATTGGACAGCCGTGAAACATATCCTGAAATATCTTAAAGGCACCAAAGATAAGTTTCTGATATATGGAGAAAATGAGCTACAAGTTAAGGGTTATACAAACTCCGACTTCCAGTGAGATCCAGATGATAGAAAATCTACATCATGATACATATTTACCCTTAACGGTGGTGCTGTTTATTGGCGTTGTTCAAAGCAAGGCTCAACAGCTGATTCCACCACTAAGGCCGAATTTATAGCGGCTTCAGAAGCTGCTAAAAAAGCTGTTTGGATAAGAAATTTTATCACTGAACTTGGCATTATGCCTAATATTGCAGATTCGATCCCATTGTACTGTGATAATAATGGAGCCATCGCGCAGGCTAAGGAGTTGAGGTCCCATTCCAAGTCTAAACATGTGGAAAGGAAATACCGCGTAATTAGAGAGATAATTGAACGAAAAGACATAGTGGTCTTGAAGGTTCAAGGACAAGATAACATAGCAGACCCGCTTACAAAGGCCTTACCTCCTAAGTTATTCGATAAACATGTGGAGGAGATGAGACTACGGTACCATCAAGATTGGCACTAAGTAAGTGGGAGTTTGATGGAGTTGGTGCTTGAAGTGCCGATCCGAATTGTATATTTTATTATTTATTAATAAAATAACTACATTTTTCATTTCATACCTTATTAATGGTATTGTCATTATGCATATTAGATTGATGTATAGATATGCTAAGAATGACATCGACCTTAGAATAGTTTTGACACTAGGTGTAAACTATTCTTAAAGTAAATATTCATAGTCGTTGGTTTTGGAATACTGTCGAATTCCTATAACCTAGAAGACTAGCACATGTCGTATATTGAAATTTGAGTTCCAATGGTTTAACGTGATGTACCATGAGTTTTGGAAACTCGTATAGACATGTGGATATTCGTTGGAGCGAATACTGAATGACTCAAAGGTGATTCATAACAGTTGGAAGTACACACCACCGTCAATAGGAATCTCCACGAGTCGAGTAGCATATGTAATCCTTTGACTATAGGATATCATTGATTTTGTGTGACATCCTCCACACTTAGATGCCATGTATGTCAGAAACCTTTCATGGTATGGCCTCTAGATGTTTGTTGGGTGTGGACCGATGCACTCAGTAATCGAGTGCGAAGCAAGATAGGATCTGTCGGCCCGTATGCGTACCAAAAGAGGTTTAGGTATCCATGTTAGTAAATGATGAGTGGTAATTATATCACTATTTCCCACTCATTTAACCTAATATTTTGTATAGTTTCTTGAGTTTTGTGAATATTTTGATTTGTTTTGTGTTATTTTGTAGATAAATAAAGTTTCAGGACTTTCTGGAGGTGATTTGGGGCCAAAATAGTGAAAATTGGACGAAAAGGGCAAAATGGTCATTTGTCGCGTCGCGATGCGCAAGCCTATGGCGTTCCGACGCCTAACATGCACCGAACAGTGCTAACGTGCGCCGAGTCCACAAGTCAGAATCTGAGAAAGTTTGACTTTGCTAACGTGCGCCATGCCACGTGTATTCATCACAGCCGATCTGCTAACGTGCGCTGTGCCACGTGTCATCATCCTACGGTGCCGACAGTCACGTGTCGCCACGTGTCACTCCACCTGTCAGCCACATCATCGTCCACTTCACCGGTTGACCGAGTCAAAATGCCACGTCATCGCCACGTCATCATCAACAAATCACAGCGTGCCACGTGTCGCAATTATATGGTGCCGACAGTCACTTTGCCACGTGTCGCCACGTCAGCGCCACTTATTGACAAACTTATCCGAAATCGACACGTGGCGGATAAGAATCTGAACCGACCAATCACAAGCCGCCACGTGTCATAATAATTGAGATTCCAACCACCTTGCCACATGTCACCTTATCACCTTATCCAGAATCTGAGCCGACAAACTAGAGCGTGCCACGTCGACAATCCCCGGTGTCGCGACGCTGGCTTGGCGTCGCGACGTCAGACCCCTACTGACGCCTATAAATTCAGCGCGATTTCAGAATTCAAAGCATGCCTTCCTTGAGTTTTGTAAGGACTCTAAGGATTGCATCTTGTGTGATTTAGTTTTTGTAATTTTAATTTAGCATTTTTACTTTTAGTATTTTTAATTATGCACTTTTACTTTTTGTAATAAAGTTTTATTTTATTTTATTTTATTTTTTTTATGTTCAGTAGTTAATTTACCGCTGGGGTAAAAGGTGTAACATTTAATATAATTATCTAGGTAAATCTCACTTAATTATAATTTATAAATTATAATTTAACCGGATTAATTAATGGCAGACTTTATTACCGCCTATATGGTCGGTCTAAATATAAATTACTTTACCGCCTATATGGCTGGTCTTTATGTGACAGATAATTACCGCCTATATGGCTGATGTAATTGGACTAAATTGATTACCGCCTATATGGCTGGTTTTAAATGTTTAACATTATTAATTCCTGAGAAAGCAGAACATAAAATAATTTATATATTATAATAAGTGAGATTCCTAGATAATAAATATTAAATTTGAATCCTCTAACCCCAGCATTTTATTTTATTCTAGGGAAGTCATTAAACACAATATTACTAGGCTTAATAATTGATTTAATTATTTATTGGGTAATTCTTTAGTTTATTTATTGAGTCTTAAGCTTAATGCTTCTTGTTGTCTGATCACCAATAAGATTGATGTGGTAAACTTAAAATGCACTAGACATAGGGATTTTAGGTTTCAGCCTTAGATTCAATAGCCTACGATCTTCCTTGAGGATAGATAACCCTTTAATAGATTTCCTTACAGGATAGACATATACCTGTCGGGCGGGGGTAGCCATAATTGGAACTTAATCTTAATGAATCCAAGTAATTTGGTTGACATAGACATATAGTTCAATTGGATAATACTGGGTATTTACGTCTGACCATCGACATAGGCTTTTGCATATTTTCGTGTTCCAGGTTAGCAATCTGATTTATTACACATAAATAAGGGAATCAATTCATCTTATGTGTGCATTTGTGTGCATTAGTTTTAACTAACTTTTTACTTTTGTAAAAATGTTTGTGTGTATCATTTCTGTAAGCCCTCACGAGACTACAACTCGTCCACTAGGGACACCTAGGGGTTTAAAGGCTTGTTGCATACGCTAAATGCAACCGTGATCCCAACGAAAGTGGCTTAGTTAATTTATTTATGTTATTTTATGTTTTGCTCGAGGACTAGCAAAATGTTAGGTTTGGGGGTGTGATGAGTGGTAAATCTATCACTATTTCCCACTCATTTAACCTAATATTTTGTATAGTTTCTCGGGTTTTGTGAACGTTTTGATATGTTTTGTGTTATTTTGTAGATAAATAAAGTTTGGAAATCATTGGAGGCAATTTGGGGCAACAAACGGACAAAAATGCGTCAACAGGGATATTTTGGTCTTTAGCGCGTCGCGACGCCAAGCATTCAGCGTCGCGACGTCTAAAATGCGCCGAATAGTGCTAACGTGCACCGGGTCCACAAATCAGAATCTGAGAAAAGTTTGACTTTGCTAAAATGTGCCGTGCCACGTGTCACCATCACAGCCGATCTGCTAACATGTGCCGTGCCACGTGTCAGCATCCTACGGTGCCGACAGTCATCATCGCCACGTGTTCCACGTGTCACTCCATGTCATCAGCCACGTCAGTAAGTCAACAAGTCAACATTGCCACCTCACCGCCACGTCATCATCAGCCAATCAGGAAGTGACACGTGTCGCAATTCTACGGTGCCGACAGTCTCTTTCCCAAGTGTCGCCACGTCGTCGCCACGTCACCGCAACGTCATTGCCACGTCAGCATCAATAATTGAGTATCTAATCCTTATCTGACACGTGGCGGATAAGAATCTCAGCGACCAATCAGAAGCCGCCACGTGTCACAATAATTGAAGCCTAACCACCGCGCCTCGTGTCACCTTATCACCTTATCCAGAATCTTCAAACCAGCAAACCAGAGCGTGCCACGTCGACGAAACCTGGCGTAGCGACGCTGAGGTCCCTGGCGTCGCGACGCTGGAAGCCTACCGTGGCCTATAAATTGAGCTCGAGATTTCAGAATTGAATGTACCACTCTCTCTCTTATATTCTATCTAAAGATAGAGTTTCTCTCTCTACTTTCTTTTAATTTTTATTTTTTTAGTTTTTTAGTTTTGTAATTAATTTTAATTACGTTTTGTTAATATAGTAATTTAATTTTTACTTTTTACAGTTTTTATTATTTACCATGAGGAGGTAACTCCCCCAGCTAGGGTGAAAGGTAATTCTTTTACTATTACTATTTAGATTAATCTCCCTTAAAAATGATATATTCACTATTTAAAATATTGACTTAAAAAGGATACTGCCAGATCGGTCGGTTGGTAATTCATTTTAATCTGATTTAAACCTGACTAATAAAGGATACCGCCACATTGGTCGGTTGGTAATTTAATTTTGGTTCCGCCTTTATGGCTGGTTGGACTTAATTTGACTTAATCAGGTTACCGCCTATATGGCTGGTTGGAAAAAGAATCACAAGTTTATATATTATTTTATGGGAGATATCTAAATTAGTAGTAGTAAAAGTAATTCATTTTACCTTAGCATTTTATTTTATTGTAATTTACTTCTCAGTATTTACTTTACCGCAGTTTTACTTTATGTCTTTTATTTTCAAGTTTTTACTAGCCCTAGTTATGTGTTGTAACTAAATTAGTTATCTGGGGTTGTGATGAAATACAATATCACCGTTTTATAAGGGTTAGATTATAGCTTGGATAATATAAAGATTTATTTATTGAGTCTTAAACTTAATGCTTTTTCATTAACTGGCCATTAATAAAATTGATCTGGTAAATCTAAAATGAACTAGACATAGGGATTTTAGGTTTCAGCCTTAGACTCAATAGCCCACGATCTTCCTTGAGGATAGATAACCCTTAATAGATTTCCTTACAGGATAGGAATATACCTGTCGGGCGGGGGTAGCCATAATTGGAACTTAAACTTAATGAATCCAGATAATTTGGTTGACATAAACATATGGTTCAATTGGGTTAAACTGGGTATTTGTGTCTGACCATCGACAGAGGCTTACACATAATTTAGTGTTCCAGGTTAATAAATCAATATATTACCCAACTTTAAGATAACCACTTCATCTTTAAAATGATATTGGAAGAAATCACAACCCTAGATAGTTTTTAATATTGATTTTTTTTAAAACCTATTTTCGACAATTTTATTTACTTGTTTTTAAATTTAGAGTCGTCACCATTTCAAATCAATCAATCAACTTGTTAGATATTAGTAATCATTTGACCTCATAAAATTAATAGTTTAGATATTAAGTCCTCGTGGGATCGATATTTTTATACTACTTGAATGATACGTGCGCTTGCGTCATACGTGTGTGTTTACGCCGGTCACTTGGCTTGATTTAATTGGATTAAATTAAAGTGGGAGACAATGGAGATTAGTCACACCTAATTATACATATTTGGACAAATTGAATTAAGCCCACTTAAAAGTTGATTACAACTTTTATTAATTAAAAATTGCCTAAGTTTTGCTATAAATAGCAAGCTTTAGGAAGGTTTTAATTACAAGTTCAAATACAAGCATAAACAAATTCTTGAGAGATTAGCCTAAATTAGAGAAGTGTTTAGAGAAACTTGTGAGGTCTCTACAACATTTAATCTAGGAGAAATCAAGATTGGATCTTAAAGTGAAGCTTGAAAGCATTGGAAACAAGATTGGATCTTGAAGTCAAGCTTGCATACCTTGGAGGTTCTCCAACAATATCAACAAATGAGAAGTAGACTGGATCTTGCATCAAGCTTACTAGGTAATGTTCGATCTTCTCCTAAGCTATGTTTATTTGTGTATTAGATGCATGATCACATAGCTTAATGTTGAATAAGGCTAATCAATTATGTTAGGATACTTTAGAAGTATAAACACAACATACTTGTAATTAGGTCGAAGATGTTCATATTGGACATGGAACAATTAATTAGAGTTTGGAACTCTAGATTAAAGCTTAGAGCTATGGCTACCATTCTAGAATAACTTGACCACCTTTAGGTGACCTAAAATTGTTCACGAGATATTTCTAATTGGGATTCTAAAATGGTTTGTGTATTGGATTCAAAATTTACGCAAATGCGTATTTAGAATAAATTTATGTTTTTGGAAAAATATTTGATATTTTGAAAAACTTGATTTTTATTCTATAACATTTGTTTATGTTGGTTTTGAAATTAAAAATTAATTTTGGGTGTTTTTGAAGTGTTTAGGGAAGACCGGAAGTAATTAGGGTAATAGACCCTAATTGCATCAGCTCTCTGGAAATTTTCCAGAGAGCTGAGCATTTTGAAATCAAATGTAAAAAAAAAAAAATAGAAGCAGACCTGGGCGTGCTTCACGCGCGTCGTGCCATTCGCGCGCGATGATTTTGTTTTCGCTCGTTCTGGAGCTTCCGGACTCCGATTCATTCCCGGTTTTTTCCTATACACTTGTAATGGAATATAGTATTTCATTAAATAATTTAAAATTACACATATACTTGATATCCATGGGTTAGAACCATTTTTGCTGCCTGGGGCACCGATCCGATCCTTTGAGTTCCACAACTGCCCCAAGAATGCGTGCATATTTATAGCAAACACATAATCTCTTAGCGCTTCTTTGATTAGAATATGTGCTTTTTCCTAAACCAGACAGGTATGAAATAAAAGAGTCAGAAGACTTACCTGCCAATCAGACATGTGCTTCAATTAACCAATGAATGTCATTATGAATACCTTTGGTCATCAGAAGTCTCATTCGTTCCATGCGAGCTTTGTAGACTTTCATCATAGTGTTTTGAGGGAGAGAATGAAATTGCTTGTGAATATTTGTGAGAACTTCTTCCATCCTGTATGTGACTTTACCTACAAAAATTAAACACACAAAAATAAAACACATCAAATCTCAATATATACAAAAATTGCATAGATTGCCTCCCTGCTAGTGCTAAGTTTAACGTCGTCAGCTAGATATGACTGCTCGAATGTTAGGCTGGATCTGAAAGTGTGACACTTTCTTTTTGTCGCTCAAATTATTCTCCCAAGTAGTGTTTGACACGCTTGCTGTTAACCTTGAATGTTTTATTGGAGTTGGGATCATGTAACTCAATGGATCTATCTGGTAAAACCTGGGTGATTAAAAATGGACCTGACCACCGTGATTTTAGCTTCCTAGGGAAGAGTTTCAATCTTGATTTGTTTAACAGTACCCGCTGCCCTGGTTCCAGTTGTATGCGTACTAACTTCTCATCATGTCTCTTCTTGGCATTTTCTTTGTACAATTTACCATTCTCAAAAGGCTGTATGTGAAATTCCTCTAATTCTTTGAGTTGGTGGAGCCTTTTCTCTTAAGTTGCTTATAGATCAAGATTTAACTTCTTCAGCGCGCAATATGTTTTATCTTCAAGCTCCACAGGCAGATGACATGCTTTAAGTTTGTCAGTGGAACTTTGCATTGCATCAGAGTTCTGAATGGTACCATTTATCACATCAAGTCTGAAATATTCCTCATTCTTTTCGTCATTCGGGAATTCCATGGATTTGAAAACATTGAATGTCACTTCTTGGTCCTGTACCCTCATAGTTAGTTCTCCTTTTTGTACATCAATAATGGTTCGACCTGTAGCCATGAATGGTCTCCCGAGGATGATAGACACGTCTTCATCTTCCTCCATGTCTAGGATAGTGAAATCTGCTGGGAAAATGAATTTGTCAACTTTGACCAGCACATCTTCAACTACACCTCTAAAAAATGTAAGCGTTATATCAGCAAGTTTCAAAGAGATTGAGATGGGATTTGCTTCTCCAATCTGCAGTTTCCTGTAAATGGGAAAAGGCATCAAGTTAACACTAGCACCTAAATCACACAAAGCCTTACCGAAGTTATGTTCTCCTATGGTGCAAGGGATGGTGAAACTGCCAGGATCTTTCAACTTTGGGGGAAGCTTCCTCTGAATGATAGCGCTGCATTCTTCTGTCAATGCTATTGTCTCGTAATCTCCCAATCTTCATTTTCGTGACAGAAAGCCTTTCATGAATTTGACATAGCTGGGCATTTGTTCCAACGCTTCTGCAGATGGAATGTTGATATGCAGCTTTTTGAAGATCTCCAGGAATCGAGAAAACTGCTTGTCTAGTTTTTTTTCTGGAGACATTGTGGAAAAGGTGGAGGTGGAGTGAATCTTTCTTGATCATTTGCTTTTGCCTCTCTTTCCTCCATCTGTGGATCTGCTTCGCTGCTTTCTTTTGGAACTTCCTCAACAGTTGTCCTGACTCCAACATCTTTGTTGATCTCAGTACCACTTTTCAAAGTGATGGCATGACATTGCTTCTTCCTTATGTTCCTTGGATTTGGTTCTGTGCTGCTAGGAATGGTACCTTGTGGTCTGTAACTCTGAGCATTGGCCAGTTGTCCTATTTGATTCTCCAGTGCCTTTATAGAAGCAGTTATGCTATGATTAAATGCTGATTGGGCTTGAAATATAGCTTCATTTGATGCTGCTTGATTTTGAATTAATGCTGCTTGATTTTGAAACATAACATCATATTTGGCTTCTTGCTTTTTCATCTGGGCAAACAAATCTTCTATTCCTGGCTTTTGTTCATACTTCTGGCCTTTTTTTTGCTGTTGGAATCTGAGTGGTGGATTGTTCCTTTGCCCTGAATTGTTGCTCTAGATTGGGATGGATATTCCTCCACCCTGGGTTATAGGTGTTGGAATATGGATTGTTCCCCTGTTTGTTAAAATTACTGACATAGTTCACCGTCTCATTATGTTGATTGTAGGATTCTGACTCTAGTGCTCCTCCATATGGTGAACTTGTGGATCCAATATTACCATGCATGCTAAAAGTTTCCATGAATTTTCATATATGATCTAGCTTGGCATTTATTGTTGTGTTGTCTCCAACTTCGTAAATTCCTGCGATTCGTTGAATTATACTCCTTTCTGTTGGCCACACAGAATTATTGTTGGTCATTTCTTCAATTAAGTCTCAGGCCTGATCCTGTTCTTTTGCCATTAAAGCTCCTCTAACATCAGCATCAATTGTGGTTCTCATTAGTCCAGAAAGTTCATTATAGAAGCTTTGGACTTGTAGCCACTTTGCAATCTCATGGTGAGAACATATTCTAAGCAATTCCTTGTATCTTTCCCAAGCTTCGCAGAAAGATTCTGAGTCATGTTGTACAAAGGATGTAATGTCATTCCTCAGTTTTGCAGTTCTGGCTGGGGGAAAGTACTTTGCGTGGAATTTGGTGGCTAGAATGTTCTAAGGTGTGATGAAACTATTGGGGTTGGTGCTTAGAGCGCCAATTCCCGGTTGTATTTCTTTATGAATACTTCTGTAAAACGTTATTATTATGAATAATATATATGCAGTTTCTATAATATAATGTATCTTTTAATATGGTAAAGACGTAATGACCTTAGAATGACTAGTCATGGTGCTGTTGCAAAAGCGTCGCAACTGACATTGAGTTGTATCATGACGTTGTCATTCTCAGACAGTTCCTGGTCAAGCTTTACACTACTTGGTCAGTTTAGTAAACCCGTTGAGACCGGTACATGTCGTATACTGGAATGTATGATTCCAATGGTTTCTCAATGAACCATAAGTCATGGAGACTAGTATAGACGTTTAGGTGTTTATAGCGGATAAACACTGAACGACTCACCAAAGATTCTTAATGGATGATATACCAACGTCAATAAGAATCTTATCAGGTTGAGTAGCATTTGTGATTCTTCGACTTGAGATAACACTGTGGGCGAATGAGACATCTTCCACACTTAGATGGCAGTCACGTCACCGATCTATTTAGATCAAACCTCCGCCTATTCGTTGGGTGTGGATAGATCCTCATGGTGTCCTGTGAGTATCGAGATAGAATCCGTCAGTTCTGTGTATCATAGCATAGGTAGTCCATATGATTAGCGGTCAGATAAAAACCATGGGCCCATGGTACAATTTAGAAGTTAGTTATAAATGTTCTTTTTGAGATTGCTAATAGAATAGTCGACTGGATAATCCCTATAGAGATTTGATGTTTACATCTATATCTCTGGGATTTATCCGGATACCTGTGACAGAGGAATTATACATTTTCCATGACCTCGACCTGTATGATTCAGCGAGTTTATCCGTGATCGTCATAATTTACGGGTGGATAAATTATGGACACGAAATTAGATTTCGTAACGGATATGCCTGAATCTAGAGAGTCTCACTAATGAAATATACTCGTAGAGCACTAGGGCAACAATTATAAATAATGTTGATTTAAAGGTTAAACGCAATATACATGTGTAGGGACCCGATAGTCATTTCCTTAATTTTTGTGTATTTGCATTTAATGTTAGATTAATTCAAATACACATTAATTAATTGTCAAATTGATATATTTGACTAATATCATAAATATATATATATGTATTTAATATTTAATGTAAATATAATACATATATTTAATATATTTGTATTTAATTAATTATTTAATTGTTAAATGATTAAATTAGTTAAAGTATAGATATTTTAAAGTTATGATATTTGTTTTAATGACTAAGTTGCAATTGTTGACTTGGTTGAAAAAATCATTAAAGTGTAATGATCAGTTTTTAACATGTTGGCAACTTGATTTAAATGAAATGAAAAAAAAATATCTTGTATTTTCCTTTAGCAAATTTCCGCCAAGGGGTTTATTGTGCAAGTATATATTGTTTTGTTTCATTTAGTTTTTGTTAACCTAAAACACTTTATCAAAAACTCTATTGAAGGAAGACAAAGAAGCTAGAGAGAAAGAAAAGAAAAATCAAAGAAAAGCTTGGATTTAAGTAAGTTTTTCCAACTTGCCATTAGAGAGAAAAATGTTCCTCTTGTTCTTGGCCACATCTTATGATGTTCTTAAGTTTTTCTATTCTTTATTCTTTGTATTTTTGGTGGATGAAAGTTTGATAAAAGGGTTGAGCATGTATAAAGTTGATAGAATATTACTAATGAAGTAGTAAACATTCTTTTCATGGTTTTAGAACCTTGTTGCTAATTTAGAGTTGTTGACCCACTCTTAAATGACCTAGATTTGATCTATAGTTATTTCATTGTGTTGAGACTTGATTTGAATGGAAGAAACATGATTGAAGTATTGGATTTAACCAATTTGGTCTAATTTGTTCAATTTCAAGAAATTGAAAAATTAGGGTTTAAGCCCACTTCCAAATTTGGGGTTTTTCATTTATATGGTTTATTTGGATGTGTATATGATGCATGTAAAATATTGGGTTGATTAGATTTTGTCTTAATGTGTTTTGAACATTGGAAGTGCAAAATGCACATTAACCCACTACTATATGGCTCTCGGCCTTGGGCTAAATTTTGGGAAATTTATGTTGCAATTTGAATTTCAATATGTATGACATGTTAAATTAATATATGTAATGATTTAGAATCATCCAAAATCGTTTCGAACAATTTCAGATTAAAATAAACAAAATGCTTGGTTTAGGGGTAATTCGGTAAATTCACATAAATTTGATTTATAGTGTTTTATTTCATAATTTGATTATTGGATAATAAAATAAATAGGTTTATTTTATTTATCCGAGAAAAAGTTTTGAAATCGGAAAATTTTGATTTTCCACTATTCCGCTGCGTTACCGGATTTTCGCAATAAAACCCTATCAGGAACCTGCTGGTAGTGAATGTAGCCAAGCTTTAGCTCTTTCTTTCAAGGAATATGAAAACACACGCGGTCTCATTGCTTCTTCAGCTGCTCGGTTGTAGTTGAAAGTGCCGCAAACTTCCAGGAAGTTGCTGATGTGGGCATTAGGATCTTCAGTTGCATTCACCCCAAACTGTACTGATTGTTGTATCAACTGAATGCATGTTTTGATGTCATACGCATTTGCTGGTAAGAGAGGAAGTACAATACATGAAATGAAGCCGTCAACCACCGGAATAGTTCTGTCTCGAATGGGAATTGGTGGTGCAACTTCCAAAGGTTTAGGTTCCATGTTGATCAGTGCTTCTCGACCTTCACGCATTTCCCTTCTCAACTTTCTGATCGTTCTTTCAATATCTGGGTCAAGCGGTAGGATTTCAAATCTTCTGGTTTGTCTCATGTAGTGTCTGAGAACCTTAAACACAACAAAATAAAAATAATAAGTAAAAAGATATTAGACACAAGTAACGTATTTAACCCAAAAATTAATAGTAAAAGATAAATAAGTCATCGGCAACGGTGCCAAAAACTTGATCCGTGAAATCACTCACGTAACGCAAGCGCACGTATCACTCAAGTAGTATAAAATATATCGATCCCACGAGGACTTAATACCTTAGCTATTAATTTATGATGTTAAATATTTACGAGTATCTAATAGACTGATTGTTGATTGAATGGTGATTTTTGTCTGAAAACAAGTAAATAAAACAGTGCGAAAGTAAAATAAATGAAAAATCAATATTAAGAAACTATCTAGGGTTATGAATCATTCCAATATCTTTTAAAGATGAATTGGTTATCTCATTTTTGTGCAATATATTGGTTTAGTAACCTGGAACACGAAATTATGTAAAAGCCTCTGTCGATGGTCCGATGTTAACACCCAAAATAACCAAATTAATCACATGTCTATGTTAACCAAGTTACCTGAATTCATTAAGTTCAAGTTCCAATTGTGGCTACCCCCGCTCGACAGGTATATGTCTATCCTGGAAGAAAATCTACCTAAGGGTCACCATGCCCTAAGGTGAGATCGTGAGCTATTGAGTCTAAGGCTGAAACCTAAAATCCATTTTCCAAGTTCATTTTACCAAATAAATCTTATTAATGGTCAGTTAATAAGAAGCATTAAGAGTAAGGCTTAATAAATAAACCTTCATATTACCCAAAACATAAATTTACCACTTATAAACCGGTGATATTAGAATTCATCACAACCCTAGATAAATGGGTTTAGTTAAAATGACATAAAGTAAAGCTTGGAAATTAAAAAGAAATAACTATTAAAAGAAAATACTGGGGTTAGATCCATTTTTATCACTTCTAATTTAGATATCTCCCTTATTATAACATATAAACTTTGCATGACATTACCAACTGACCATATAGGCGGTATCCTGATTAATTCAAATTTATGATTAATTCCAACCGACCATAAGGGTGGTATCCAATTTAGTCAGGTTAAAATCAATTTAATTAAGTCCAACCGACCATAAAGGCGGTATCCCATTAAGTCAGGTTTTAAAATAATTTACATATTATAATTAAAAGAGATTAATCTAAATATTAGTAATAAAAGCTTTACCCTTCATCCCAGCAGAAGGGAGTTACCTCTTTATACTGAAAAGTAAAATAAAGACTGAAAAGTAAAATAAATAAAGAACTATTGCGTAAAATAAAAATTAAATGGAAGAAAGTTGTAAATAAACAAACAAGATACAATCTTCTTAGTATTCTTAAGGAAATCCCCATAAGAAAGTATGAATTGGAATTCTGATTTCGGCCTTAATTTATATGCAAATTTTTGGGCCACACATCGCTACACGTGCGACCTTGCGCGTCGCAACGCGCCGTTGATTGAAGACACATGTACACGGCTTCACTGAGATGCTGACACGTGGCACGCGGCTATCGGAAGACTGAATTATTGGCTTGGCGTCGCGACGTGTGAAGTTGTTCACGTCGTGACGCTGACGTAAGCAATGACGTGTATTGTCGGCAGCATGGGATGATGACACGTGTCCGGTGTATGTTAGCAAGATTGCTGTGATGTTGACACGTGGTCGGCGCATGTTAGAAAATTCATATGATAGCAAGTTTCTCTGATGTTGACACGTGTCCGGCATATTTTAGCGGTTGGGACGCAGAAATGACAATTTTGCCATTTTGCTCCGTTTTCACTGTTTTGGCCATGATTTGATTCGAGTGAGTCCTGAAACCTTATTTATCTACAAAATACACAAAACACAGCAAAATATTCATAAAAATCAAGAAACTATACAAAATATTAAGTAAAAGGTGCGGTAAATATTGATATATTTTCCGCTTATCAATTTAGAACCCTAATTTCACAAATTACACCATTTTCACAATTGACACTAAATTGATAAAATTCAACACTTTAATTAATCCAATACCACACCAATAAACTCTCACCATCATAAAACAACTCAAGAACAATTATAGGCTAATTATGAATGGCTAATCAACTCTAGAATGACAACTTTAATTACTAATCAATCTAATAAGCTTAATTACACCTAATAAGCTTATTACTTAATCATACATGCTAAACACCTTCAAAAAAATTCTCAACATAATAATTCACATAATTAAACATTAGAGAAAATTCTAAACTACATAAGTTAAAGTATAGAATCATATAAACAATTTCTTAGTTGAAGAATGTTGGAAAAAACTTAAAAAACTCCAAGCTTTTAAGCTTTTTCTTCTTTGTTTCTTTACTTTTCTCTCAATTTTTAACTTAGTGAATAATTGTGAAACTTGTGTTGTGGTTGAAAATTGAAACAAAATAATTTTTGTTAAGCATTTTCCAAAATGGCCGATTATGTCAATAAAAAAAATAAATTAAACAACAATTATTTTATTTTTGTTTGAATTCAATTGGAACATGTTTTACTTTACTAAAGATAACAAATATCTTTGATAAAGTAAACACCAAATGGACCACTGAAATCAAGCCATTAAAAAGTGAAATTTATTACAAAAGATATTTATTTTATTAATTAATTTAATTATTTAATAATTAAATAATTAATATAGATATCTTAAATATATTTATTATATTTACATTAAATATCTCAAATACATATATTAATGATATATGTCAAATATCACAATTTGATATTTAATTATTGTGTATTTAATAAAATCAAGTATTAAATACAAATACACATTAATTCAGAAATGACCGTTAGGTCCCCGATTGCATGTATTTTTCGTTTAACGTTTAAACGAGTTATAAATAATCAGTATTATTCATAACAGTTGCGATAGTGCTCTACGAGTGTATCTCATTAGAGAGACTCTCTAGATTCAGGCATATCCGTCACGAAATCAAATTTTGTGTCCATAATTCACCCACCCGTAAATTATGACGAACACAGATAAACTCTCTGAATCATACAGGTCAAGGTCACTACATACGTGTAATCCCTTCGTCACAGGTATCCGTATTATTCCAGAGATATAGAAACAAACGTCAAATCTCTATAGATATAATCACGTCGACGTTTCTATTAGCAATCCCTAAATAACACTTAGAACTTATTTCTACAGTGTGCCACGGGCCTATGGATTTAACAGATTGCTAATTCCATATTGAATACCTATACTCTGTACACAGAGCTGACAAATCATTTCTTGATACACACAGGATATCCTGAGCATCAGTCCACAACCAATGAACAAGTGGAGGTCTGATCTAAATAGATCGGTGACATGACTGCTATCTAAGTGTGGAGGATAACTCATATATCCACAGTGGTATTTCAAGTCAAAAAATCACTATGCTCACTCAACCCGAGAAGATTTTTATTGACGTTAGTGTACCATCCATTAAGAATCTTCGGTGAGTCGTTCAGTGTTTATCCGCTATAAACACCTACATGTCTATACGAGTCTTCAAGACTCATGGTTCATTGAGAAACCATCGGAATCCAAGATTCCAATATACGACATGTACTAGTCTCAATGAGTTTACTTTACTGACCAAGTAGTGTAAATCTTGACCAGAAACTGTTTAAGAATGACAACGTCATGATACAACTCAATGTCAGTTGCGACGTTTTTGCAACAGTATCATAACTAATCATTCTAAGGTCGGTTACGTCTTTACCATATTAAAGAAGATGTTATATAAAATAAACTGTTTATTTCATTCATAATAAAATGTTACATTAGTATTTACAAGGAAATGCATAATAAAATTGGCGCTCAGAGCACCAACCCTAACAAAATCTCCCACTTGCTCTAGTGCCAATATCGATTGTATCTAATACCCATCGACTTCACATGTTTATAAAATAACTTCGGAGGTATGGCCTTTGTAAGCGGTTTTGATATATTATCTTCACTCGGTACCTTGCACACGACAATGTCCCCTCGCGACACAATCTCTCGAATGATGTGGTATTTTTGTTCCACATGCTTCGACTTCTGATGCGTTCTGGGTTCTTTTGCTTGTGTCATGGCTCCAGTATTATCACAGTATAAAGAAATCAGATTCTCGATACTTGGGACTACTCCCAATTTTGTGATAATGTTGATATCCTAAACAGCTTCCTTTGCAGCTTTAGAAGCTGCAATATATTCCGCTTCTGTGGTGGAATCAGCTGTTGACCGCTGTTTGGAACTCTTCCAACAAACTACACCTCCATTAAGGGTAAACACGAATCCTGATGTAGACTTTCTATCATTAGGATCTGATTGGAAATCAGAATCCGTATACCCATTAACTTGCATTTCGTTTCCTCCATAAATAATAAACTTATCCTTAGTACCTTTAAGATACTTGAGGATATGTTTAATGGACATCCAACGGTCATTTCTTGGATTGGACTGATATCTGCTGGTCACACTAACTGCGAAGCTGATATCAGGCCTAGTACATAACATGGCATACATGATGCTGCCCAAACACGAAGCATAAGGTTGATTAGACATTCTCATCTTCTCATCTTCTGTTTACGGACACATCTTCTTCGAAAGATGTAAGCCATGTCTGAATGATATGTTTGTTGTCTTACAGTTACCAAAATTATACCGTTCTAAGATCTTATCTATGTACGTTGATTGGGATAACCCAATAAGCTTCATTTATCTATCTCTATAGAGTTTTATGCCTAAGACATAAGAAGCTTCACCCAGGTCCTTCATGGAGAAATTCTTACAGAGGTAAACTTTGGCGCCTTGCATCATCCCTATATCATTCCCAATGATAAGGATGTCGTCAACATAGAGAATTAAAAATACCACCATACTCCCACTGGCCTTCTGATACACACAGGATTCTTCCGAATTCTTGAGAAAACCAGACAATTTGATTATCTCATCGAATCAAAGATTCCAACTTCGTGAAACCTATTTAAGTCCATAAATGGACTTCTTCAGCTTGCATACTATGCCTGAGTTCTCGCTGGATGGAAAACCCTTCGGCTGTTCCATATAGATTTATTCATCCAGAAACCCATTTAGAAAAGCCGTCTTGACATCCATTTGCCAAATCTCATATTCATGATACGCGGAAATTGACAACAAAATCCTTATAGACTTTAGCATTGCAACCGGTGAAAAAGTTTCATCGTAGTCGACACCAGGTCGCTGCGAGTAACATTTAGCTACCAGTCGGGCCTTAAAGGTTTCAACCTTTCCATCGGCCATGCACTTCCTCTTGTAAATCCATTTACAACCTATAGGAAAAATTCCTTCGGGAAGTGGAACCAAGTTCCAAACTTGATTTTCATGCATTGAGTCCATCTCATATTTCATGGCGTCTTGCCACTTCATGGAGTCGATGTCCACCATCGATTCTCTATAGGTAAAAGGGTCAGTCTCTTCAACTAAGAGCATATCCAGACTCTTTTCTTGTATCAAATACAAGCGTTCAGGCTTTCTAGATACCATTTGTGACCTACAGAGTGTGTGTGTTGAAGGTTCTTCATCTTCTTGAACTTAAAATTCCTCCGTTGGTTCATTGATTCCAGGTTGTACTTCATCAAGTTCAATCTGTCTATGATCACCACCTTCAGACAAAAATTCTATTTCTAGAAATTTTATGAAGTGAGCTACGAGCATATTTTGATGATCGGTATCATAGAACAAATATGCTTTCGTATTTGAAGGATATCCAACAAACCTAAACTTCTGCCCTCGAGGCAAAAACTTATTTTGCTGAGCCATCCCGACGTATGCAGGACAACCCCAAATCTTAATATAACTAAGATTCGGTCTCCTACCGGTCCATATCTCATATGGAGTCGTAGGAACAGCATTAGAAGGAATCTTATTCGAAATATGTGCGACAGTTAAAAGAGCATAACCCCATAAGTAATAGGGTAAATCTGTATAACTCAACATCGATCGGACCATATCCAATAAAGTCTGATTCCTCCTCTCTGAAACTCCATTGTGTTGCGGAGTGTCTAGTGGAGTATATTGAGCGAGAATCCAATTCTCCTTTAAATAATCAGTGAACTCTCCACTCATATATTCACCGCCTCGATCAGATCGAAGGCATTGAATATATTGACCAGTCTGTTTTTCGACTTCATTTCAGAATTCTTTGAACTTTTCAAAAGTTTATGATTTATGTTTCATCAGATAAACATAACTGTACCGTGACAAATCATCGGTAAAGGTGATGAAGTATGAAAAACCACTATGTGCAGTCTGACTCATGGGACCACATACATCAAAATGTACAAGTTCCAATAAGTCAGTGGCTCGGTGTCCAACACCTGAAAATGAGGCTTTGGTCATTTTACCCCGAATACAAGATTCGCAAGTTGGATAAGGTTCAATGGTGAGATCATGTATAAAACCATTTTTAACCAATTGGGTTAGGTGTTTCACGCCTATATGACCTAACCGAATATGCCAGAGTTCAGTATTATTTATATCAGATTGTTTACATTTATTAATTCCAGTGTTAAAGAAATCTTGTGAGGTACGTAATATGTAAAGACCATGCTCGTTTGGACAACAAAGGATCTAAATATTATAACTATCATATAAATACAAAGAATAATTCTTAATATTTACATTATATCCTTCAGTATCTAATTGTAGGACACAGAAATCGGCGACGCTGTTCTAGGCTCGCGGCCTAGTCGGGAGTACGGAATAGCCCACGGGGGACTAAACCGAAGAATAAAGGAGTCGCCACCCGGTGTGAACCGGGAAAATGATTTAAGGCCGCACTCACCCCTCGCAAGGGAAGACCTCAAACCGTTGGGTTCAGAATGGTCCCTTACTTATGCCACTTGTAATGAAATAATTTGTCCAATAATTTAATCGAATCTACGCAACATATATTTCCAAGAGTATTCTATTTCTAAGTTCACATGCATGAAAATAAAGCTCATATCTAAGTTTGCATGCATAAGGCAAATCGGAACAACGGCAAGCATATAATTTCATAAACACATTATACGGAAACGCAAGTAAATAATAATTGTACAAGCATTCATAATAAAGAGAGACAATTAAGTGCATGACGTAAAGAGGTAATCAAAGAGGCAATTGTACATCGAAATAAACGTGCAATGTGCGGTGCAGAAAATGAGATAGATAATAAGGATGAAATGGAAGAGATGCGACATATGCCCACATCTATATAGGACTTCGAGTTCCCGATTGAGCGTATCTCACGTTCGATCAAACGTACTTGGTCCGGCGCGGCAAAACGTCGTGGCAAAGGTAGCCCTTTAGGCTTTTCATCCCTCGAAGCGGAGGACCTTTAATCCAACTTGATTTAGCCATGCGCATTACATTACAATGCATAGAAAATAAACACAACCACAATATGGAACTTCGTATGTCCGATTAAACATATCTCACATTCAATCGAACACACTTCGTCCGGCGCGGCAAAATGTCGTGGCAAAGGTAGCCCTTAGGCTTTTCATCCCTCAAAGTGGAGAACCTTTAATCCAACTTGGTTTGCCCATGCGCATTACCCTATGATGTATGATTAAATAAGGAGATGGCATACATAAAGAAAATAACGGAATAATAAAAGGCGCGGTAAAATATTATGGTAAAGGTAGCATTTTAGGCTTTTCTTTCCTCAAATAGATAACCTTTATACCAATATAATAAGCATGTGCGCATTATATTACAATGCATACAAATGAATGAGACAATAATGTGGGACTCCGTATGTCCGATTAAACATATCTCACATTCAATCAAACATACTTCGTCCGGCGCGGCAAAACGTCATGGCAAAGGTAGCCCTTAGGCTTTTCATCCCTCAAAATGGAGGACCTTTAATCCAACTTGATTTGCCCATGCGCATGACATTACAATGCATAGAAAATAGAGACCACAATAATATAGGACTTCGTATGCTCGATTGAACATATCTCTCATTCAATCAAACATACTTCGTCCGACATGGCAAAACATCGTGGCAAAGGTAGCCCTTAGGCTTTTCACCCCTGGAATCGGAGGACCTTTAATCCAACTAGATTTTCCCATGCGCACTGTATCATCAATACACAAACAAATAACGTTCGGAAAGTAAATGGCGGAATGTAAAATGCGAATAATAGACGAACAAGATAAAATAAAGTGAAATATATGTTGTTTGCTCAAGTGGTACGTGGAGTTGTTTCCCAAGTACAGACCGCACTACCGTCCATTCGGATTTGGCTACGAAATTTATGTCTGGGTTTCCATCCGATATACCATAAGAGACGACACATATTCCATTCATCCAATAGCCATAGCATATATTAACCAACAATACTCATGCGAAGAAATATTAACAAAATAAAAGGAATAAGCGGAAATAAAGAAGGTTCCCTCAGGTCTAACCTCTTGAGTCGCCTCTTGGAAGTACGTTACGTGGTAGTCGGAAGGACTAACACTCCGCAACTCTTCTGGTTTACTGATTTTCTGTTTTCCTTCGTCGCTTCGCTGTTTCGGGTCGTTGTTTCTTCTGTTCTTGCTACTGTTTTATGGTTGTTTGTTTTTGGTAATTTAGGGGTTTTTTGGACTGTTGTTTTACGGTATTTGGGGTGTTTTAAGGTGCAGTTTTTGTGGTCACTGTTTTTGGTAATTTAGGCTACTATTTGAGGGTGTTTGGGATGTTGTTTGGGGGTGTATTTTCGATCACTGCAGTGCAATTTCATGGGTGATTTTAGGTGATGTTACAGTGCAGTTTCATGGGTGATTTTTGGTGATGTTACAGTGCCGTTTTAGGGGTGATTTTCGGTGATTATATGGACTGTTTTGAGCTGTGATTTTTGGTGAATGGAAGGGCTGTTTCAGGGGTATGTTTCGGTGATCCAAGGGCTGTTTGGAGCTGTGATTTTCGGTGAATGTAAGGGCTATTGATTTGTGGAGGTGTTGATGCGTGAAGGGCTGTTGATTTGTGGAGGTGTCGATGCGTGAAGGGATGTTGTGAGGACTGTTATTAGGCGTGAGTTTGAGGGCTGAATGAAGGGTTTTTGCGTTGAAGGTCAGGGGCAGTGGCATGAGAGGGGCTGTTTGCTTACGTGATGAAGGTTTGTGTGTGTTTATTTGGCGCAGGTGTGAGGCGAGAGAGAGAGAGGGAGTGGCGTGAAGCTTAGGGTTTATTTCTCTTTTGTGAGTAGATATGAGAAGAGCTAGCAGGTTTTTTAAGGTTTGGTTAAGGCTTCTTTTTATAGGCAAAGGATGGGGTAATCCTTGCATGGGAAGGAAATAGATCATGCAATCAATGTTGATATCTCCTAATTAGCATATCACAAGGAAAGTATCTACTTAATTTAGGGAGGTGATTTGTTAAATTTGATTTGATTTCTTTTAATTAGGAAGGTGATTTATCTTTATTTTAGCATGTGTTTAATGTGTTATTTGTTATTTTGGATGTGTTTTATTGGGCTTGGGCATGTGTTAGAGGATGTTTGGGCGTGTGGTTGGTCTTTTTGGCGGGCTTCGTGTGTGGCTTGGTGGTGTGTGGCTTGGTGTGTGACTTGCGGGGGTTTGGGCTAAGGATGGGTTTTAAAACAGAGGTCCAACAAGCGAACCCGAAGCTAAACAAGCGAATTAAATCCAACAAAATGTCAATGTCTGACTCTTCCCTTCTGACATCCGTTTCCCGCGACTTCCACAATTTAAAGAGGTAGTGTCTCCATGTGAGACTCATCATCGGGACTTATATGCAAAAATGCAGTGCCTACAGTCGCCCCCACTTTGATGGGACTTGTGCAGTGTGTGACAATGACAATCCTATCAAAGTTTATGCAATGCATTTTTACTTACCTGGCTCGCTAGCTGCCACCTGACTTGCCTGCTGCTTCGAACTAAGTTGATCTGGTGGTCCATTTTCAAACTGTGCTCCATTTGTAGAGCGCCATTTTCGGCATCTGTTGTGTGTGCTCCATTTTTGGAGCGCCATTTTCGGCATCTGTTGTGTGTGCTCCATTTTGGAGCACCATTTTCGGCATCTGTTGTGTGTGCTCCATTTTGGAGCGCCATTTTCGGCATCTGTTGTGTGTGCTCTATTTTTGGAGCGCCATTTTCGGCATCTGTCGTGTGTGCTCCATTTTGGAGCGCCATTTTCGGCATCTTGTTGTGTGTGCTCCATTTTGTGCCATTTTCGGCATCTGTTGTGTGTGCCCCATTTTGAAGCGCCATTTTCAGCATCTTGTTGTGTGTGCTCCATTTTGGAGCGCTATTTTCGGCATCTGTTGTGTGTGCTCCATTTTTGGAGCGCCATTTTCGGCATCTGTTGTGTGTGCTTCATTTTTGGAGCGCCATTTTCGGCATCTGTTGTGTGTGCCCCATTTTGGAGCGCCATTTTCGGCATCTGTTGTTTGTGCCCCATTTTGGAGCGCCATTTTCGGCATCTGTTGTGGTCCATTTTCGAACCGTGCTGTGCGAGAATGTGGCTCATTTTTGAACCGTTACTTGATAAGAAGGTCTTTGCCACTACAAACATGCGAATATAAAACAAAAATTGCATGTATGTGATATGTATGCATGGATATGTTTCCTATTCCAATGGGTTAGGCCTTCCTTGCGCTCCTTGGTGCCATTTACCTGCAAAATTCTTTGGTCGCCCCCGGAGCTTGCTCATAATTCCTTTCTGTCGATTCTCTCTTAGTGATTGCTCAGTTTCCTTTAGTCTCATTGCTCAAGTTCTCGATAAATCCCTTATTCACAGGGTGGTTGACTGGTCGCCCCAAGACTCGATTTAGCTTTTTGCTCTTCGTTGCTTACACTCGGCCAAAGTAGATCATGTGATGTGACGTTCCAAAACTGCTGATGATCTGGGCCTCGACCCTGGGACTCATCCCCAAAACTGATACCGATGCTGATGTGGGCCTCAACCCTGGGACTCATCCCAAAACTGATACTGATGTGGGCCTCGCCCCCAAACTGATACTGATGTGGGCCTCACCCCCAAACTGATACTGATGTGAGCCTCGCCCCCAAACTGATACTGATGTGGGTCTCGCCCCCAAACTGATACTGATGTGGGCCTCGCCCCCAAATTGATACTGGTGTGGGCCTCGCCCCCAAACTGATACTGGTGTGGCCTCGCCCCCAAACTGATACTGATGTGAGCCTCGCCCCCAAACTGATATTGATGTGGCCTCGCACCCAAACTGATACTGATGTGGGCCTCCACCAAACTGATACTGATGTGATGTTGCATATTTTTGTCCTCAACGGATGCTTTGCGTCGAACCCAAAGAACCTTCAAAGTACTTAATATACTCAAATCTGATCGTCTGTATGAGTGATCTGAACTAGACTCATAGTGTGTGTGTGCCAAGGCTCTTTCGCGGCTTAATCCTTAAGTAAGCCAACTCGATGATCTTGTCTCGAAGAATTAGAATCAATGGGTCAAACCAACCTAGATATCTTGATCATACGCTGTTCTTACTTCCTCGTACTCAACATGATATGGTTTTCTTCTTTTTTCTTTTGTCTCTTTCTTTTCTTTCTTTTTTTCCGACACACCTACCCTTTAAGGTAGCATTTCTCCTGATGGTGGTCCTAATACTCGCCCATGGGTAGTTTCACGCTTTATCAGTTATAGGTGGTCTATTTTTTCCTTTTCTTTTCAAAGACTTTTTCTTCATTTCCAACCATATCATATATCATAACATAAGTAAACCAGGATGGACATCTAGGCAAACGGTCATTCACCGATCCGCCATCTATTTAACTAGTCATCTCGCCGACTACTCAGGCTTCCACTGCTAAGATCCTCTAATTAAGTGCTCGCGAGTCTAGTCAAGATCAACTACTCAAAATATCGAATGAGAGTACATCTCGCACTTATCGTTTCTAAGGTTTCACCCTGAAGCAAACATTTTCATCATTGGACTTATGTTTTAACTATTGAGGAAAAACTCGAATAAGCAGGCAAACTCAATGTCTTTATTATTAAAAATACAGTATTATATAAACTAGGAAAACGTCTTCATCATTTACATCATTGCCTTCTACTTTGGCCTAATGTTCTTCACTGCTGCTCTCCCTTATTCCTATGCGAGAAGTTTGGTGGCTGAGATTTTGGAGGACAAAGGTTTCAGGTAGGCCGAAGTTGATCATGTAGGTAGGCGGTGGGACGGAGTGATAGTTCGGTAGGGGGTTCCGGTGTGTGTTGGGTTGTTCTTTCTCATGATCGGGTATTTTATGGGCATCAATGAGGTTTTGGATTTCATGCCTAAGGCGGGTGCAGTTGTCAGTTTCGTGGCATCTCCTCTAATGGAAGTGACAATACAGGCTTAGGTCAAGGTTGGGTGGTATAGGATCTGGAAATGGTTTAGGCTCTAAGGGTTCTAGGAGTCTTTGCGCCTTCAGCTTCTCAAGCACCTTAGTCAAGGCTTACCCAGGTTAGAGAAATGTCGATTCTTGATGGTAGAAACCTCGGCAATAGCGGGCTTGGTCTCAGACTGCCCCCCAAAAGTCCTCATATTCAGGCCATAAAACTTCTTGTTCTCGGCTTCATCCCCCTCGATATCCATGACAGTCTCCATCAACTATCGAAAATCTGTAATCATGGAGGTCATCCTCCTCAACTTACCATAGATGGAGGGCTTGGTGCCCTTGATGATCATTTTGATTTGGTCCTTCTCCGAGTGCCGAGTCTGTATTCTCAGAAGCTGGCTTCTCTAGCGATCCACATACTCCTTTAAGCTCTCATTCGGCTTCTGCTTGGTGTTCTCCAAGTCGCGGAGCGACAAGTCGATCTCCAAATCCGTTACGTATTGAGCCAAAAAGGCCTCTGCCAACGCCCGCCAGTCATCCTTGACCTTCCTCTCGAGGCTATGGTATCATACCACAGGTGCCCCCTTAAGGACATCCCAAACATTTTCTAGACTTGACGTTTCGACAAACCCACTGAACTCATCAAAGAGACATACTGCCTAAGATGGACCCCCAGATCCCCGTTCCCATTAAATTTGGCTATGTCAGGCATTTTGAACTGAGCCGGCAACTGTTCCTCAAACGTCATTGCCTCATAGTCTAGCAGATCTTCATGTTTTCCCCTCATCTTACGAGTAACAGACTCGACCTGATCTCGGAGTTTCGGTAATTCAGCCTGAGACCCGACTATCATTCCTGCGGTATACTCTGTCATATCATCATCGAAGACAGGGATATCATCATTCAGTTTGTTCGGAGGGTCCTCACGCCTCTCATTCTCAGAACATCCCCCGGCACAGGGCAAAATCGTATTAGCCATAGCAGTAGTCAAAGCTTGCAGTTGCTCGGTAACCTTAGTGAGATTAGCTTCCAGTTGATCCATTCGAGATACCTCGTTCTCTGATTCGCTCATGTTTGCTAACGGCTTTTTGATGAGTCTTCCCTCTTTCCTAACCCAACGGGTATCTATGATGGCTTTTAAGACACAGTGGTTAACATGATGCGTGTATGCATGAGATGCATGAGATACGTGCGATGTATGGAATATATAAGTCGGCCCATCATCATTTTAAAGCATTCAATCATACTATTGCGCGGTGCAAACTTGTCCCAGTTGAAAAGGCCCAACATGTTTACACTTTTGCGATAACATGGCTAAACAACTTCAAATGATAAGGGACCTAAAAATAAAGTGGCCCATCGGCATTTTAGAAACTTTTAGCCCAATTGTCATAAGATACGAACTCATCCCAGTTTAAATGGCCCAACAAGTTCGCATTTCTGACAAGAAGTCCAACTTAATCCAAATGATGATGGTCCCTAAACGCAAGCATAAAGAGATAATTTCTATTTATTAGACAACTACGGTTCACATGTGGGCTTATGGGAGTGTAGACAAAGGCTCTCGCCGGCGAAGGATTACCCACAACTAGAACTCCCCACTCAAGGGTTCAAGTGACCAAGTGAGCGCACCTTTTTTATACCTTACGGTACATGCCAACGAGTTATGATACGTGACTGACTGTCAAATGGATTTCCTATTGAAGATTCCCCAGAGGGAGGGTGGAGCGAACTCTCTTAAATACCCAAGCCTCTTAGGCTCTTATCGTCTTGGTGACAGGAATAAACAACAAGTCCTCCAAATTAGTCCATCACAGTAAGCTTCGAGTAATGATTATCTAGGTGCCTTCACAGCTTTTCCTTATAGAAAGGTAGTGAATGAAGAAAGACACCAAACCATTATTTAGCTCTAATAATGCCTTTGATTAAACCCCTTCAACCCACGATAGACACAGTTAACTAAAGAACAAATCAAAAATATTACAAGAAATTATTTCAGGGCCGATTCTCTATCCCCAGTGGAGTCGCCAGACTGTAGGACACAGAAATCGATGACGCTGTTCTAGGCTCGCGGCCTAGTCAGGAGTACGGAATAGCCCACGGGGGACTAAACTGAAGAATAAAGAAGTCGCCACCCGGTGTGAACCGGGAAAATGATTTAAGGCCGCACTCACCCATCGCAAGGGAAGACCTCAAACCGTTGGGTTCGGAATGGTCCCTTACTTATGCCACTTGTAATGAAATGATTTGTGCAATAATTTAATCGAATCTACGCAACATATATTTCGAAAAGTATTCTATTTCTAAGTTCACATGCATGAAAATAAAGCTCATATCTAAGTTTGCATGCATAAAGGCAAATCGGAACAATGACAAGCATATAATTTCATAAACACATTATACGGAAATGCAAGTAAATAATAATTGTACAAGCATGCATAATAAAGAGAGACAATTAAGTGCATGATGTAAATAGTAATCAAAGAGGCAATTGTACATCGAAATAAACGTGCAATGATGCGGTGTAGAAAATGAGATAGATAATGAGGATGAAAAGGAAGAGATGCAACATATGCCCACATCAATATAGGACTTCGAGTGCACGATTGAGCGTATCTCACGTTCGATCAAACGTACTTTGTCCGGTGCGGCAAAATGTCATGGCAAAGGTAGCCCTTTAGGCTTTTCATCCCTCGAAGCGGAGGACCTTTAATCCAACTTGATTTTCCCATGCGCATTACATTACAATGCATAGAAAATAAAGACAACCATAATATGGAACTTCGTATGTCCGATTAAACATATCTCACATTCAATCGAACACACTTCGTCCGGCGCGGCAAAATGTCGTGGCAAAGGTAGCCCTTAGGCTTTTCATCCCTCAAAGTGGAGAACCTTTAATCCAACTTGGTTTGCCCATGCGCATTACCCTATGATGTATGATTAAATAAGGAGATGGCATACATAAAGAAAATAACGGAATAATAAAAGGCGCGGTAAAATATTATGGTAAAGGTAGCATTTTAGGCTTTTCTTTCCTCAAATAGATAACCTTTATACCAATATAATAAGCCCGTGCGCATTATATTACAATGCATACAAATGAATGAGACAATAATGTGGGACTCCGTATGTCCGATTAAACATATCTCACATTCAATCAAACATACTTCGTCCGGCGCGGCAAAACGTCATGGCAAAGGTAGCCCTTAGGCTTTTCATCCCTCAAACTGGAGGACCTTTAATCCAACTTGGTTTGCCCATGCGCATTACCCTATGATGCATGATTAAATAAGGAGATGGCATACATAAAGCAAATAACGGAATAATAAAAGGTGCGGCAAAATATTATGGTAAAGGTAGCCTTTTAGGCTTTTCTTTCCTCAAATAGAGAACCTTTAGACCAATATAAAAAGCCTATGCGCATTATATTACAATGCATACAAATGAATGAGACAATAATGTGGGACTCCGTATGTCCAATTAAACATATCTCACATTCAATCAAACATACTTCGTCCGGCGCGGTAAAACGTCATGGCAAAGGTAGCCCTTAGGCTTTTCATCCCTCAAAACGGAGGACCTTTAATCCAACTTGATTTGCCCATGCGCATGACATTACAATGCATAGAAAATAGAGACCACAATAATATAGGACTTTGTATGCTCGATTGAACATATCTCTCATTCAATCAAACATACTTTGTCCAGCGTAGCAAAACGTCGTGGCAAAGGTAGCCCTTAGGCTTTTCACCCCTCGAAGCGGAGGACCTTTAATCTAACTAGATTTGCCCATGCGCACTATATCATCAATACACAAACAAATAACGTACGGAAAGTAAATGGCGGAATGTAAAATGCGAATAATAGACGAACAAGATAAAATAAAGTGAAATATGTGTCGTTTGCTCAAGTGGTACGTGGAGTTGTTTCCCAAGTGCAGACCGCACTACCGTCCATTCGGATTCGGCTACGGAATTTACGTCTGGGTTTTCATCCGATATACCATAAGAGACGACACATATTCCATTCATCCAATAGACATAGCATACATTAACCAACAATACTCATGCGAAGAAATATTAACAAAATAAAAGGAATAAGCGGAAATAAAGAAGGTGCCCTCAGGTCTAACCTCTTGAGTCGCCTCTTGAAAGTACGTTACGCGGTAGTCGGAAGGGCTAACACTCATCAACTCTTTCGGTTCACTGATTTTCTGTTTTCCTTCGTCACTTCACTGTTTCGGGTCGCTATTTCTTCTGTTCTTGCTACTATTTTATGGTTGTTTTTTTTCGGTAATTTAGGGGTTTTTTGGACTATTGTTTTGCGGTATTTGGGGTGTCTTAAGGTGCAGTTTTTTTGGTCACTTTTTTTGGTAATTTAGGCTACTGTTTGAGGGTGTTTGGGCTGCTCTTTCGGGGTGTATTTTTGGTCACTGCAGTACAGTTTCAGGGGTGATTTTCGGTGATGTTACAGTACAGTTTATGGGTGATTTTTGGTGATGTTACAATGTCGTTTTAGGGGTGATTTTCGGTGATTGTATGGACTGTTTTGAGATGTGATTTTCGGTGAATGGAAGGGCTGTTTCAGGGGTATGTTTCGGTGATCCAAGAGCTGTTTGGAGCTGTGATTTTCGGTGAATGGAAGGGCTGTTGATTTGTGGAGGTGTTGATGCGTGAAAGGATGTTGTGAGGGCTGTTATTATGCGTGAGTTTGAGGGTTGAATGAAGGGTTTTTGCGTTGAAGGTCAGGGGCAGTGGCGTGACAGGGGCTGTTTGCTTACGTGATGAAGGTTTGTGTGTGTTTATTTGGCGCATGTGTGAGGTGAGAGAGAGAGGGAGTGGCGTGAAGCTTAAGGTTTATTTCTCTTTTTGTGAGTAGATGTGAGAATGAGCTAGCGGGTTTTTTAAGGTTTGGTTAAGGCTTCTTTTTATAGGCAAATGATGGGGTAATCCTTGCATGGGAAGGAAAGAGATCATGCAATCAATGGTGATATCTCCTAATTAGCATATCACAAGGAAAGTATCTACTTAATTTAGGGAGGTGATTTGTTAAATTTGATTTGATTTCTTTTAATTAGGAAGGTGATTTATCTTGATTTTAGCATGTGTTTAATGTGTTATTTGTTATTTTGGATGTGTTTTATTGGGCTTGGGCGTGTGCTAGAGGATGTTTGGGCGTGTGGTTGGTCTTTTTGGTGGGCTTGGTGGTGTGTGGGCTTGGTGTGTGACTTGCGGGGGTTTGGGCTAAGGATATGTTTTAAAATAGAGGTCCAACAAGCGAACCCGAAGCTAAAAAAGCGAATTAAATCCAACAAAATGTCAATGTCTGACTCTTCCCTTCCGACGTCTATTTCCCGCGACTTCCACAATTTAAAGAGGTAGTGTCTCCATGTGAGACTCATCATCGGGACTTATATGAAAAAATGAAGCACATGCGGGCTCACAGACTCTACGTTCTAGAGTTTCATTGAGAGGGAAATCATGGCAACTCAATTGCTCGATCAAATCGATCAAATGAAGCACATGCGGGCTCACAGCCTGCCCCTCATCAAGTTTAGAATGGAACAGTTCCATTGAAACTCTATGAAGCACGACCTGTTCCTGGTTCTTGACCGATTCACGAATTTATGTCATCATGCTATATGCATCATGCAGCTCAAAATAAGTCTTCTTAAGCTCAGAAGAAAGAGAACTCAGAATGAATGATTTAACCCTTAAATCATCATCCTTCCATCTCTGGAAAGTTTCATGTTCTTCAGGAGATGCATCTGGAGATATAACAAGCGGTAATGGACATTCCAAAATGTATCCCAGCTTCTCGGAATTAAGGACAATCCTCAAATCCATATCCTAATTCGCAAAATTTTTAGCGCCTTTTAGCTTATTCGTATCAAGCATACGAGCAAAAGGATTGGTTGGAGGTTACGCCATCACAAATCTATCAAATAAACATCGAATTAACGGTTAGCAGATAAGCAGATAAAATAGTTTCATATTATATCATAAAGCATTAACTAGATCATGGATTTTTAATCTAAAAATCCCACTCCCACTATTTCATGCAAAACTGTAATCCCCAAACAGAATACAAAACATGCGATAATCAAATCATAACATAATAGTGAAAGGTGGACCTCATGAATATATTTAAGCTCACAACTTTGGCACATTATCGCCTACGTATATTCATTAAATAGACAACTCATTGTCAATCACTCAATAGTGACTCATGGGTTTTCGGTCCTGGTCGTTTCTCGTTGTGACAGCTTTGGCACGTTCACAATGAGGCATACCAAGGTTAAACTCGTCAATGATAAATTCAAGATACTTGCGAAACCTTGACAGTTTTGGCACGTTCAGGATTCTACTTTCGCTTGAATTCACCCAATATCAAATATATCCGGTACATATAAATTTCTACCGGTAATATCCTCACAGCTTTGGCACGTTCTCGGATATAGTTGTAGAAAATTTATCGATAAGCGGTATTGACTAGACGGACCAATTAATATGCATCAAATACATATTAAATTAAAAATCTTATTTTCAAATAGCGACTTTTCCGCAAAAGATGCTTTTACTTTATTTAATCAAATTAAATAAACACATGCATGCATAAAGTCAAGAATAAATTAAACATTGAATTTTAAAGGCATAATCACATATCGGGTGTCCAGAATCAGACTCGCTCTGATACCATTTTTGTAGGGTTTTAAACGACACTACAGAGTTAGCGCAGCGGAACGCGGAAACCATATTTTTTTCGATTTCAAAATTTTTTCTTGGAAAAATTAAATAAAATTATTTATTTAATTAACCAATACTTAAAATCTGAAATTTTAACCCAAAAAATCAAATTTCTACTAATTGCCGATTTGCCCCAAGATTTTGCAGTTTGATTATTTTGGTCCTTAAATAATTATAGACATATTTAATCAATTCCAAATCAATCCCAAAATAATTTATACATGTCTAATACATGAAAATATAATTTGCAACACAAATCCCCAATTTTTCCAGAATTGCCGAACAGCCCCAATATTTTACAGGATTTGCAATTTGGTCATTTTTGGTTCAAAACACATCAAGATCAAATAAAATCAATCCCAAATTTAATATGCATCATATATACATCAAATTACATCACATATATGAAAATTCCCAAAATTGGATTAGGTTTAGAATCCTAATTTCATAAATTACTCCAATTTCACAATTTACACTAAATTGATAAAATTCAACACTTTAATTAATCCAATACCACACCAATCAAGTCTCACCATCATGAAACAAATCAAGAACAATTCTAGGTTAATTATGAATGGCTAATCAACTCTAGAATGACAACTTTAATTACTAATTAATCTAATAAGCTTAATTACACCTAATAAGATTATTACTTAATCATACATGCTAAACTCCTTCAAACAAATTTCCAACACAATAATTCACATTATTAAACATTAGAGAAAATTATAAACTACACCAGTTGAAGTATAGAATCATAGAAGTAATTTCTAAGTTGAAGAATGTTGGAAAAACTTACAAAACGCCAAGCTTTTAATCTTTTTCTTCTTTTGTTCTTCATTTTTCTCTCAATTTTTAACTTAGTGAATATTTGTGAAACTTGTGTTGTGGTAGAAAAATGAAACAAAATAATTTTTGTTAAGCATTTTCCAAAATGCCAGATTATGTCAACAAAAAAAATTAAACAACAATTATTTTATTTTTGTTTGAATTCAATTGGAACATGTTTTACTTTAATAAAGATAACAAATATCTTTGATAAAGTAAACACCAAATGGACCACTAAAATCAAGCCATTAAAAAGTGAAAATTATTACAAAAGATATTTATTTTATTAATTAATTTAATTATTTAACAATTAAATAATTAAATAATAAATATAAATATCTTAAATATATGTATTATATTTACATTAAATATCTCAAATACATATATTAATGATATATGTCAAATATCACAATTTGATATTTAATTAATGTGTATTTAATAAAATCAAGTATTAAATACAAATACACATTAGGTCCCGATTACATGTATTTTTCGTTTAATATTTAAACGAGTTATAAATAATCAGTATTATTCATAACAGTTGCCCCAGTGCTCTACGAGTATATCTCATTAGTGAGAATCTCTAGATTCAGACATATCCGTCACGAAATCAAATTTCGTGTCCATAATTCACCCACCCGTAAATTATGACGAACACGGATAAACTCTCTGAATCATACAGGTCGAGGTCACTGCATACGTATAATCCCTCTGTCGCAGGTATCCGGGTTATTCCAGAGATATAGATACAAACGTCAAATCTCTATAGATATAATCACGTCGACGTTTCTATGAACAATCCCTAAATAACACTTAGAACTGATTTCTATAGTGTACCACGGGCCCATGAATTTAACAGATTGATAATTCCATATTGAATATTTATTCTCTGTACACAAAGCTGACGAATCATTTCTTGATACACACAGGATATCCTGAGCATCAGTCCATACCCAACAAACAGATGAAGGTCTGATCTAAATAGATCAGTGATGTGACTGTCATCTAAGTGTGGAGGATAACTCATATATCCACAGTGGTATCTCAAGTCAAAGAATCACTATGCTCACTCAACCCGAGAAGATTCTTATTAACGTTGGTGTACCATCCATTAAGAATCTTCGGTGAGTCGTTCAGTGTTTATCCGCTATAAACACCTACACGTCTATACGAGTCTCCAAGACTCATGGTTCATTGAGAAACCATCGGAATCCAAGATTTCAATATACGACATGTACCAGTCTCAATGGTTTACTTTACTGACCAATTAGTGTAAACCTTGACCGGGAACTATTTAAGAATGACAACGTCATGATACAACTCAATGTCAGTTGCGACATTTTTGCAACAGTATCATAACTAATCATTCTAAAATCGGTTACGTCTTTACCATATTAAAGAAGATGTTATATAAAAGAAACTGTTCATTTTATTTATAATAAAATGTTACATTAGTATTTTCAAGGAAATACATAATAAAATTGGCGCTCAGAACACCAACCCTAACATAAATTGCATATATGTTCTTCTTTGGTGATTTCCTAGAAGCCTTAAGAGTGTCATGTTCCTCGTATATTCCCTTTTTGGCGATGTAGTCATGTACTACTGCATTTGATCTGAGAATCTGTAAATTGGGATGGTATTCCCTACACTTACGATCATCGTTGTATTGATCGGAGGAGGATGTACAGATGTGGTTCCCCATCAGCTTTGTGTTCTTATGCCACACATATGTATGTGGGTTTGTATTTTTCGAACAAACTCCATAGGTAGTTTAGAATGAAAGTGATGATGAGATGGCACTGTGGGTATGTAAGAAATGGGGACTTGCCCTGTAGTCTAAAGTTATTTCGTGAAGATGAAGCTCTTGGTTGGCAAGGCATATTGTTATGTTGTCTCAAGTTCTGAAAACTTTATAGTTACAATGGATTTGCTGAGACATTGAGACAATGAACAAATTCTATATATAATATGTCTCATGGAAATGAGACAGTTTTTGGGCCTAAAAGGCCCATATTTAGTTTAGAGGCAAAACCATTTAATATTATGATTTTGCCCCTCGGGCGACCAGAGGGAGTGAGCGCTGTGGTACAGTATAAGGGTATTTTTGGTAAATGGCTTACATTTGTTTAAGCATATTCTTAGGCGAGAAAGTTGGGTTCTAAATTTGAGTTAAAGTGGAATATTATGTGGGTCCATGTGTTTCCTACTTGTTGGACAAGGAATCTAGATGTATTTAAAAGCGTTTTGGTTTAATTTGAGGTGGTTAGATCAAGATGTTTTTTAAACTGAGAGAATTTCATCAGAGAATCAAATACGGTATTTCATATCTTGCTTTTTATTGTTGATGTCATATCTTTTGATAGTTTTAGCATACAATGTTGTACTGCTTAGAAGATTATCTCGAGAATTTATATGCAATTCATTCAAATGTGTTTAGATCAATTTTTGACGTGCAAATGAGAGAGTGGGAAGTTTCACGGCAGTCAGCTCCAGTGAAGTTCGTTCGAGCGTGAGAGGAAAGAGGGAGTTGATAAGCAGATTAAGAAGTATGAATCGAATGGTTAGTCGAGGTAACAAACATCTTAAACCCGTTATGATTAGATCAATAGAGTCATTTATTAAGAATGGAAGTAGTCAGTATCGCACAACTATGGCGTATCGGAGAAAGATGTCGCAAGGATCTAGTGGATATAGACACGCATACCGTAATCGTGCTCTTTATCATCTGCCACCATCGACATATGTATGCCAACATTATGTTCAGAATATTCCCAATTATATAAGTAAGTGGGTGTCGAGGAAGTTACAGATATTTGATGAACAACTAAGGGATGTGACATTCAATAATAAAGATGCATCTCCGTTACTTAACAGTGTTGAATTGGGTACTAAAAGATGTGATAGACAGTTTGATAAGATTGTTGTGAATGGGATAAAGCTGATTGGGAATGTACAGTTGGGCTCAGATGCTAGAGATGAGTGAATTATTCATCATGTATTGTTTTTTAATCATAGGTGATAATGCACCAAGTGTATCGTCCCCACCCCAGAAAAGATATTTATTGGGGTTAGGGAGGGGAATCCTAAGACATGGATTATGGACCCTGATCAGTCTGATAGATATAAGATATTGAGAAAATTGAGATACAAGCTTCATGGTAATGTTGATAAGGAACACGTGAGACACGGGATAGAGGTTGTTGATCGGTTTGTGTCAATGGATGTGTGGACCGATTACAAAGACACTTTAATAGGGAATGTTGACAGTATTCAAAAGGGTGCTATTATTTGATATCGGCGACGATTAGTGGAAAGAACGTAAATATATATTAAGGAGTCATATGTATTTTAAGACAGTTTAATAAATATATTTTTAACTGTTATTTTAGAACAGTTTAACAGTATCCATTTCTTTCATGTATTTTGTGATGTTTCTGATTTGTTGTTTGTATTATTTAGGTTAATGTAGGTGGATTCCCCGTTGTGTGCAAGTAACTATAATGACTTTGATATACCCCTCCAGAACACCAGTTTTGGCTCCGACTGAATTTAGTTAGAACAAACAAGACGCAAGGCAAAGATGCATGTTGCTTGTGATATGCAAAATCCATGCCTTCTCAATTTGAGAGCATGAGCAGTAAACTAAAACTCTTAGATTTGTAGTTCATGTACGGAAAATGTGTACAGGTTTGGTACTCAAGTGCCCGCACTGCCATCAGAGTCGAAAAATGAAAGTGAATAATATTAAAATGATACACTATAACCTATTGAAGGGTATCTTGCACATGCAGCTGATTATTTATTTAATGTTTAAAATGGGAATTTATATTTAGTTCTATACATAGTTTTTTTTTTTTTTTTTTAATTATCTACTACGAGTGAATTTATAATGATAAATAGTTAAAATTTAATCATAACTTATATATATGGAAAAAACTACACAGATATCAATATATTTTATATTTTTCAGAATAAAAGTTCCATCAATATTAAAAGCTTCTCTTTCCAACCCCACATCTTATATGCTTGCCCTCTCAATTTGAGAGCACAATCAGTCGAGTAAAATTCTTAGATTTGTGGTTAGTTATGTATAGTATAGAAAATATGTACAAGTTTAGTAGTAATCTCTTTTTCTTCTTTTTTTTTTCTTCTTTTTTTATTTTTTTTCCTTTTTTGAAATCGTTGGAAATCTCACTATCAAACCATCTCTTATGCGTTTAAACGGAGCAGGTAAAATCCTCTGATGTCACAGACTCTTACAAGAAACCGAGGTCATGAATTCGTACTCAGGACCTTAATTTGAGATCTTGAGTCTTATATCACTAAGTCACGTCCCTTTGGAACTTAATAGTAATCAATTGAAGGGAAATATTAAAATATTGCACTGTAAACCTAGTATTGCAGGGTATCTTTCAAAATAAATTACTCAAAATTTAAATTGAGAATTTGAATCTAGTTTGAAGTTGCATTATGTTAAGATTTTCATAATCATCTAACAAGGGTGTATTTATATAGTATTAGACTATTAATATTTAATATATATATAAATTTTTATCCAATAACTATAAATTATAATTTATTAAAAAAACTTAATATAAATTTCAATTTAATACCGAATTTAAATAATTTGAATAGTGGCTATCTTATTCTTTTCTAAGTTTAATATTACTATTAGAAATCTGTTTAAACTTGTTTCCATATCTTTGTGCACTTTCTAGATAGCTCTTCTTATGAAGCAGCCCAAAAAATCCAACAAAATCTTGTACAGATAGTTAGCAAATCACCAGCTGTCTAAAAAATAAATTTAAATATTTGAACAAATACGTGCATTTTCTGCAATGAATATCTGTTAAGTGTTTTTTTATGTGTCAGTCATTTGTCCATGAATTTCAAATCAGCATACAGATAATTCAAAGTCGTAGATGCTGATATCCAGCTGGTTCTGCTCAAAACCATTAAAGCTAGGACAAGGCAGCTGATCAAAATCTAAAAATAGCAACGACTCAAGATCTTGATATGCTAAACATTCTTCCCCTAACTGATCCATCGACCATATATCATCAAACGTTACATCATTTAAATTATACATCTGGGTATCTGCAGCTTCTCTGAATCCTTCAAATGAATCAACATCTGCAACAACTGGAAATGGCATTGTGCTGCTGCTACCACCATTGCCGGTCAGTTCTTAAACAAGTTAGGATTTATTTTACAACATGACATTTATCAAAAGAGATTAGAATGCAAATTAAAAAAATATTCGGATGATTCAGAGAGCGTACCTGATTTAGAATCCATAGATGTAGCGGAAAATTTTGATAGATCTATTAAATATTTGCACTGAGAAGATCACCATATACTCTTCTCTTCTTGATGGCGAAACTTTTGCCAATATTTCATAAAGCTTTCTATTTTTCTTTATGCTTCAATCTTCTCTCTCGTGAATCCTCACATACTTTGCATTCTCTTAAGGCATCCATTATATTATCAAAATGATGATGATATGATGGCTACTGTTGTTTATGTGAATAACAATTTAGTACATAATTGAAATCAATCATTAGACCAATAATTAGAGATTAGAGAGAACATTATATATGATAAATAAAGGTAGTTTATTGAGTAAGATATCATATACGAGTAAAGGTGAGACCTTAACTCACTAATTTGTGAAGTGTAATGGACTCACTCATCAAAAGCTCATAACAGCTCCAAATACCGCTCTAATATCCACACATCAATTAATATAGAGTTCAGCCCATTTTATTAGATCAGGCAATTGAGCTTCACAGTTTCTATTACAAAACCAATTATCTTAGCGCTTTATTAAATCCTATATCACAAATAATAGAAGACCACAATTAATATTAAAATAAAATATTCTAACATTCTCCCACTTGGACGATATCAATTGTAAATGTTTTAATGCTAAGAATACTTTATGGATCCAATATTGGTTCAGAAACAACTCTAGTATATCATTCCGTCCAATAAGGTCATAGATGTAGAATCATGACAGTACCTACATTATAATGCAACATAGTCCCTTCCATGGTCACGTATATCAAACAACCTTATCGACATGAACAAGATGTGATAGAGAAGCATTTTATGATCTAAAATTAATGTGCAATTTTCTCTTATTGGTCACCAGTTTCTCTACTTTATACAACCTAGGCATGCATGAGAAATCAAGACTTAAATAATAAGCATGTATATCTTTTATATCTTTATTATCTCAAGATAAAATTTATGTGTCACAAGACATACCAACAATACTTCTTAACTTTATGCCCCAAGCCAATGCTTATGATTGACACTCATCATAAAACTTTACATAATGATATATCAAACAATAAACATTAATATCTTCCAATGAACATGCACTTTTATAAATAATCATTGCAAAATACACAAAATACATGTACAAATGTACAAACAAAATAACGTAAAGTAATGATGTCTCTGACAAACCTAAGGTATCAAAAGACTTTACCAAACCCATACAAAGCAACATGTTTTGCATAAACAATAGGTCAAAGACCTGTGATCAAAGGATCAACAATCATATCATATGTATCGATGTGTTCTACAATAATGTCACATTTCTTTACTAGCTCCTTAATTGTCAAGTATTTGACCTCCATATGCTTTGACCCAATGATATTTTTATTATTTTTCACAAATAAAATAGCTGAAAGATTATCACAATATAACTTTATAGGTCTAGAAATGGAGTCAACAATTGACATTTCTATAATGAGATTTCGTAGCCAAACAGTCTGTGACGTTGCACCAAAACATGCTACAAACTTAGCCTGCATTGTGGAAGAAGTTACTAATGTCTGCTTGATATTTTTCCAAGATATAGTTCTACATACTAGCATAAACACATATCCAGAGATAGATTTCCTATCATCTGAACAACCAGCAAAGTCAGAATTTGTATACCCTACTAATTCAAGATTCTCAGCCTTTCTTTATGTTAACATATAATCGTTAGTCCCATTATGATATCTAAAAACTCTCTTGATAGCAATCCAATGTTCCTTTCTAGGATTAGATAAAAATCTTCTCAGTACACCAACTGAAAATGCAATGTCAGGTCTAGTGCATACATGTGCATACATCAAGCTTCCTACTGCACTAGCATATGACACTGTCTTCATGGACTCTCTCTTAACTCCATTCTCATGTAATTGTGCCAGACTCAATTTATCACTTTTAGCAATTGGCACATCCCAATATTTACTATCATGCATCCTGAATCTCTTCAGTATCTGCTCAATACATGCCTTTAGAGAGAGACCTAATACCTTTCGAGTTCTATCTCTGTGGATTTCAATACCTAGAACAAAATATGCTTCTCTAAGATCTTTCATCTCAAAATTCCTAGACAATAACCGCTTTACCTCATGCAACATTCCTAGATCGTTACATGCAAGTAAAATGTCATCTACATAAAGCATGAGAAAGACAAATTTGCTCCCATTGATCTTGATATATATGCATCTATCAACTTTACTTTCCACAAAGCCTAAAGAGAAGATTACATTGTCAAACTTTAGGTACCATTGTCGAGAGGCTTGTTTCAAACCATAAATAGACTTTTTAAGTCTACAAACAAGATGATCTTCACTATATTTCTAAAATCCTTCAGGTTATACCATATAGACCTCTTCGCTTAATTCTCTATTTAGGAATGCGATTTCAACATCTATCTGATGTAGCTCTAAATCATAATGAGCTACTAGTGTCATGATTACTCTAAATGTATCTTTAGAAGATACATGAGAAAAATTTCAGTGTAATCAATTACTCCTCTCTGAGTAAATCCATTGGCAATTAATCTGGCTTTAAACCTCTCAATATTCCCTTTGGAGTCTTTCTTGGTCTTATAGACCCATTTACGACCAATTGGCCTACAACCTTTAGGTAATTCAACAAACTCACACACACCATTATATCTCATAGATTGTATTTCATCATTCATTGCATTCCACCATAGATCACATTGAGAACTAGAAACAGCTTCTATAAAGGTTGTTGGATCAGCACAATGGCTTATTTCATAATCAATCTCATTTAAAAATACTTCATAATCAGAGGGAACAACAGACCACCTTACCCTGTTTGACCTTCTTAATGGAACCTCTGCAGTTATATCCTGTAATGGTGGAACCTCATTTACATGTATGGGTTCCTCCTCCATAACTGGATTAGTCGTAAGTGTGGGTTTCAAGGTCTCAAATTCTATGGATATAAGTATATGAACAATTCTGGTATGTTGTCCTTGATTTGAGATTTCTGTATAATTATCTTTATCAGCCATATCAAATTTCAAGAACTTAGCTGTTTATGATTCTACAATCCTAGAACCTCATTCTCTACAGTATAATTTGTAGCTTGTAGAATGAACAAGGTATCATATAAAATAGCAACGAGTAGATCTGGATTGCAACTTATCTAAAGTGGGATTATAAAGGCGGAGGTGACTCATGCTAGGTTTCCTACCAGTCCATATTTCAAAAGAAGTTTTAGAAACAAACTTACTTGGAACTCTATTGAGGATGTATAAGGCTGTTTTAATTGCCTCACCCCAAAGGAAGTTTGGAATATTAGTTCTAGACATCATACTCTTTATCGCCTCTTAAAGGGTGTGATTCTGCCTTACGGTCACACCATTCTGTTCAGGACTACCTAACATAGTAAATTGACTTACTATTCCATTATTTTCTAAATATCTGGAAAACAGTCTCTTTATTTGTCCACTGACCCCATGTTTACCATAATACTCACCACCCCGGTCAGACCTAACAATCTTGATAATTTTTCCTAGCTGTTTCTCAACTTCAGTCTTGAAGATCTTGAATTTATCAAGGGCTTCAAAATTTTCCTTAATCAAATACAGATATCCATATCGAGAAAAATCATCAATGAATGTTATATGATACTTATTATTGCAAATTATGGGTGAATAAGGTCCATTTATATATGTACAAATAATTTATAAAAGATCGAAGCAACGAGTAGATTTCTTTTTCTTTATTTTGGTTAGTTTACCCTTATAACAATCAACACATGTTTCTAGGTCACTAAAGTCAAGAGTGGGTAGGATATCATACTTTATTTATACTCTTTCCCTGAAAATGCGGCCAAGTCTTTTATGCCACAATATGGATGAATTTTCCTTAATTAAGGGTATTTTGGAAACTTGTTCAACATTATATGAATTGGAATAGACTTGACTTGATGACAAGTAGAGACTGTACAATCTGTATGACAAAACATATTGGCCAACTTCATTTGAGTTGAAATATACAGATATAGAACCTATATTAAACTCAAAACCATAATCTTATTTGTTGAGTACATATAATGATATCAAGTTTCGTCTAAAAGATGGTACATACAAAATATTTAACAAAACAAGTTCATAATTGAAGTCTAGTTTTAAACAAACATAATGTACATCTACCAATTCATTGTTGCCAACTACGAGCTTGAACTCATCTTTATTTGGTTTCCTCTTGTTTATGAATCCATGTAATGTGAAAGCAACGTGATTAGTTTCTCCACTGTCAAGCCACCAAGAACTGGATGTGGCATTAACAAAATTGAATTCACATACAACAAAAACCAAAGAGTTACTTGCATGCCCATGTTTCTCTAACCAAATTTTATATTTGGAACATTTTATTTTCTCATGCCATTTCTTTTTACAAAAGAAACATTTAATTTCTTTCTTGAAGACACCTTTCGTACCACCCACAACACTTGTCTGGCCAATTTTATTGCAATTATGAACATTACCAAAAGCTGAAAATTTAGATTTCTCACCTTTCTTGCGAGGCTTAGAAACAAGGAGAGCTGCATTTATATGCCCTGCCTTGAGTTTCTCTTCCTCAATAAAACATATGGCAATGAAATCATTAACATTCCATGGTTCTTCCCTTGAATTATAAGTAGTTACAAATGTACCAAACTCTGTAGGCAAAATATTCAATGCTTGATGGATAATGCAAGCATCAGGAAGAACAATGTTAAGATTTTTCAGTTTGTTCTGACAATGGACCATCATCAAAATGTACTTCATAACGCCACTGTTACCATTATACTTCATTTAGTAGAATTCCTTCAGAAGGGTACCCATTTCTGCATTGATTGAGACTTTGTATCTTTCAGATATAGCTGTCAGAAAATCTTTTACTATAGTGGTTTCTGGAAGACCATTTAGCAAATGTTCATGAATTGATCTCTTTATAGTCAAATAGCACATACGATTTGACTTATGCCATACTGTATACAACCGCTTATTCGTTTCAGTACTGGAACTATTAATATTAGCTGGCTTAAGAGTAGTCATAGCAATATCAATATTTGTTAATCACATAGCCAACTGTACATCTTTTTTCCACACTTTAAAGTTGGAGCCAATTAACATCTCTATAGTCACAGTGTTGTTGTTAACTGAAAATGTGACTGAAAAATAAATAACAATGTAATTCTTTATTTCAAGCACAACACAAGATAATAAATAATACTTCAAGTCATAAAAGAGTATTATATCAAGAATTTTAGCACATCACTGTATAAACACCTTTTAGCAGAATATACAATATGTAATTAAAAATTCTTGGTATAAGACGATCCAGAAACTTAACCAATCCTTGTAAGTTTATCACATTTGGGTGAATAAACCCCTCAGACCAGTCCATTCCCAACCATATGTCTCATATGTAACATTTCTAAAATTTAACATATAATCCACATCTTTGGACAAAAGACTGCACATCAAAAAATAAAAATATCCCTAAAACATGTGAGACCGTCATCACTTAAACGATTCACTGAAAATGTCACCTTGGTGGCTGCAATTTCACTAAACGCATAAGCAATTCTCACATCGGAATATAAATAATTGAAATCAATCATTAGGCCAATAATTAGATATTAGAGAGAAGATTATATCTGATAAATAAAAATAGCTTATTGAGTAAGCTATCATATTAATCAAACCATTGCACATCATACCATATAAAATAAATTCAATCAAATTTCAAACATGAGACCTATTTAATCTATACGTAACAGAAAATTGACACAGACGATTGGATACCCTGTAGCTACAGTCACCAACACCTAAACCTTTTCTTTGATACCACAACTGTAACACCCAGTCAGAAGCACGATGCTACCAGCATGAGACAGGATTAATCCAGCTCCATAAGCCTCCAAATTTCCAGAAAATCGGGCATGATGTATCCTAAAATTGGACAACCTGGATCACAGTCCAACATCAAACAAAATCTAAGAAAACATTAAACAAACAAAAGGACCTCACGTCCACGTAAAACACATCAAAATCATATCCTAAGGGCTTCGTGCCTACATCATCTATCAACACTCAAGGGCTTTGTGCCCAAAACATCATAAACAATCAAAATGTTTACTTAATATATATACAAACAGCGTGTTTTGCACGACGAATAAAATATTGATCACAAATCCTAGACCTCTAAAACCTTTACTATGACACTTGAGAGGTTGACTGTCGTTTGGGTGATCCGCGTCTCGAGCATGACTTCTAAAGTTGTCATGGTTGACCAATCTGGAAGCCAACCTGTAAAACTAGCAAACTGATTTGGTGTGAGTTTTAAAAACTCAGTAAGTAATCATGCTAGTATTACAACAAACAAGTCAAACATGTACAACAAACAAACAAATCTAACATATCAGCAGTTTATCAGAATTACTAAATTGTTACATGTTTAGATTTATCAACTTTTATTATCGTTTATACTTGACCATGATAAATTCTCATATATACCAATTTATTAGCCAAACATTCGAATATCAAAGTATCATTCCGAACATCAAATAACAATTCATTTTACATCGAATACATTTCCATTATACGAGACGTGGAGTCAGATTTATTATATTTTATTACGATTAAGAATCTTTGAAACATCATCAAATCGATAAAATCAACATACTTCCTTCAAATCAAAACATACTTTCTTCTATTCAAAACTTACTTTCTTCGATTCGCTTACAGGCTATCTTCAATACCAAAATAAATTTTCTTTAACTTTCTTTATCCACGATAACTTTACAATAGCTTAACACTTGGGGTTTATTTTCATTCACATATAGCGTAGCACACTTCTCTTATATACGTGCAAATACAATTTCATAATTCTTACACATATATGTACATAACATACCAATACAACTTAGCAAATACGCTTTATAACCTCTGATATTCACATTGGTTTGAAATCATCCATTCATTTCACGTAAGCATACACGGTCCATACATATCACGAGTTCTATCATGCACATACATACACTCAAATATATTTACAAACATCATGCAACCAACCACAAAGCACATACAACAATCGATACATCAATGATCACATCATTCAATATCATATAAATACAGATGGCTTACACACACAATGCTCGTACGAGACTCATTACATATTTTTATAATATGTGTGAGATGAATTTCGTTCGAACGGATTCCTAACCAGCTCGACTACTATACCACAAGAACATCAACCAATCAAATATACATACATGCATGTATATCACAGCACACCAAATTCATCGCACGACTTCTCATACACAAGTCATCCATGAAAATCATTCCAAGATATCATTCAAATATTCCCAAACATACATATGTTTCAAACATACGAATATACATATTAATACGAATGAAAATGTCATAACTTTAACAGTCCTCATATCTTTCATTCACCGATCAAATATATTTAGTTTCATATTTTCTATCTAGAAACCTTTAATACATAGCTTATTAATTAAACATTTTCATTCAAGAAATATTTATCTTACTCACATTCCTTATCATACTTAACCATTTCCATCTCTATATAAATAACTCACATGTATATGTCAATAACAACTTATTTATATTACATACACCTACATAAACTTAAGCCAATTCAGAAATCATGATTTGCTCCATTTACCAATTATGTATACCCAACCTAAACATATCTTAACATCATATGCATTTATGAATACACGTTCATATACTTATACATTGACATATTCCTTTACATACACACATTCATATCATTACAGATTCATACCCTTACGTACTTTCATGCATTCGCATAAAAAATAAGCTCATTTCATATCTCACTTCATATCATATTAATAACAAATTTCCATACATGTGGTGGTCGATTATCCTAACCATGCATAACCTCTAACTTTGTTCTCAAGAATATCTCTTATCTATTCTCATCTTATTCTAAAAACTTCAATCATATATATATATATATATATATATATATATATATATATAACACCCATCAATTATTCAAGCACTCATCACATGAGTTACTTACCTGGCTTTGCGAATGCTCCAGATCCTAGTCAAGTCCACCAAAATAAATAGTGAAATACCGTCAGAATCGTAACTTTACAGAATTCTTGACTTAACTATTAAGAAATTCTGGATCTTTCCGGGATAACCCAATGAAGTTCGATTTCAATGATTTCAATTCTATTATTCTTAAAAGACCAATATGAACTAATTCAAGCTACCAGTGAACTTAAATCCTCGATTTACGTATTTTTGGATAATCTTCCGTAAAACGTTTCCGCAAACACTACAAAAGGGTCCCGAACCCTATGAACCTACCTGGATTTATCCAAACATTCTCGTAACATCATATATAACTCATAACTGTCATTAAAATCAAACCACATCATTATACGCAAAAACTCACTTTTACCGGAAACTTGCATATTCTATCAGATCGATCTAACTCATTCCGTTTTCACTCGGATTCTACCAAATACATATATTCAATATTCTAATACTCAAACAATTTAATTTATATCCTAACGCTACTCTACAAAGTTACTGGATACATCCAAATATTTAGCAAAAAACTTGAAATTAATGAATTTTTACCGGGAGGTCTTATCGAGATTCAAGGGCATATACAGACTCCAAACGATCCCACAAATGCGCTGGAATCGATAAAATTTTGATCGGAGCTATTGTTCACTGTAGGTCACTATTCATTTGAATATTTCTTCCTCGATTTACATGTAATCGGATATGGAACGGAAAATCCGTCATTGCCAACTTGTAGTACTCTCTGAGAGATTCGATTTGGCAGATGGCTGGAGCAGTGAAATAAAATGACGGGCCGATATCAAAAAATTCAAACTCGCACCTATCACTCATTTTTCTCGCCGGTGTCGGTGATCTGGGGGCTACCGCCGGCCACCATAAGGTGGAAGGGTGGTCGGCGCACCCCCTGGTTGGTCGCGCCGATCGGCTGTGGGGGTCGAATTGGGAGATTTGGTTTCTTTTGTCATTTTCGTGATTTAAGAAAACCTTGGGGTATTTATAGAAAATTCTCTAAAATTTACGTTCAGGCCCCCAAAAATTACAATCAGGCCCTTGTCATGGGCTTTCACGAAAAGTTATATTATTGAAGCCCTTCTGATGTAAATTCTGAAAAGTATTCAACACGAAAGTTGTTTGTCTCGGAAAAGCAAGTTTGATGGTTCAAGAATCAGCTCAATCAAATTTCATTTTCTATTTTTATAGCCGAGATAAGATAATTTTACGGGTATAACGATATAATCAAAGATCGTATAACTCGTTTTCAGAACCACTTGTTTTCCAACGTGACAAAACTCCACTTAAAATAGTCCAACCTATTTCCCCAACACATAAAGTTTTATTTCCGAATATCATTCAATCTCAAATTCTAAACTTCAATTCGGAAGGCTTCCAAAACCGTTCTAAAAAAATTCGGGATATTATATTCTCCCCTTCTTATGAAAATTTAGTCCTCGAAATTTCTCTATCCCTACGTTCAATCATTCGGAATTGAACACACGTACGTTACAATCTTACCCGTATTCAGGAATTTCCCACTTTATTCATCTTCAAAAGTCACGTATCATTACAACTCATGCTATTTGAAAATAAAACACATCGAATCAAACATTTCATGCCAGAATCAAGCCAAACTTGTCTTTTCAATTCATATTCATTCATAAGAACACGCTCAAATCGTTTCAAGTTCATCCATTATAGAAACATAACCCGAACACGAATTCGATACAGTTAATCACATGCATCATTAGAAACAAAAAATATAACACAAGTTCTTTAGAAGCAATCAAATACAGTATCGAGACATAAACTTAATATGGATTTCATACTATTTATTTCATCCATAATTTGAAATGGAACCTATTCATTTCACATCATGTCATTTTATATCATATATGTAAACGACATCAATATCAAAGTTTACATACGTACATATCCAATCACACATACAACATTGTATGGCTGACCACATAGCTTACATAACTATTACGATACTTAAAAGATTTGTGACTAATCTATAAACTTACATATGTATTATTATAGCAAACATAAATTCTTATACAAATAAATACATCTATCGTCACAACCAAAAGTGACATATAACCATAATACTCATATGATATTGATAGTCTGAAATCTGTCAGTTTATGATATCATTAAAATGGAAAACGTAAGTCAATCTCTTTCAAAACCTTCTTGAAAACGCATTTGAAAAAGTCTCTTACTGTAAACAAAAATCAATTTCAAAATCCATCATTGTAAATCTGTATCGAGCATCCAACATAACTCAACTGGATGAAACATAACAAGCGCCCAATGCCCAAATCGCGCACACAGATTGGACAACGAACGAAACGATCCCATATTGATAGAGGGTCGGATAGGCCCACTATAATTGGAAAAACCCATATACAAGCGCCACGTCGGAAACATATCATATCAAATTATAAAACTATAAAAATCATATACAAGCGCTGTGACAGAAACATATCATATCGTATGTTATCATAAACAATATCGAAAAATATCAAAATCAAAATTTAATTCTTTTAAAATTATTCTACCCCCAAAAAATAAATATGTGTAAATTAAAAATAAATCTTTGATGCAAATTTTTCAAAATGCATATCGGGAGTCTATTGTTCAGTTGCGTGCACAGACCGGACAGTGTACGAACCATGTTGACATGGTAATGGGCCAGCCATTTTCTGATGGTCTGGACCCCATTGCGAGCGCCCCAGCCAAGCCGGAATAAAACATATACAAGTGCCACAGAGGATCAAAAACATAAAATCATCAAGCACCGTGACAGAAAAAAGATTTTCGAGCGTCTCGACTGAAAAAAAGTTTTACAGTTTTAAAACATCAAAATCATTTTCGAGTGCCAAGACGAAAATATATTATCAAGCACTTCGACGGAAACATATCGATAAATATCAAAATATGAAAATGTGAGTCAAGCGTCGAGGCGGAAATATTTCTTTATCTTTTATAATCAAATTCAAAATATCTGAAAACTTTCTTTCTACTTTCTTTCCTTTCTTTTTCGTTTCAAAACACTTTTACGTCAAAAATCAAATACCAAGTTTTCAAAACATGGTTCAAAATATCAGTTTAAAATTCAGACTATCAACATCATAGAATTACTTGTACCTCAGAACACATTGAATTCACATTACTTACTAATACATATACCTATATAAACGACATACTTTTAACTTAGTATATCTATACATATACATATATTCATAGTACACAAACATAGATACAGATAATCCAAATCACCAATATTAATCAAACCATTGCACACAATACCATAAACAAGAAATTAAATAAAATTTCAAACATGAGACCTATATGATCTATACGTAACAGAAAACTTACTTAGACTATCGGAGACCCTGTAGCTACAGTCACTTACACCTAAACTTTTACTTTGATACCACAATTGTAACACTCAACCAGAGGCAAGATGCTACCGACAGGAGACAGGATTAACCCATCTGCATAAGTCTCCAAATTTCCAGAAAATCAGGCATGATGTATCCTAAAACTGGACAACTTGGATCACAGTCCAACATCAACCTGGATCACGAACGCGCTGGAATCGACGAAATTTCGATCGAAGCCACTTTCATTGTGGTTCACTATTCATCAAAATATTTCTTCCTCGATTTGCGTGCAATCGGGCATAGAATGGAAAATCCATCACCGTCAACATGTAGTACTCTCCGATAGTGTCGATTTGGCGAATGGCTCAGCCGTGAAATGAAGCTACGAGCTGGGATCGAAAATCCAAACTCTCACATATCTCTCATTTTTATCGCCGGTGTCGGCGATCTGGGGGCCGCTGGCCAGCCACCACAAGGTGGAGGGGTGGCCGGCCACGCCTCTGGTTGGTCGTGCCGGCCGACGGTGGCCAGCAGGCCATCGGCATGACCAGTAGCTCCAATAACGTATTTTGGGGGTGTGGGATCAAATTGGGAGATTTGATTTCTTTTGTCATTTTCGTGATTTAAGAAAACCTTGGGGTATTTATAGAAATATTTTTGAAATTTACATTCAGACCACTGAAAATTACAATCAGGCTTCTATCATGGGTCTTTCACAGAAATTTATATTTTTGAAGCCCTTTGATATAAATTTCGAAAAGTATTCAACACGAAAGTTATTCATCTCGGAAAAATGAGTCTGGTGGTTCGAGACAACTCAATCGGAGTTCGTTTGATATTTTTATAGCCAAGAGAAGAAACTTTTACGCGTATAACGATATAATCAGAAATCGCGTAATCGATTCTCGGAACCACCCGTTTTCCAACGTGACGAAATTTCAATTTAAAATATTTCAACCTAATTCCCTAACACGTAAAGTCTTATTTCCGGATATCATTCAGTTCTAAATTCTAAACCTCAATTCAGAAGGCTTCCAGAACCGTTCTAAAAAAATTCGGAATATTACAGAGACCTTAGCTCACTAATTTATGAAGTGTAATGGCTCACCCATCAGGCTTCTATCATGGGCCTTTCATAGAAATTTATATTTTTGAAGCCCTTTGATATAAATTTCGAAAAGTATTCAACACGAAAGTTATTCATCTCGGAAAAATGAGTCGAGACAACTCAATCGGAGTTCGTTTGATATTTTTATAGCCGAGAGAATAAACTTTTACGCGTATAATGATATAATCAGAAATTGCGTAACCGATTCTCAGAACCACGCGTTTTCCAACGTGACGAAATTTCAATTCAAAATATTTCAACCTATTTCCATAACACATAAAGTCTTATTTTCGGATATCATTCAGTTCTAAATTCTAAACCTCAATTCAGAAGGCTTCCAGAACCGTTCTAAAAAAATTTGTGATATTACAGAGACCTTAGCTCACTAATTTATGAAGTATAATGGCTCACCCATCAAAAGCCCATAACAGCTACAAAGCCCGCTCTAATATCCACACATCAATTAATATAGAGTCAAACCCACTTTATGAGATCAGACAATTGAAATTTACAATTTCTATTACAAAATCAATTATAGTAGCGCTTTATTAAAATTTATATCACAATTCATATAACCACACAATTAATTGCTTGAAGTTGAAGCTGTCAGTGATGTAAACCTTGGGACGCAACACTTTTATCAAACTGTTGAGTTGTTTTTTGTTATCATTACTCTCATGATGATGATTCTTCTTAGTTATCTTAAAAGAATTAGCCTGAAGACTCTTGACTTTCTTCCCCATATATATATATATATATATATTCAACTTAATTATTGGGTAAACTTGTTTTGGAAATCATAATCCCTTTTCGCTGGTTGTAGGATCGGAAGAGTGAGTTTGTGTATAAATATAAACATAACAAGACACAGGGAAATGATACTAAAAATGATGCGTTACGTTTGATTCATGTTGACGGCTAATTTTCATTCAAATGGCAAATCGGTAAACTCACTCCTCGAACAATCCTCCCTCAACTGCGAATTTGTTTGGTTTAGGGACTAAATATAAACTTAGTAAGAATATGAGAAAACACACAGAATAGACAGAGGGTTTAACGTGGTTCGATGGAATGAATCCAACCTACGTCCACAGGCACAAAGAAAAAGAGAGATTTTATAACATGGTCGGGTATGACCGACCGACCTCTTACAAACTCACCCTCACATTTAAGCCTTTTGCTCTCTATTACAAGTGAATAATGATTTTTGGTAACCCCTTATAATGACTTCCCAAGCCCTTTATATACTATGGCAAATTCTACTGTTACAATATCCTCGTGACGTCTGCCACGTGAATCTGTCAGTGTCGAATAGGCTCTCTTCCCCAACTGCTCTACCGAAAATAGCTTATGCCATCTGACATCTCTTTAAACCAGGTATTATATCCTCTGCCACACGGTACCTCCAGCCTGTAATATGTCACGTCAGACTTCTTTGAAATATGCAAGTTCCCATGTAGGGTTTACGTCACCTGATTTTGATCAGACCATTATTACCACTACGGCCCGCCCTACCAGGTCGGGTCGGCAGAAGCAACAGTTGTCCTGACTTAAAGAGCCACCAGGTCGGGTCGGCAGGACCACCTTGGACTTGACCACCTCTGGCTCGGCCACCTTAGGCTCAGGGTCATTCTGTCTGACTTCCCATCATTTGCAAAGGTTTCAGATCATATGTTAAGTGCAAAATCTCATCTTACCCTTCCTCGAGATTCTAACTTCTTAGGAACCGAAAACCATCATTAACAATACAGAATTGGGTTTATATTAAGAGTCCATTCCAATATCATATATGCTTTCTTTTTCAGTTTTAGAGCATGAGTAGTCAAGCAAAGATGCTTAGATTTGTAGTTACGTGAATACAAAATATGTCTCCAATGGGCGTGGTTTGGTAGTGTAAGACTCAAGATCTCATATTGAGGTCCTGGGTTCGAATCCAGGGAGTGCATTTCTTGTAAAAGTCTGGGACAGCCGGAGATTTTACTTGTTTCGCTTAAGTCCGAAATGGGTGGTTTGACAGTGGGGCTTCCAATGATTTTCAAAAAAAAAAATGTATATAAAATATGTAAAATTTTGGCGATCATTTGACCAAACTGCTTTTATTTGGATTGAAAAGTGAAAGTGGATAATAATAAAACATATGCACTATAACGTAATAAAGGGTATCTTCGACTGTTGGACATGCAGTTCTAATTAGACAGTTTAGATATATATCTGAATTATGTGATTATAATAATAATTTAAGTAAGGTGTCTTTAAATTATGGAAGAGGTGATCATGAATATAGTCGAACAGTTAATTGGGATCTATAATTTGATCTAAAATAGAATTTGTTGATGGTGGTTTTTTTTGGTCCTCAAGAAGTCAAAATTTCAAGGGAGGGTAAAGTGAGTTTTACACTTGACAAGATAAAAGCTCAAGGTCCTTGTGAGAATGAGAACTCAGACAGAGGGACCCGAATCTGAGGTGATAACTAGAATAGATCATGACCTGAACCCGTAGTGCGGAGAGGCGACCTGAGGCAGAACTTGGGGATAGATTAGAAGAGTGACCCGATGTGGTCAGGTCCAAAATGATCAGGTCCGAGGTGGTCAGGTCAGGTCAGCCTCGGCATCGAGCTCGGCATTCAGAGCCACGTGCCAGAATGAGGATCAACTTAGCATATCATACCCTACCTAATGAGAAGATATCAGATTCAACAAAGCACTTGGACCCGAGGTGGTCGGGTCAGCCTCAACACACCAGTCTAGGGATTGGGGAATGACTTGCAGTATCACGAGCTCTCGTATGAGAAAAGAAACGGTTCTCATCGAAAGTATCTTCTGCCAGCCGCCATATGCTGGTGCAGTAACAGAGAGGTGGCAGAGCAGAGCCGCCATAGGCCGATACAGTGACAGAGAGGTGGCAGAGCAGAGCCGCCATAGGTCGTCATAGGCCAGTTAAGAGACAAAAAAAAGTGTTCTGATTGGCCAAATTGTGGGAAGATAAGGAGAGTTGCTACTGTAATGATGACATGTGACATGAGCCGATGTCATAGGCGGTGGACCAGTGGATTCAGATGCACTATATAAAGAGAGGTTGATAACTCATTTAGAGATGGATTCTTTTACATATATTACTTGTAAAAGAGAGTAAAAAGCCTTTTGTAAGCAAGAAATAGGAAGGTCAGTCATACTCGACCACGTTATAAAAAACTTCATTTTCCCTTGTGCCCGTGGACGTAGGTTGGATCCATTCTGCTGAACCACTTTAAACCATCTGTTTTGTCTGTGTGATTTTTTCATCTTTTGTTAAGTTTGCTTTCGGTTCCCAACAAACCAAACAAATTCACAGTTGAGGGAGGTTTGTTCGAGGAATAAGTTTACCGATTTACCCCTGGAACCAAAATCAACTGTCAACAGAATCAAAATTTAAGAAATTTCAATTTTTGTGTGTATATAATATAATTTTATATTTTTTAATTATTTATATGTAGGAAGTCTCTTTTAAAAGATCACCTAACATCGTAAATTTTTTACAACTCAAATTCGTCCATTGATTACAATGTATGTGAGTAATTTAGGAAAAAAGAAAAAAAAATGGAAAATGAGACTTGGAGACTCGAGAGTAGGGATGTTTGCGGTTTCGATTCAAATCGTAAGCAGACTCAAACCGTACTGACCCGAACCGAACCGCATGATTTTGAAAAATATTGAAATTGAGTTATAATTGCTCAGGGTAGGAAGTTCTCCTCTGAAGCCTTGTTATTCTAATAATAGCCCGATGAGGTGAGTTTTTCCTCGTGGCCTATTTCTATTTTTGCAGATCATATCCCTCTGGGATTGCAGCGTGTCAATAACATGCATCAGTCTGAGGACACCAGATCGATTTCCGGCTTCACGCACCACCGTCTTTTTTATAAATCCCGGCATCAACTCGCTAACTCATTGATACCGAGAACTAAGGGACATATGTTGATGGTGGTTTTTTGGACCCCAAAAAGTCAGAATCCCAAGGGAGGGTAAAATGGATTTTATACTTGACAAGGTAAAAGCCCAAGGTCCTTGTGAGAATAAGAAGTCAGGCAGAGGGGCCCGAATCCTAGGTGATGTCTAGAATAGATCATGACCTGAGCCCGAAGTGCGGAGAGGCGACCCGAGGCAGAACTTGAGGATAGATTGGAAGAGTGACTCGAGGTGGTCAGGTTCGAGTTAATCAGGTCCGAGGTGGTCAGGTCAGGTCAGCCTTGGCATCGATCTCGGTATTCACAGTCTAGTGTCAGAGTGAGGGTTGGCTTAGCAAATCATACCTGACCTGATGATAAGATATAAGATTCAATAAAGCACTTGGACCCGAGGTAGTAAGGTCAGCCTTGGCACACCAGCCTAGGGACCGAGTAATGACTTGTCGTATCTCGAGCTCTCATATGAGAAAAGCAATGATTCTCATCGAAAGTAGCTTCTGCCAGCCACCATAGGCTGGTGCAGTGACAGAGAGGTGGCAGAGCAGAGCCGCCATAGGCCGGTGCAGTTATAGAAAGGTGGAGAGCAGAGTCTCCATAGGCCGCCCTTGGTCGATGCAAAGACAGAAAAAAGAAGTGTTCTGATTGGCCAAATTGTGGGAAGATAAGGAGAGTTGCTACTGCAATGATGACATGTGACCTGAGCTGATGTCATAGGTGGTGGCCACTGGATTCAGATGCACTATATAAAGAGAGTTGAGAACTCATTTAGAGATGGATTCTTTTACACACATTACTTGTAAAAGAGAGCAAAAAGCCTTTTGTAAGCAAGAAATAGGAAGGTCAGTCATACTCGACCACGTTATAAAAAACTTCATTTTCCCTTGTGCCCGTGGACGTAGGTTGGATCCATTCCGCTGAACCACTTTAAACCATCTATTTTGTCTGTGTGATTTTTTCATCTTTTGCTAAGTTTGCTTTAGGTTCCCGACAAACCAAACAAATTCACAGTTGAGGGAGGTTTGTTCGAGGAGTAAGTTTACCGATTTACCCCTGGAATGAAAATCAACCGTCAATAGAATCAAAATTTAAGAAATTTCAATTTTTTGTGTGTATAATAATTTTATATTTTTTAATTATTTATCTGTAGGAAGGCTCTTTTAAAAGCTCACCTAACATCGTAAATTTTGGACAAGTTAGATTCCCCATTGATTACAATGGATGTTAGTAATTTAGAAAAAAGCAAAAAGAAAAAAAAAAAGGAAAAGGAGACTTGGAGACTCGAGAGTAGGGATGTTCGCGGTTTTGGTTCAAATCGCAAGCATATCCGATGACCAAACCGAACCGCGCGGTTTTGAGAAATATTGAAATTGATTTCGGTACAGCCTGAACTGAACCATAAATTTCGGATCGTTGCGTGGTTTTGACCTGAACCGCTCAAACTGTAAATTTTGACTCAAACCGCTATCCGAACCGCCTAAACCGCCATGAAATTTAAGACATTCAATAATCATATGATAATATGCACTATATAAATGAAAAATATGTATTTTTTCTCTTCAATTATTATGTGAAAACGTATAAAATTTTATTTAAAAAATTTCTGACCCAAACCGCCGATCCGAACCCCCAAACCGATGAACCATCAAACCGAACCACCACGATTTTCCTTATCAAATTTACGATTTCGGTTACTAATTTCCCAAACCACCAACCTGTGCAATCTAAAGTGTAAAATGAAAAAATTGACTCGAACCGTTCCGCTAACACCTCTAATTAAGAGTATACTCAAAGGAATAATATTAACGTACTTGATAAAGAGGATGCGGTCGTTGTACCTTATCCGGCTTTGACTGTGATATGAATCTTTTATGTAATTGTATAATATACTACATACATATATCGCTTCGTTATTTCTTCTCAGTCTTTTCAGAATTAGACCAGTGATATAAAAGATTTAATGAGTCATTAAATTAACCAGTTGAACTATTTTAAAAAAAAAAAACGACAGATTTAGTTGATGTCATAAATAATTTTATTTAATTAAAAATTATAAATAAAAATATTAATTTTTAATTTTTTGTTTTAAAAATTAAAAAAAAATGAATCGGTCCGATCTGATTCATCAATTTTGACCGATTTTAATCCGGACCATTTTTAATATTTGACCGAACTGGACTCGCGGTCGGTTCAACCGATTCAATCAACCTGTCTGATCCAGATTTAAAAATACCGTTTTTTTTTTTATGACGAATCCAATTTGGTTCTCTACGTACGTATTTTAACTCAATTAACTTGATTATATGAATTTTGTTTTAGTCATAAATACGTAATTACTACTATGTTGAATAAGGAACAGATAATCTCTGGTGTCTGTATGTGACTCAATGGCCATGTATACCTGATATATTTTACGGATAAGTTTAGCATATAGAATAAGAATAACAACATATGGGAAATTTGATTGAAAGTGTCAAACACAATAAAAGTTAAATCATCTATCAGAATATGAAGCTTAGCCCAATGCTTATGGGGAACGGCCATGAATCTCGACATATCAAAGTTGAAGTTTAATTAAAAAATTTGAAACAAAAAAATAATTAAAAAAAAAATCCATTTTGAATAAGTGAATTGTCCGATAATGAGCCATGAATATTCATCTTTCGGCTAGATAGTATTAGTATGTATTAAACTCATAATTCGTGAACTGTTTTTTTTAAATGTCAACTATCGTAAGTAAAATATTCCAGTTGTTCAATCGTTTGAAAACCAAAATCATTTTTTGATAAATAATCACTATAATTCAAACTTAATAGAATTTGATCAATCATTTTTATGTTGTTAAGGTGAAGAACTAAATCAAATTCTTTTTTTTATCATCGATCGAATTACTGTTCACGACCCATGATTCAATTTTATCATCGATCCAATCAATGTTCCCTTTTTTTCTTTATCAATGAATAGATCTCTTTATTGGTATGACTTCCGTCCATAATTATAATGACAAATTACAACCGGTTGGATCAATCTTATTCTTGAAATAAACAAAAAATCATAAAATCAAGTACCACACTTAGATTTATTGGATTTGTTTCTAAAATATTGATATTTGAAAGGAATATGAATTCCCTATAAACGAGGTCCATTTTGGGTATTGGTGGGATTGGATCCGCTTCCTTACATGAATTCGTTCCATGAGAAAGCCTCATTATATTTGGGTGAGACTCGAATCCTGACACACGAAGTCTGTGTAAACATATTGAGTTCATCCCTTGTATCGTCAAGCTACATATAGCTTGATATATACATATATGATGTGGACGCCCTCACCTAAGATAGAAAAATAAACAACATTGTATTAAAATATGTGTTTTCTCTGTCTTTTAATATAATCCTTAATTTAATAAGCTAATGAATTTCTCATTTGTACAACAACATCATCATCATCATCATCATCATCATCATCATCACCACTACTACCACCACCACCATGTTGGAGTTTGCTAATGTCCCAAGGATCAATAAACAAGCATGAAACATAAGTGAATACAAAGAGAGAGTTGCGGAATACTCACATCGATCGGTTGAGCGACGCGCGAGGCAACAAAAAATCTTCACTGCCCTCTTTACTGCTCACGGCAGTGCACTGCATTTTGCTCCCCATTTTCGGCCATTGGAGGTCCTTGAACAAGCTCCAAGCTTCGACAAATGATTCCCGGCTCATGGGTGGACTTCCCTATCACCTTCACATGTCTTCGTAGTTTGCTAGCACTCTTGATTTTACCACAAAATCATGACCTTTAGCTTCCCTTGTTCACGGTTTTTACAAACCAGAAACCATAAAATTTTCAGCCCCTTGGGCGTGAAAATGAGAGAAGAAATGAGAGTGAGAGAGATGAAATGTGTAATTGTTATTTGGTAAATCATTTTCCAAAAACATATACCAAATTTTGGCTTTAAAAAAGAGGGCTACTACTCCCACCTCCCCAAAATTCCCACCTCCTCTCTCTCTTACTTAAAATGTCAAAAATTACCCATCTCTTTTATAAAAATTCATTCCCCCAAATATATACATTTATTTAACACTACTTATATATATATAATATATATATATATATTAATTTCACACAACTTATATTTTTTTATTTATTAATTAATTTTTTTAATTTTGTTTATTTTTTAAAAATTTATATTTTTTTGTTCTTTATATATCTAATCTTTTTTATTTGTTTAATAAATATACAAATTTCATATTTATTATTAATTATTTGTGTTCATTTATTCATTTAATTTTTGTGATTCTTTTTTAATTTATTCAACACTACTTATGTTTATAAAAATATTCTCATGTATATTAGAGAAATATTTATTTAAAAAATAGTACAAATAACAACATAAAAAATTACACTTAAAAATATAAAAACACAAATTCTAATTTATGTTGCCTCAAAAGTCTCATCCTAACGCACTTGGTGAGATACTAATACTTCGTACCATAATGATTACGAATCATATAATGAGTTGCTCATTCTTTAGTTTCGTATGATGAATGTTCCCACCACCATTAAACAAGTTACTAGTGCTAGTAAAGAAGATATGTGTTTTGACAAAAAAAAGTATCTCAAAGATGCAAGCAGAGTACATTTACTTTACTTTAGCTTACTCCGTCTGCCTAAATTTTCTCAAATAACAAGCAAGTACGTTTACTTTGAGTATGCTAAAGAATGGATACTGACACACGAAATTAAATAAGACAAACAATTTTTAATAAAGTAAAAATAAAATCATAATCATAATCAAATAGACTATGTTAAAATTTATTTTATAAATTGATTTTGTAAATTTTTAAATAATCAAAAAATTAAATTAATAAATAGTAAATTGTAATATTTATTAAACAAATAAAAAATAGAAAAAATACAAATTTGAAATTTAAATCTCAAAGAAAAACTATGTCAAATTTGTATTTTTTTCTATTATTATTTATTAATTAATTTTTTGATTATTTTTTTAATTTAATTAACAATATAAAATAAATTTTGAAACTATGACATAGTTTTGCGCCCTAGCACAAACTATGTCATAGTTTTGCGCCAAACATGTCATAGTTTTGCGCCCTAGCAAAAACTATGACATAGTTTTGCGCCCTAGCAAAACAAGGGCGCATAACTATGTAGTGGGAAGGAAATTTTTCATCACACAGGGGCAATTTTGAGATTTCCGGAGAGACAGAGAGGGGGTGGTGTGTCAGGGATTGGTGGGAGTAGTAATTTTCTTAAAAAATCAAACCATTAAAGCCTTTAACCACTACATCAATCAATCAATCAATCACATCAATCAAGTTGTCAAGTCACATCACTCAAAGTGACAAGTGATTTGTCGCTTGATGCGACTAATGATTTGACGCTTGATTTGACTTATGTGCCGCACTCGAATTCGAAATGCGAATGCGCTCACAAATAATCCCGGGCTCGGGTTCGCTAATTCCAAATTAACAAATTTTCCAATGCGACGCAATTAAATGATTACGCCTAGCGAAGTCACTATTCACGTCGCTAACGAATTAATTCTAAATTAATTCGTTCGCCCGAACTAAAATCTAATTTTAATTCCGCGTCGAAATCAAATTTCGTTTAATATATCGAATATATTAATTTAACCGATTAATTCCAAATTAATCATTTTCTCTCTTTAATGATATTTTATCCCAGATAAAATATCTCCGCAATTAATCCCAGATTAATTTTCTCTCTCATCTAATTAATCTTAGATTAATTAAAGGTGCGAGTCATACGTCATCGGTGAATCTTTGGGAAGTGACCCATGAGATCCTCAGATATGTTGGCAGTAAATTTGGTCGTCGGACTATCCGAACACGTAAGTACCTCGTACTACGTTTTACCGATTTACAAGACAAGGTTGGCTTCTAGCAAAGCGTCATGCCTACCCAATTCTCAAGAAATATCCTTACATGAATAAAGGATCTATATCAGGCGTAGTATACGTAGTATTGCGTATTTATATCCAGTATCAGATGATCACATGCAAGGCCTGGGGCTGGTACAGTGTCTGCCCCGTACGAAGCATATATCGGATAACGAGCAACTAGTCTCTTTAATATCGGATAATCATGACCAAGTCATATTATCCCGACGGTTGCAACCTTTTTAGAGAACCTGTTCTGTATCCCTGCGCGATCATCATCTCCATATGACTGGAGTGACACTTCCGTCTTGACATCACACCCAACAAACTACGATTCTCAATATACCCAGCATAGGTGTACACAGAACCTGTTAAAGCCCTGGACGACCGCAACCAAAGTATATTGATTGTCACAAGTATTAGCGGTGCAAGTCTCAGGTTAAGACCAAATACACCTACCCTGATTTCGGACTTCCATAGACACATAGTCATATTACCAATGGAATTTCGAGGGGGTCTATCCAGAGCGAAGCTGTTTCTCGTACCATCGGTAAAACACAACCTCCTATTACACTTGCATGAGTATCCTATACCCAAATATATGAGAACTATGTCGTTGTGCCCTCACAACGCGCACAAGTGTAATACTAGTCTTTTACGCATTCATCGATGTCCAATCTCGATAATACTCTGACTAGAGATATTTAATGATTTATCTTTCGTGGACTGATACTGTCTCATATCATTCTCAATCCAGGAACAAATCACAGGGACCTCCTATCATTTATATATCTTGGTGATCTAATCACAAATGATAAGAGTGCAATCTCCTTTGGCATATAGTTAATTTGTACAACAACCCCATGATCTGTACAAATAGTGACGCTTGGGTCATAATTATCCAACAATCTCCCACTTGGCCTATAGCCAGTCACTCGAGTGTCTTACACCCGAACTATGTACGGTTGGCTCAAATTTCTGAGGAAAGGCTTTCGTCAGTGGATTTTCATGATAATCGTCTGATGCGATTTATACGATCATCACATCGCCACGATATATGATCCGAGCGAATCAGATGAATATCGAATTATGTATCTGGATCGTTGATGAGACCATTAATTCTTTAGCATGTGCTGACGCCTAGCTCAGTTGCTAACAGAACTATATCTAATCTAATTAGATTTATTATCGACCCAAATGGCTTCCATTGCTGCCTCAGCTGCAGCAATTACCCGCATTTGTTGTTTATTCGGTAACAGTATCTTGCTTGGAAGATTTCCAACTCACTGTACCGTTATTCAAACTGTATAGTATCGTTTGTGAGTTTTAGTCGTCTAATCGGTTTAGAAACTTGCAGCAGTGATCCCAGTCACTTCAAGTTCTCCATCTCCATAGATTAAGACAACATCCTTAGATCTCTAAGATACTAAGTATGTTATTAACATCAATCCAATGACTATCACTTGGATTGGCCTGTTTGTGTTTCCATATGCTCAAAGCGTATGAGACACCAGGTCGCATACATTTTTCAATGTACGAGTTCACGGAGAGTTTTCTCGAAAGCCAAGCTTTCGCCTATTTTTTTTATTATGGGAATTTCATTTCCAAGAAATGACATATTATCATTATTTATATGACAGCCACTGTCAGTGCGCTCCCACTAACCCTCTTATATACACAAGACTCAATTTCCATTTTGAATTAAATCATAAACTATTATGATTACATCAGAACGATAATTCCAAGAACCTATGCTTGCTTCAATCCAATCATGGATCGAATAACCTGCAAACCTTGTTTGCTTGTTATGGTACGACAAAACCGACAGGATGTTGTAAACATCCTCCGAAAGGTTTCCTTTTCAGGAAAGCGATTTTCCCGTAAAGCTGTCATATTTCATAAATGAAACACGCAGCTTTAGCAAGCATTATCCAAATGGATTTACCGTGGCAACAGGTAAAAGGTTGAATCGTAATCAACACAATGTTGATAACGATACCTTTCCACTAAAAGCCTAGCTTTACACGTTGGTATGTTGCCATCCATGTATGTCTTCCTTGAAGACTTATACAGTACCAATAGGCACAATGCCTTGCTGTACATCAACTAGTATCCAAACTTGTTGATATACATGGAATCCATCTCGGACTTATGGCACTTTGCCATAATTAGGGAGTCAATACCTTGTATCACTTCCTCATACGTAGTCAGTTGGTATACCTTAATAAGATAAACATCTTTATGAGGTGAGATCAGAAACCCATACCTCAGGTTGTTTTCTGACTCTCTCCGACATACGCGGTTCTTGTGTATTCGAAGATTAATGGAATAGTTTCATCCTTGATGAACTATTAGTGTTCCATTTCGATTCGGTGCCTGGAATAGTATTACTCCAATTTTCATCGAGTTTTACTATCCTCCCACTTACCACTGCATATCGGTATTCCTCTTAGGAAAACCGCATGGCGAGCAACAATCTAATTGTTCTCTTGTGAGTTGTATAAGTACTATACTTATGGTATCTCTAGGATAACCTACAATTGGCATTTATCCAATTTGGGTTCTAGTTTGGTATCATCCAAACATATGCCCAGCATACCCAAATATTCAGGAATGAGAAACCTGATTTCTTTCCCGTTCATATCTAGTATGATGTCTGTCAAACAGATATTTATGGAACCTTATTCTAAATAAGTTCTGCACTGTTTATGCTTATCCGTTGAAGGAAATGGTAGCTCAGAGCGACTCATGATTAACCTTATCATGTCTAACAAAATTCGGTTTATCACTGTTCGGACACACCGTCAAAAAGACGTGTTCCGGGAGGAGTCCTTATTGAAAGAACTATACTCTTTCAAGTATATTAGAAACTTATTGCTTAAGTATTTTCCATTACGTTCTTACCGTGACAGTTTTATACTTTAGCCGATCTGTTCGTCTATTTCGTGTCAAAAACTGTAAAAGTTTCCGATTTGTGTTTCAATAGAAACACACAACCATAACGCGATGCCACATCCGTAAAGGTCACGAAATATTCATATCTACCTCTAGCCTAACTAGACATGTGTCCACTTGCTTCACTATGAATTAAGCCTAACAGATCAGTGGCATTTTCACTTTTACCAAGTAAATAGTATTTTAGGCACTTTGCCCAATAAACTAGATTCGTAGACTTTATTTGATTGGAATCAAATGTGTCCCGGTACCCACTCTCCGAAAGAGTGGATATACGATTCTTGTTTAATTATGTCCCAAACAACAATGCCACAAATTAGTTTCTTCTGATCAAATCAGTCTTAGCTATTTGTTTGTCACGTTATACGTTTGAGATTTATTTATATTCAAAATATAAATGTTGTTATTCACATCTAGTGTGTTTATCTCAATATCATCTTTATATAATAAAACACTTTAGTGTTCTAGAATATAAAGGTTCACCCACAGGGGGTTAAACACTGATATGGAGATAATGTTCCTAGTCAAACTAGTTACATTATAACAGTTTCCAAATTTAGGTACACACCCGAAGGGTAGTTCCTAAATTAGGTATCTACGGTTGAAACAGCGATTTTCGTCCCGTTTCCAATTCGCAGATAAATCTCTATGGAAGTCAGTATCCTGCTCAAAGCAGATTCTGAACATCAATATATATATATATATATATATATATATATATATATATATATATATCACACTAAGTATCTAAAATCCAATTTTAATACTAGTAGTGAATATATTTATGACAAACATATTTGAAGTTGGAGCCTTGCTCGTTCTTCAAAACCTTCATGTATGCTTTGTCCAAACGGCAGTCACGCTTCCGCGATCCCATTTGCCACATTTAGGCAGACATTTTGGGATATGTTCTTTATCTTCTTAGAAGATTATAATGATTTTGCCTTTGTCCTTTTTCAACACTCAGAAGCGTTCGGCCTAGCCTTGGCCTTCTAGAATATCGAAGTAAGCTGCGCCTTGCGCTATTTGCCTAATTGCAAAGTTTTGACTTTGTCTCCTTGAGAATAGTCATTAACTCTCCAAGAGTTAACTATTGCAATTTAGTACTTCTAAGATCTATAAAGATCTATGAAGATCCTTCAATTTCTTTATCATACTTTAAGGATCTAATCCTTAGTTCTGATTCAGAAATTAAGGAGTCTACTGCGACAAGCTTATTGGATTAAGCACAAAAGTCATCATTACATAAATCTTCCAAAGATTATGCTCTACTATTTGCTTAATTCCGGGCTTAGGCATAATATGTTATTTTATCAAATAAAGTAACTTATTATTTTTTTCCAGGACCATCCTGAAATTATTCCCAATTTGAAAATTAAACCATTTAAATACATTTTCCCTAAGATTATGTTTTAAATGTCAATCTTTCAATTTCTATCTTGATTCTAATAGTCCAACTATTTAATCAACGATTTCGGTACTATTTATTATAATGATTACAATAGTCCAACTATTTAATCAACAATAATTTAATAGATTAAAATCAATTATATTGATTACTATAATCCAATTATAAAATCAACTATAAATGAATAGTTTGAATATAGTCTAACTATTTATTAAAACAACAATTTAAATATTAGTCCAACTAACATTTAATTTATATGACGAGTGATATTTTTGAATGAGCGCGTATGGCAAGTAATTAAACGAATATTGCAAATTCAATTCTTACCTCTCACTATTTTTCGGCGAGCCTCTAACCCTCTGTCGAGTACTCGGGAAACCGTGTTTCCTAGTGGGCTAGGATCTCGTTAAATATCACACAATCTTGACTTTGGCCAACAAATTGTATGATAATTAACTAGGTAGATCTCTAAGATCGATTGGATCCAATCCAATTCCTAGATCCAGTAGGGGGACATCCGAGTCCGAAACATATATCTTATATATGCCAATACATCCAATTTATTACCTAACCTTTTTCCTCTGAATCAACTAAGCATTGGCTTTGGCACAACAAACTTAGTGATCCCAGTTAAGCGCGACCCATTGACCATGGAAAGCTTCGTAATAAATGTCGATGGACAAGAAGTGGTCTTGACTTTGGCCAACAAACCACAACTTGGACAAGACACTGATTTGGAACAAAGCCTTCGTGATTCAAACACATCCTCGACGGACAAAGGCCTTGACTTTGGCCAACAAGCCAATGCCAGTCTCGGATCTTGAGTAAGAATCACTCAATGGAAGGAAAGACGCGTAATATTTTGCGAGGGTTTTTCGAGTGCAAATTGGCAACCAATTTATTATCTTTGTTAAGGTCTCATCATCATACACCCTTAAACATGCATTCTAAACACATAATAAAGCGCATATGATAAAATAATAATGATATGCGGATGGATACTTTACACAATGATCCTAGATCAAATCTCTCCATTTCTCTCTCCCGTTAGCACATGTATTTACTTCTACCCGTTACACTACACTTCTAAAGAAACCTCATTTACATTGAGGGGAATAGGTGAGAAGAGAATACAAAGAATATGGAGGTGATAAGGCTGGACACGCAGGTCTAATTAATAAATCAAATTTATTACAACAATTTCTAAAATTGTCCCACCCATCTAATATCCATTCGATATACATTATTCATGCATCGCAACCATGTATTCACACAAGCATGTTATCAATCAATCTAATCAAATTAATTAATCTGATAATTAGTGATCATCCAATGTTCAAACAACGATTTGATTTTGCTCGAGTCAAACTCGTTTTGCGAATAAGTACTCAAAGTACATATTCTCAAATTAAATTAAACTACACAATTAAATCCAATTCAATTTGTATTTAATACTAATTCACTATTTAATTCCAAATTAAATACTACACTTTATTTAATAAACCTTTGCGACTTAAATTCCAAATTTAATCGTTACGGGTCTCAAAGCCCGATTAACGTCCAACGTCAATTTAATTAAAGTCCAATGGGCTTTTAATTAATTTCTTGAGCCATTGACTTTTGGTCAACTCAGGTCAAACCGAATAACCAAAATCCAATCCGGGAGTTACCCCATAAGCCCATAAATCAATTTTGTCCCATTAGGCCCAATTAAATTTTAAAGGTCCATTAGTCGCATTTGGGCTTTATGGAGGCGGTTTTGGGCCCAATTGGATCCAATCCATTTGGCCTAAACCCAACTTGGTACAACCAAGCCCAATAAGCCCAATAACAACTTTGAAGCCCAATTTCACAAAATATGCCCAAATCAATTAAATCACAAAAACTCAATTTCACAATTTAATTAATTCTAAAGTGTATTGCATAATTAATCACATAAATCAATATTTCCAAATCATCAATTTATACAACTAATCATGCTTTTCAATATCAAATAGTGTCCAACACAATTTCATCAAAAATCAAACCCATTCATGCTTCTATATGTCTCGGCAATATTGGGGATTTTATGTCCGATTCGAATTCAATCCAATTAATTCCACAATCGACATTAAATCATATTCCCGAATGATTTCCAACACATCCAATGATCAAAAATCAAAAATCCCAAGACATTATAGGGCTCAACCATTTGGCCAACACAACAATTTGGGGAAAAAATGATCCAATCATAATTTCTTGAAATTGATCCAATCAATCTTCAATTCAACATCAATTAAGCATATCCAATCAAACAATTTAATTAATCCATGCTCAAAATCAATTTACCCAAATTTTAACCCTAAGTTCGTTTCATGCTTTTCAATTGCTCTGATACCAATTGTTGGAGTTTCTAGGCCCCGAGGATCGATTATCAAGCATAAACATAAGTGCGAATACAACGAGGGATTTTTCGAATACTCACATCGATCGGTTGAGCGACGTGCGAGGCAACAAAAAATCTTCACTGCCCTCTCCACTGCTCACGGCAGTGCACTGTACTTTGCTCCTCATTTTCGGCCTTTGGAGGTCCTTGAACAAGCTCCAAGCTTCGTCAAATGATTCCCGGCTCATGGGTGGACTTCCCTATCACCTTCGCATGTCTTCGTAGTGGGCTAGCACTCTTGATTTTTCCACAATATCATGACCTTTAGCTTCCCTTGTTCACAATTTTTACAAACCAAAAACCATAAAATTTTCAGCCCCTTGGGCGTGAAAATGAGAGAAGAAATGAGAGTGAGGAGATGAAATGTGTAATTTTTATTTGGTAAATCATTTTCCAAAAACATATACCAAATTTTGGCTTTAAAAAGTCAAACCATTAAAGCCTTTAACCACTACATCAATCAATCAATCAATCACATCAATCAAGTTGTCAAGTCACATCACTCAAAGTGACAAGTGATTTGATGCTTGATGCGACTAATGATTTGACGCTTGATTTGACTTGTGTGCCGCACTCGAATTCGAAATGCGAATGCGCTCACAAATAATCTCGGGCTCGGGTTCGCTAATTCCAAATTAACAAATTTTCCAATGCGACGCAATTAAATGATTACGCATAGCGAAGTCACTATTCACGTCGCTAACGAATTAATTCTAAATTAATTCGTTCGCCCGAACTAAAACCTAATTTTAATTCCGCGTCGAAATCAAATTTCGTTTAATATATCGAATATATTAATTTAACCGATTAATTCCAAATTAATCATTTTCTCTCTTTAATGATATTTTATCCCAGATAAAATATCTCCGCAATTAATCCCAGATTAATTTTCTCTCTCATCTAATTAATCTTAGATTAATTAAAGGTGCGAGTCATACGTCATCGGTGAATCTTTAGGAAGTGTCCCATGAGATCCCCAGATATGTTGGCAGTAAATTTGGTCGTCGGACTATCCGAACACGTAAGTACCTCGTACTACGTTTTACCGATTTACAAGACAAGGTTGGCTTCTAGCAAAGCGCCATGCCTACCCAATTCTCCAGAAATATCCTTACATGAATAAAGGATCTATATCAGGCGTAGTATACGTAGTATTGCGTATTTATATCCAGTATCGGATGATCACATGCAAGGCCTGGGGCTGGTACAGTGTCTGCCCCGTACGAAGCATATATCGGATAACGAGCAATTAGTCTCTTTAATATCGGATAATCATGACCAAGTCATATTATCCCGACGGTTGCAACCTTTTTAGAGAACCTGTTCTGTATCCCTGCGCGATCATCATCTCCATATGACTGGAGTGACACTTCCATCTTGACATCACACCCAACACACTACGATTCTCAATATACCCAGCATAGGCGTACACAGAACCTGTTAAAGCCCTGGACGACCGCAACCAAAGTATATTGATTGTCGCAAGTATTAGCGGTGCAAGTCTCAGGTTAAGACCAAATACACCTACCCTGATTTCGGACTTCCATAGACACATAGTCATACTACCAATGGAATTCTGAGGGGGTCTATCCAGAGCGAAGCTGTTTCCCGTACCATCGGTAAAACACAACCTCCTATTACACTTGCATGAGTATCCTATACCCAAATATATGAGAACTATGTCGTTGTGCCCTCACAACGGGCACAAGTGTAATACTAGTCTTTTACGCATTCATCGATGTCCAATCTCGATAATACTCTGACTATGGATATTTAATGATTTATCCTTTGTGGACTGATACTGTCTCATATCATTCTCAATCCAGGAACAAATCACAGGGACCTCCTATCATTTATATATCTTGGTGATCTAATCACAAATGATAAGAGTGCAATCTCTTTTGTCACATAGTTAATTTGTACAACAACACCATGATCTTTACAAATAGTGACACTATAGGTCATAATTGTCCAACACACCACCACCATCATAATCATCATTGTATTATTTAAAATGAATGTCTAAGTCTCTTGTTTTAGGACAAAGCCCAATTGGACCAGAGAGGGATCTAGACCTCACTCTAATAAAAAAAATGGATACGAGTCCATAACTCTTTAACTATTTATGTAAGTGATTTTACATAAGGTATATATATTGGTTTGCATATTACTGATGTTACTATTGATTTTACTTGTGGACATTGTTAAAGTGGGGAGAGCATTTTCAACTATAAATATTTTGAAAAACTGATTATGAAGCTGTAATACTCCAGAAATCCCAACGACTACTAAGTTAGGGATGACATGATACATGATATAAATCAAGTTCAATCATGTACGTGTTTGACGAATTACATTTCAGACATTTGGTAAATCCCTTGCAGATCCGATATGGAAATCATTTCCGGTACCACTCCGAATAGCCCTTAGTATTTGGGCTGTAACCTTTTCATACGATCTCCGATTTTTGTGAACTTTATATCGTCGGAAAGCTAAGACCGAGACCAACAACTTCTACGTTGAACAGTTTTCCAAATACAATTCAGCAACAGGTCACAAATCAATATTTCCACGGATGCTATAGTAATTTCGGGAATACCCTAGAAATTGGGTGAGGTGGCAAATTTTGAACCGCTCAATTGAAAATAAAAATCAGTTCATTTGTCTATAAATAGAGAACTATTCACTTTTCTCCTTCTCAGAATAAAAACATGGGTGAGTTCAAGGGAAACTCCTCCAAACTTCTTCATCTCAAGCAAGTTTTGATGGAATGATGATGAGTTTTTAAGCCTTTTTGAGTCAAGTAAGCCTCTTCTTCTTCTTCCTTCTTCTAATGTTGAAAAATAAACATCCATTTTGCATTCTCATTTTCGCACTTAGGGACTCTACAATTGGGGCTTTGTTGTTTGAAAGTATTCAATACAAATTAGGCATTAAGACATGTGTAGAATGTTGTTTGGAGTAGTTTATGCCTAAGTTTGGTTAAATAATACCAAGGTAGAAAAATGGGTATGGTGGACAAGTTTCTTAACATATTGGGGGGAGTTACTTTTGTTGATTTGATGATACATTGTTAAAGTTCATGCATTAAAGGATGTTATAGCATGATTTTAAATTGTTTGGAGTTGATAACTCAAAGGTGGATTGGTTAAAGTTTTTGGCCAATTATCTATGAATGTGTTGGAAAAGTATGTTTTGTAAATTAATGATATTTGTTAATGGCTTATTTTGAGTGTAATAAGAATTGCTTGTATGAAAATTAAATAAAGTTAAGAGAGTGGTGAAATTGGTATATTGGGCAGTAAATTTTAGTGAAGTCATATTCTTGACAAGTTGTAATAAAATGGCTGTAACTTGAGTGTTTGATGGCCAAATGATGAAATGTAGAATTATGAGCAAAATAGAGATATAAGAGAATAACATATCCAAAAATCATAATTTTTGGACTTAGCATGAAGCCAAACCGAATTTTTGAAGTTGGGTGGCCTGCTGCAAATACACCCAATTGTTTTTTTTTCTGATCACCCCAGAAATTCGGCTTAGAACTTAAGTTTCCGAGATCAAAAATGAGATATGTACAAATCGATAAAAACTAGACACATGAAAGTCAATTCTATTAAAATTTCAGCTTTAAATTCCATCCCAATTAGTTGTAGTGAATTTTTGAAGTTAACCGTTGAGCAGAGGATTTTAACGATTTGGTAGAATTTGGAATTTCGCTATCACACTTGCATAACTCGAAATCTAAGCAGTAAAATTCATATGCACCATAAATATCTCATATATTCATAAAGATTAAGAGTCCATGCATTCCATATTCTTTTATGCCATATGAAAATATTTTGAGTTATAGAAACTAACAGTTGTTTTGGCTTTAGATCGACGTCAGGATACTCGATGATCCTCCACACCGTGTACCGCTCTCGATTTGCCATAGCGCAATGAGTGGATGCTTTGTTTTATATTTTCTTGACTTATGCTTTAAAATTCTTTTCATGTTTTGAGGTTTTAAATTGATGAAGAATATAAATGATGATTATATGTTTCCGTCTCAGCGCTTGTTTACTATTTTTATGATTTCTGAATTATCTATATGTTTCCGCTGAGATGATGATTGATGATATGTTTCCATCCCGACGCTTATTGCATGTTTTATGTTTTTATGACTCATCATATATTTCCTTAGGGGTGCTTATTAGTGTTGGACAATTATGACCCATAGCATCACTATTTGTAAAAGACATGTGTGTTTTTGTACAAATTAACTATGTGACAAAGGAAATTGCTCTTTTATCATTTTGTAATTGGATTACTTGGATATATAAATGATAAGAGTCCATATGATTAGTACCATATTAATAAGATATGAGACAATATTAATCAACGAAAGGTTTAATCATTAAATATCTCTAGTCGTAGTATTATCGAGATTGGACATCGATAATGCGGAATAGGCTAGTATTACACTTGTGCGCGTTATGGAAGCTTAACGACATAGTTCTCATATATTTAAGTATTGGATACTTATGCAAGTGTGATAGGAGGTTCTGTTAGCCGTTGGACCGGGAACAGCTTCGCTCTGGATAGACCCCTCGAAATCCCATTGGTAGTATAACTATGTGTCAATGGGAATCCGAATCAGGGTAGTTGTATGTGGTCTTGACCTGAGACTTACATCGCTTACAATCTGGAGCTTTAACAAGTTCTGTGTACGCATCTTCTGGGTATACTGAGAATCGTAGTGTATTGGGTGTGATGTCAAGATGGAAGTATCACTTCAGTCATATGAAGATGATGATCACGGAGGATACAGAACTAGTACTCTTAAATATTACAGTTATCATGATAGTATGACTAGGTCATGATTATTCGATTACAGAGACTAGTTGCTAGTGATTCGATATATGTTTCGTACGGGGCAGACACAATTCCAGCCCTAGGCTTAGCATGTGACATCTGATACTGGATCGTATTACGCAATACATTGTATACTACGCCTGATACATATTATATATTCCTCGTTGAATATTTCTGGAGAATTGGGTAGGCACAGTGCTTTTCTAAAAGCCAACCATGTCTTGTGAATTGGTGAGAACGTGGTACGGGGTACGCACTTGTTGGATAGTCCGACAACCCTATTTACTGCCAACATATCCATGGATCTCTTGGGTCGCTTCCCAAAGATTCACTGATGACATTTGACTCGAACAAAATTAATCTGGGATTAATTATGAGAGAGAAAATTAATCTGGGATTAATTGCGGCAAGAATTTATCTGGGATTAAATTCGTCTAGAAGAAACAATGTGATTAATTTGGAATTAATCGGCAAAATAAATTTAATGGTTAAAATTGGATTTTACTATTTAATTTATTTAATTGGGCTAAAATAATATATCGGATATATTAATAGAAATTGGATTTCAATACGGAATTAAAATTGGATTTTAATTCAAGCGAACGAATTAATTTGGAATTAATTCGTAAGCGACTTTCGTAATAATTTTCCTAGGCATTATTATTTAATTAAATTAGATTTAATTACGCCGGGACAGAAAATTCGTTTAGTCGGATTAAACGAACCCGGGCACAAAATGTGTTGTGTAAGCCAACTTGACTTTGGAATTCAAAATTAGGTGGGACCCACAACTCACATCACTTGTCAAAGGTGATGGTGGTAGTTGGCAAAAGTAATTGGTTTTCATAAAACCACTTACTTTTAACCAACCTTGTTTTTGGAAAAACAATTATTACACTTGGTTTTGGAAACCAAACATAACACACACTTGTTTTTGAAACATGGAACTATTCACTCTCTCCATCACTTCTCTCTTTGGCCGAATACACTTCTCTTTGGAAGAGAAAATTTTCTTTCAATTTTTGTTTCAATTTTGGACAAAGCTAGCACTTTGGGAGCCATAGAAAGGTGATATAGAAACTCACCCAAGAGTTTGGAACTCAAAAGGAGGGCTTGGAGCTTCTACTTCCAACAAAATATTTTGAACTTCAACCGATTAATGTAAGTTTTTTCCACAAACTTTCTTGATATATTCACACACGAATCAATGTTTAGAGATCCTTGGCATGTCTATGACATTAATAATGGTATCAAGAGCCAATCTAAGCATGATTTGAAATCTAGGGTTCTAAACTTTAATTTGGGAATTTTATGCTTGGAGTGTGAAAATTCGAAATTGGTTGTTTGGTTGTGTTTGGATGATGATGAATTGGATTTGTGCGTCTTTGGATTTGTGAAAAATTGATTTGATTAATTTTCCCCAAATTCCCTCATATGGCCGCATATAACCCTAGGAAGAACTCATGGTGATTTTTGAAATTTGATAATTGGATATATTAATTGGCATGAAATTGAATGTTAATTGCTGATTTAATTGGATTGAAATCAAAATTGGATGTTAATTTCATGTTGTTGTCATGAGTTAAGCATGTTGGATGAGTTGATTTTGCTTCAATTTATGTTGGACATGAATTGAATAATTAAACATGATTAATTAGATTAATTGATGTTTTGGAAATATTAGATTAATTAATTAATTGTACCTATTACACTTTAATTGGATTAATATGTAATTTGGAATAATATGTTAATTTAATTTGTTGTAATTGGGCTAATGGGCTTGGTTGGGCCAAGTATGGTTTTGGACAATTGGGTTGGATCCAATTGGGCCTAAAACCATTTCCATAAAGTCCAAATATGACTATTGGGCCTTTAATAATTTAATTGGACCTAAATTGATTTTGTGGCATAAGGTGATTCTTAACTTGGGCCTTGGCATCTTGGGTTGGATCTATAATGGCCAAAGCCCATGCCTAAAGAATTAATTGAAAGCCCATTGGACTTTAATTGAATTGGCATTGGATGCTAATTGTGTTGGACAATTATGACCCATAGCATCACTATTTGTAAAAGACATGGTGTTTTTGTACAAATTAACTATGTGACAAAGGAAATTGCTCTTTTATCATTTTGTAATTGGATTACTTGGATATATAAATGATAAGAGTCCATATGATTAGTACCAGATTAATAAGATATGAGACAGTATTAATCAACGAAAGGTTTAATCATTAAATATCTCTAGTCGTAGTATTATCGAGATTGGACATCGATAATGCGGAATAGGCTAGTATTACACTTGTGCGCGTTATGGAAGCTTAACGGCATAGTTCTCATATATTTAAGTATTGGATACTTATGCAAGTATGATAGGAGGTTCTGTTAGCAGTTGGACCGGAAACAGCTTCACTCTGGATAGACCCCTCGGAATCCCATTGGTAGTATGACTATGTGTCAATGGGAATCCGAATCAGGGTAGGTGTATATGATCTTAACCTGAGACTTGCATCGCTAGTACTTACAACAATCAGTATACTTTGGTTTTGGTCGTCTGGAGCTTTAACAGGTTCTGTGTACGCCTCTTCTGGGTATACTGAGAATCGTAGTGTATTGGGTGTGATGTCAAGATGGAAGTATCACTTTAGTCATATGGAGATGATGATCACGCATGGATACAGAACTAGTACTTTTAAATGCTACAGCTATCAGGATAATATGACTAGGTCATGATTATCCGATTACAGAGACTAGTTGCTAGTGATCCAATATATAATTCGTACGGGGCAGACACAATTCCAGCCCTAAGCCTAGCATGTGACATCTGATACTGGATCGTAATACGCAATACATTGTATACTACGCCTGATACAGATGATATATATTCCATGTTGAATATATTTTTAGAGAATTGGGTAGGCACGGTGCTTTGCTAGAAGCCAACCATGTCTTGTAAATCGATAAGAACGTGGTACCGGGTACGCACGTGTTCGGATAGTCTGATGACAATATTTACTGCCAACATATCCAGTGATCTCTTGGGTCGCTTCCGAAAGATTCACCGATGATATTCGACTCGAACAGAATTAATCTGGGATTAATTATGAGAGAGAAAGAATTAATCTGAGATTAATTACGATAAGAATTTATCTGGGATTAAATTCGTTTAGAAGAGAGAACGCGATTAATTTGGAATTAATCGGCAAAATAAATTTAATAGTTAAATTGGATTTTACTATTTAATTTATTTAATTGGGCTAAAATAATATATCGGATATATTAATTGAAATTGGATTTCAATGCGGAATTGAAATTGGATTTTAATTCAAGCGAACGAATTAATTTGGAATTAATTCGCAAGTGACTTTCTTAATAATTTTTCTAGGCATCATTATTTAATTAAATTTGATTAAATTACATCGCAACGGAAAATTCGTTTAATCAGATTAAACAAAACCGGGCCCAAAGTCGTGTTGTGTATGCCAACTAAATTTGGAATTTAAAAGTGGTGGGACCCACTTGACTTACATCAATTGTTTGACAAGTTGATGTGAGTAGTTGGCATCATTTAATGCCAAGCATTTAACAACACACTAACTAATTTTTTGAAAACCAACCAAGTCAACTTTAGAAGTTACTATTCACCATCTTCTCTCTTTCTCCCATTTTGGGCGTGAACTTCCTCTCTTCCCTTTGAATTTTTGTAGAAAAAATTAATCATTGCTAGCACAGTAAGAGTCAAAGAAAAGTGATTGGGACACTCATCCTTGAGTTTGGAATTCACTTTAAAGGCTTGGAGCTTCCATCTTCAAAGGAAAGTTTTGAACTTCTCGTCCAAATCAATGTAAGTCTTCCGCAAACTTTCTTGATAAATTCACACTAGAATCATGTTTAGGATCTTTGGGCAAGTCTTAGAGACGCTAAAAAATTGGGCGTTTGAGACCCAATTGGATTGGATTTGGAATCCAAGTCCAAAAGGCACTAAAATAAGTGTAATTGTTTAATTTGGAATTAAACATGAATTAGTATTGGATAATATTTAAAATTGGATTTAAAATTATAGTTCGATATAATTCAAGAATAATTACTTGGAGTATTTATTCTTAAACGAGTTGGACTCGCGCAAATTAAATCATTGTTCGAACATTGGATGGTCACTAATCAAAGATCAATTAATTGGATTAGATTGATTGACAATATGATTTGTTTGAATACTTGGATGTATTTATATGAATAATGTATATCGGATGGATATTAATTGGGTGGGGGCAATTTTGGAAATTGTTGTAAATTTGGAATTTATTAAATTGGACCTGCGTGTCCAGCCTTTCACCTCCGATTCTCTTTTTATTTCTCTTCTCACCAATTCCTCTCAATGTAAATGAGGTTTCTTTATGTATTATGTAATTGGGTATAAGTATGTAAAGTGCTAGCGGGAGAGAGGAAATGGAGAGATTTGTTCTAGGAACAAATTGTTATATATCCATCCGCATATCATTATTAAATTTTATCGCTCCTTATTATGCTTTTAGAATGCATGTTTAAGGGTGTATGATGAGACCTAATCAAAGATAATAAATTGGTTGTCAATTTACGCTAAAAAACCCTCACTTTAATATTAAGCGTTTTCCTTCCATTCTCTCTCAAGATCCAAGATTGACTTTGATTTGTTGGCCAAAGTCAAGATCACTGTCCATCGCGGATGTGTTTTAACCACGAAAGCTTTGTTATATATCGCATGTCTTGGGTAGTTGTGACTTGCTGGCCAAAGTCAAGGTCACTTCTGTACATCGACGTGGATTACGAAGTTTTCCCACTGTCAATGGGTCACGATTAACTGGAATCATTAAGCTTGTTGAGCCAAAGCCAAGGCTTAGTTGATTCAGAGGAAAAGGTTAGGAAATATATATTGGATATATATTTTGGACTTGGAGGTCCCCTACTGGATCTAGGAATTTGATGAGATCCAATTGATATTAGAGATCTACCTAGTTAAGTTTTATACAGCTTGTTGGCCAAAGTCAAGGTTGTATGTTATTTAACGGGATCCTAGCCCACTCGGAAACTGGGTTTCCCGAGTACTCAACAGAGGGTTAGAGGCTCGCCGAAAAATAGTGGGAGGCCAGTATTAAATTTGTAATTTCATTTAATACTTGCTAATACGCGCTCTTTTAATTATTTATCATCGTTATAAATATATATTAGTTGGACTAATATTGTTTTATTGCTTTCTTTGAACAGATAGACTGTACAAGACACTACTCCACTTGTAGTTGGTTATATAGTTTGACTATAGTAACCATTACATTTTGAGTGTACCTGATATCGTTGATTGGATAGTTGGACTATTGTAATCGAGATGGCTGGAAAGATTAGCGTTAGGGACATCATCCTGGGCGATAATGTCTTTAACGGCTCCAATTTTCCAGATTGGGAGATGAATCTCAGGATGTCTTGGGAGCCGAGAAGTTACTCTATGTCATAGAGAAACCTCTCGGGCCTGAGCCCGGAGTTGAGCAAATAGTAGAGCATGAGCTTTGGAAGACTCATCGTGATGATAACTTTAGTGCTCAATCCATCATGCTTGCTGCAATGACTCCTCAATTTCGTCGTCAAAACAAAGGATTGGATCCTTATAACATGATGTTGAAATTAAAGGATCTTCACAGATCTGACCTTAGATCTCAGAAGTACGAATTGCAAAAGAAGCTATTTCGCTCGCGTATGGCAGAGGGTACATCTGTCGAGCACTATGTGTCGCAGATGATTGCTGACATCGAACAGCTAGGTCAGCTGGGCATAACCTTCGAGGCCGAGACTGCTATAGATTTGATCTTACAGTCTCTGCTCGATTTCTGGGGCGCGTTCGTCATGAACTACAATATGATGAACCAAGAGAAAACTCTTGGAGAGTTAATGACGATGCTGAAAGAACCAGAGCCAGAGCTTCTGAAGGGCAAGAAGCGCGAGGCGCACCTTACTTCGACATCCTAGAAGTCCAAGGCTTGGCTGAAGGCTTCTGGGGGTGTGAAGAAAAGGAAGAAAAATGGCAGGGCCAAATCATCAAAGTCTTCTGGGAATACTAAGGATATATCCCAAGACGTCTGCATACATTGTAGAAAATGGGGTCACTGGAAGCGTGACTGCCGTGAGTAAAAGGCAAAGTTGAAGGAAGTGAATGAGGGCAAGGCTCCGGCTTCAAGTATGTTTGTTATAAACATGTCCACTACTGGTTTTAAAAATTAGATTTTTTATTCTGGATGTGGTACCCATATATGTACTGGTGTGCAGGATCTGCTAATTAGCAGGATACTGGCTTTAGATGAGATCGACCTACGAGTCGGAAATGGGACGAGAGTCGCTATTTTGGTCGTTGGGACCTATGTTTTGTATCTGCCCTTGGGGCATATAATTACATTAGATAACTGTTATTTTGTACCTAGTTTGACTAGGAACATCATCTCTGTATCTTGTTTAACCTGATGTGGGTATACCTTTGAATTCTTGAACACTGGGTGTTTTGTATATAAAGATGACATTTTGATATGTACATCAAATGTTAATAATGGTCTTTATATTTTGAGTATAAATAAATCTCAAACATATAATATGACAAACAAAAGACTCAAATTGAGTAAAACAGATAAAACTTATTTGTGGCATTGTCGTCTGGGACACATTGACAAGACTCGTATATCCACACTTTCGAAGAGTGGATACTTGGACGGATTTGATCCTAATTCATATGATGTCTGCGAATCTTGTTTATTAGGAAAAGTGCCTAAAACACCTTTTAGTTGTAAGGGTGTACGTGCCACCGAGCTGTTAGCCCTCGTTCATGGTGACGTATGTAGGCCCATGTCTAGCTAGGCTAGAGGTGGATATGAATACTTCATAACCTTACGGATGATGCATCGTGTTATGGTTATGTGTATCTTATGAAACACAAGTCGTACTGAGCTACCAATTTCCTTCACGGGATACGCATTGAACAGTGCAATACTTAATTTGAATAAGGTTCCGGTAAAGTCTGTTAGACAGACTCCATATGAAATATGGACAGGAAAGAAATCGGGTTTCTCATTCCTGAATATTTGGGTATGCTGGGCATATATTAAATGTTTGGATGGTGCCAAACTAGAACCCAAATCGGATAAGTGCCTATTTGTAGTTGGTTATCCTAGGGAAACCAAAGTATATTACTTCTACAACCCACAAGAGAACAAGGTATTTGTTGCTCTCCATGCGGTTTTCCTCGAAAAGGAATTCCTAAATGCAGTGGTAAGTGGGAGGAAAGTGAACTCTATGAAAATCAGAGTGATACTATTCCTGGCACCGATCCCCTCACGGAACACGAACATTTCATCAGGGATGAGACTGTTCCACAATCTTATAATACACAGCAACTGCGTAGGTCGGAGAGAGTAAGAAAAAAACCTTAGAGGTATGGGTTTCTGATCTCACCTCATGTAGATATTAATCTTATTGAGGAATACAAACCGGCTACGTATGAGGAAGCAATACAAGGTATCCACTCCGCTTTATGGAAAGATGCCATGAAGTCTGAAATGGATTCCATGTATACCAACCAAGTTTGGACACTGGTTGATGTACCAGAAGGCATTGTGCCTATTGGTAGCAAATGGGTCTTCATGGTGAAGACAGACATGGATGGCAGCAAACTAACGTAGAAAGCTAGGCTTGTAGCAAAAGGGTATCGTCATCAACATGGTGTCGATTACGATGAAACCTTTTACCTCTTGCCATGATTAAATCCATTCGGATAATGCTTGCTATTGCTGCATATTTCGATTATGAAATATGACAGATGGACGTCAAAACCGCTTTCCTTAACGGAAACCTTTTGGAGGATGTTTATATGCAACAACCTGACGGTTTTGTTGTGCCAAAACATGCAAACAAGGTTTGCAAGTTAAATCGATCCATTTATGGATTGAAGCAAGCATCACGTTCTTGGAACCAACGTTTTGATGAGATCATAAAAGAATATGGTTTCATTCAAAACGAAGATGATTCTTACGTATATAAGAAGGTTAGTGGGAGCGCACTGACATTGATTGTCATATACGTTGATGATGTATTGCTTCTTAGCAATGACATTCCCATACTAAAATCGGTGAAAGCTTGGCTTTCATTAAAATTCTCCATATAAGAACTTGGGAGAGGCAACTTTTATTCTAGGAATAAGGATCTACTGGGATAGATCTAAAAGTTGTTGGCACTCTCCGAGAACTCGTACATTGACAATGTTGAAGAGATTCAACATGGATCAGTCCCAGAAAGGGCTGCTTCCGGTGTCACATGGCGTCTCCCTATCTAAGGACATGTGTCCTAAAACTCAAGATGAGAGAGATTCAATGAATCGAATCATGTTCACTTAAGCAGTCGGATCGATCATGCATGCCATGATATGTACGCGACCTGATGTCTTGTATGCTTTGAGCATATGCAGCCGCTATCAGGCAGATCCAAGTGATGGACACTGGATTGATGTAAAGAACATCCTTGAGTATCTTAAACGAACTAAGGATGCTTTCTTAGTCTATGGGGAATGAGAACTTGAGGTGACTGGGTTCACCAATGCAAGTTTACAAACCGATAAATACGACTGTAAGTCGCAATAAGGGTACATATTTTGTTTGAAAAATGGAATAGTGAGCTGAAAATCTTCCAAGCAAGATATTGTTGCCGATTAAACAACAAAAGCGGAATACATTGTTGCGGCTGAGGCAGCAAAAAGAAGCATTTTGGATCTATAAATTCCTAATTGGATTAGGAGTAGTTCTGTTAGCAGCTGAGCTGGGCTACAGCACAGGCTAAGGAACCACGGTCTCATCAATAATCCAATTATGTACTTCGATGGTTTCATATGATTCGAGAGATCACACATCGTGGCGATGTGAAGATCGAAAAATCGTTTCAGATGATAACCATGCATTTCCGATGATGAAAGCTATATCTCAGCAAAAGTTTAAGCGACTCGTACATAGTTCAGGTGTTGGACACTTGAGTGATTGGCTATAGGCCAAGTGGGAGATTGTTGGACAATTATGACCGTAGCATCACTATTTGTAAAAGACATGGTGTTTTTGTGCAAATTAACTATGTGACAAAGGAAATTGCTCTTTTATCATTTTGTAATTGGATTACTTGCATATATAAATGATAAAAGTCCATATGATTAGTACCGGATTAATAAGATACGAGACATTATTAATCCATGAAAGGTTTAATCATTAAATATCCCTAGTCGTAGTATTATCGAGACTGGACATCGATAATGCGGAATATGCTAGTATTACACTTGTGCGCGTTATAGAAGCTTAACGACATAGTTCTCATATATTTAAGTATTGGATACTTATGCAAGTGTGATAGGAGGTTCTGTTAGCCGTTGGACCGGGAACAGCTTCGCTCTAGATAGACCCCTCGAAATCCCATTGGTAGTATGACTATGTGTCAATGGGAATCCGAATCAGGGTAGTTGTATGTGGTCTTGACCTGAGACTTGCATCGCTAATACTTACGATAATCAGTATACTTTGGTTTTGGTCGTCCGAAACTTTAACAGGTTATGTGTACGCCTCTTCTGGGTATACTGAGAATCGTAGTGTATTAGGTGTGATGTCAATATGGAAGTATCACTTCAGTCATATGGAGATGATGATCTCGAAGGATACAAAACTAATACTCTTAAATATTGCAGCTATCGGGATAGTATGACTAGGTCATGATTATCCAATTATAGAGACTAAGTGCTAGTGATCCGATATATGCTTCGTACGGGGCAGACACAATTCCAGCCCTAGGCCTAGCATGTGACATCCGATACTGGATCGTATTACGCAATACATTGTATACTACGTCTGATACAGATTATATATTCCTCGTTGAATATTTCAAGAGAATTGGGTAGGCACGGTACTTTACTAGAAGCCAACCATGTCTTGTGAATCGGTGAGAACGTGGTACGGGGTACGCACATGTCGGATAGTCCGACAACCGTATTTACTACCAACATATCCAGGGATCTCTTGGGTCGCTTCCCAAAGCTTTACCGATGACATTTGACTCGAACCGAATTAATCTGGGATTAATTATGAGAGAGAAAATTAATCTGGGATTAATTGCGGCAAGAATTCATCTGAGATTAAATTCGTCTAGAAGAGAGAACGCGATTAATTTGGAATTAATCGGCAAAATAAATTTAATGGTTAAAATTAGATTTTACTATTTAATTTATTTAATTTGGCTAAAATAATATATCGGATATAATAAATTGAAATTGGATTTTAATACGGAATTAAAATTGGATTTTAATTCAAGTGAACGAACTAATTTGGAATTAATTCGTAAGCGACTTTCGTGATAATTTTACTAGGCATTATTATTTAATTAAATTGGATTTAATTACGCCGCGACTGAAAATTCGTTTAGTCGGATTAAACGAACCCGGACCCAAAGTGTGTTGTGTAACCCAACTTGAATTTGGAATTCAAAATTGGATGGGACCCACAACTCACATCACTTGTCAAAGATGATGGTGGTAGTTTGCAAAAGTAATTGGTTTTCACAAAACCACTTACTTTTAACCAACCTTGTTTTTTGAAAAAAAATTATTACACTTGGTTTTGGAAAACCAAACATAACACACACTTGTTTTTGAAACATGGAACTATTCACCCTCTCCCTCACTTCTCTCTTTGGCCGAATACACTTCTCTTTGGAAGAGTCATAGCAGAGTTGCATGCACACACTAGTATTGTATAAGTCGTTGTAATAAACAAAAAGTGTCCAGTAGAAAGTCGTAAAGAGAAGTACATTTGGGTTACTGTTATAAGTATTAAATTACATAGCATGTTGGTTAATTGGACTATGGTCCCATGTATGAGTTTACATTTGGGATAGAGCTGTATGATGGATTATAGTCAGAAAAATAGAGGCTCAAGGGGATAGATCAGTCTATTCCCTACCGGTAGCATCTCTTAGAGCGGGATGTTACAAAGATCGTATCAGAGCATGGTCTAGGGAGTCAGTGACTGTAGTGGGCAGAGTGCTAGGGTCTTTTATATGTAGTATGCCTGTGATACTAGTATGCGAGGCGCTACCTCTCCAGTATTCGATCCTCGAGTACGTCCTAAAAGTTCTATAGATAGGTTAGTAAGAATTTCTTAACCAGTTGAATATCCTTCTTAAGAGTTTAGGGTTAATTTGTGTTCTTGTAGCTTTGATTTTCCTAGGTTTTAAGAGTTAAATTTGGGGAAAATCTAGTTGTCATTCTTGAGTGATCAAACCACCTTTTGATCACCAAGACTTGTTTTTTAAGAAGCTCAATTTGGTGGAGGAATAAGAAATTTCAAAGAATCAAGAGCTTTGAGGATTTGGGGATTTTGGATGCAAAGCTTCAACAATTGGCAAGGGTTGAAATCAATTGTTGGTAAATTTAATTTGTAAATTTATTATTGTTTTGTCAATGATTATGTTGAGAAAAATTATTGTGGAAGTTTTGAATAATTAGAAGCATGTATGTGAGGAATTGAAGCATAAAAGTGTATGGAAAAATTATTATATAGTTTATATGGTGATTTTGTATGCTTGGATTATTTTTCAAGTGTTGGAGAATAATTTAATTGCTTGGAATGATTTATCAAGAGTTGATAAAAATTTTAAAGTGTGTAAAATATTTAATTGAGCTTATGGTAATTATTTTAATGCATAAAATTGGTAATGATTTTTAGTGCATTGAAAAATTTAAATTTGTGATTAAAAAATTTTATACACTGTTTTTGTAATTGCCGAAAAAAAATATATATTATTCGCTCGAGATTTGATCTCGGGCGGGTTCCACTGCGCTCGGCATTGTCGTTCCTCACTCAACACTATTGACATGGGTCGGTCATTATATTAGTAAGACTAGTGCATTGTCTATATATGTAATGCACATATGGTTTATCTCAACGGACTATGAGCTTAGCGGAAGTTCGTATAAAAATGCGGATATTCATTAGTGGAATGAATATCGAACAAACTCATAGAAGATGACTAATAGATATTCCATAAAACTGTCAATAGTTATCTTTTCGAGTTGAGTAGTTATTGTGGTCCTTTAACTTGAGACACCACGGTGATCTTGTGAGTGATCCTCAATGTCTGATACCATGCATGTCAGAAACCTTTTATGGTCTGACCTCTGGATGACTGTTAGGTATAGACCGATGCTCACAAAGATCGGTGTGTGTTAGTATGAGGATTCGCCAGTCCATATGGTTGGATTTTGTTTCCAAGTATTTTCATACTATATTCCGGAAATCTTTCGGCCGAAAGTTCGTTGAAGAAATTGTTTCTTTAACATTATAAATAATATTGAAAAAAAGTTTTGCATATATTATTTATTAATGGAATATAATTATGAAAATTTATTTTATATTGAGTAGATAAGGTTTTGACAGTAAAACTATAAACTTACTCAATAGGAGACGGTAATGACGAAATGACTATACATTAACATTTTAACCTCAACTTGTATCGTTCAGCATGTCGTGTTATTTTTAGCCATGATTTGTAGGTGGGCAGGACTTCATGAATATGTATACAAGTATATGAGATATATATGTATATATATAAGTAACAACCAAACGTGAGCCTATAGAGTTTTACTATATTAAGTTTACTCGTTGAGCACTATGGCGACTTTCGTCAAATATTGACAAAGTATTTTGGGTTTTAGGATTAAATTGTTGGATCCGATAATTCCTGAGATGAATTATTTTAATTGAATTAATTAATTTTATGTCAAGAGTTGATATAAGTTTATTATATAATAGATGTAAATTTGATTTACATAAAATTAGTGAATTAATTTAATTGTTAAATTAATATATAAAATTAATTAAGAAAGAACCAAAGAAGAAAGAAAATTGATTTTTGCTCTCCAAAATTCAAGCCAAAAATCTCACCAATAATTACCCAAATTGTTATCAAGTACATAGAATTAATCCTTAAGAGTTAAGGATCAATTTGTGTGCTTGAAATGTGAATTTTTCTAGAGTTTAAGAGTTAAACTTTAAGGAAGTTTTGTTACCATTCTTGAGTGATCAAACCACCTTTTGGTCACCAAGATTCGTTCATCGAGAAACTTGATTTGGTGGAGGTAGAAGAAGATCAAAGAGCTTGGTGGATTTGGGGCTTACATGCAAAGTTTCTCAAATTGGCAAGGATTAAAAGCTATTGGAGGTAAATTTATTTTATAAATTTATTGTTGGGTTGTTGATGTTGGAAAAATTGTTTATGGAATTGTTGGATAATTGTAAGCATGTATGTGAGGATTTTTAAGCATTAAAGTGTATATTTATATTAATGTATGGATGATATATTGATTTTATATGCTTGATTTATATTTGACAATTGTTGGAGAATATTTTGATGCTTGGATTAATTTTATTAAGTGCTGATAAAATTGTTAAAGTGTTTAGAATATTTATTTAAGCTTAAGGGAATTATAATAATGCATGAAAAATTAATATATGATGATATATGAATTTTTAATGCATTGGAATAATTTAAGCTTATGGAAGTAAATATTTTAATACACATTTTATGGTATTGCCGAAAAAAAAATAAAAAATAAAAGGAAATTACTCGGAATTTGATCCCGCGCGCGTTCCGCTGCACCTCGGCATATCCGTTCCTCCGTAACACATGAATGGTGGCCCAATTCGTACAGGCTCGCGTTAACCGGGTTTTTGCCAATTTTCCATCTTATTTTTTCAGCTTAGCGGTTTTCTTTCTAGAATCCATAGAGTTGTAGTTATGTTAATAGTTGCAAGGAAATAAAAGAAAGATGCTAATAGGCTGCTGAAATTTAATTATTTAATTTAATTGAATTGATTTCAATTAAATCAAAGTAACATCCCTTAGTGAAATTTGGAGAGTCTCTACTTATTTTTTTATAAAAGAAAGCCTTCTTCCTGCAAATTAAGGAGAGAACCGAGGCAACCACCTACGAGAGGAAAACAATTACCGATAGCCAAAATTTTCCATCACCGTCGTTGTTTATTTGTTTTTCTTTTGATCAAGTTCTACCCCACTCAAATTCTGTTGTATCATGGGAAATAGACGTTTTGCATATCCTTAGAACCTATTGATAGGAGGCGAATCTGTTTTAAAGACATTGTTTGTGACATGCCTCAGTGTTTTTCCAATTTTTATTTTCTTTTTGTTATTCCATTTTCTGATTATTCAATGAATGTTGTAATATTTTTGTTTATGCGCTATATTTTTAATACCAGTTTCACTATCACAAATCCATTTTCTGATATTGTGTGTTTTTACCAACAATCTTAAAACATATTCGATGTTGAAATGGCAAATATTGACAGCACATAAACTAGAATTGATGCAACTATTTCTGTTTCTGTTCCGAAACATTCTGCTTCTGTCATGGTTCCCGTGAATCATGCGGATAGGCCTGAGAAATTTGTTGGGTTGAATTTTAAACATTGGTAATAAAAAATATTTTTCTATCTGACCAATTTAAACCTTGCGAGGTTCTTGACTGAAATGGCTCCAAAGTCTAAGGATGGTGAAAATGATGTTCAAGTTATCAGTGCATTCGATGCTTGGAATTATTCTGATTTCCTTCGCATGAATTATATCATGAATTGCTTAAATGATTCTCTGTAAAATGTTTATGCTGATAAGAAGACAGCCAAAGAGCTATGGGAGTCTTTGGATCGTAAGTATAAGACTGAGGATGTTGGCACTAAGAAATTTATCGTGGGCCGATTATTAGATTATAAGATGGTGGACTCTAAATCTGTTGTGAGACAAGTTCAAGAAATCCAAGTTATTCCGTTGCATAAGGGATGAGCTTGAGTGAAACTTTTTAAGTTGCTGCTATTATTGAAATATTACCTCATGTTTGGAATGATTTCAGGAGTTACCTTAAGCATAAGAGAAAGAAAATGAATATTAAGGATCTTGTTGTTAAGCTTCGAATTGAAGAGAGCAACAAAAATTTTGTAAAGAAAATGGTCAATTCAGAGGCAATAGCAAATATAGTGAAACATGATCATAACTTTAAAGGCAATAAGACTAACAAATTTCCCAAGATAGGTTCTAAAGGAGATGTCTCCAAGAAGTAAACCAGATTTCAAGGACTGTGATAAAATGGGACAAAAAGCTTCGAAATGCGATTACCAAAGGAAAAATGGGTTCAAGAAGCAAATATGGTGAACAACATCACCCAAGATATTTCTGACATAAACTTTTCCGATGTTGTGTCAGAAGTGAATCTAGTAGGTTTAATTCTAAAAGAGTGGTAGATACCAATCGGGCCATAAAGGTTTCCACATTTCCATCGGGCCCTCGCTTCCTTTTTTAAACCCATTTACAACCAATAGGTTTAACTCCTTCAGGAAGTTCAACTAAAACTTTATTGTCATGCATAGAATCCATTTCGGATTTCATGGATTCCTGCCTTTTTCCCGAATATATATCCAATATCACTTCTTTATACATAGCAGGATCCGTTTTCTCCATGAGAAAAACATCAAGGTGTAGGACACAGAAACTGGGCGACGCATGCTGTTCTAGACTCAGGGCCTAGTTGGGAGTACGGAGTAGCCCACGGGGGACTAAACCGGAGAGTAATGGAGTCACCACCCGGTGTGAACCGGGAAAATGATTTAAGGCCGCACTCACCCCTCACAAGGGAAGACCTCAAACCGTTGGGTTCGGAATGGTCCCTTACTTATGTCGTTTGTAATGAATGGATTTGTGCAATATTAACCAAGTCTACTCAACATACATGTTGGTCAAAGTAGTCTAAATTCTAGGTTTGCATGCTTCAACAGTAAACTTTTCATAACGGCAAACATTCGGCATCACACATCAAACATGCTATATACATAGTAATCTAAACATACCTTAACTTAAATTCCTCATATAAAAGGTAAATAACTAAAACATGCTTGAAATAAAAAACAACATTATAATGGCCTAATCATGCTCAAATACAAGTTGGATGAAATGAAATACATGAATCCTTCAAGTGGTACGGGGCATTGTATCCCGAGTGCAAACCATAATACCGTCCATTCGGATTCGGCTATGGAATTTATGTCCGGGTTTCCATCCAATATACCACAAGAAAGAACACATATTTCATTCACCCAAAATCACATCATACACCAATTCATTATTTCACGTGAACTAGTTCTAAATAACAGGCTCAAATAACCATTCTAAGCCATTATTTCATGTGAATTAATCCTAAACGACATGTCAAGCTAATCATTCATACTAAACACATAAAAATATGTTTCCTAAATCATTATTTCATGTAAATAAATTTAATACAACATACTAAACTAATTGAACACATTAAACACATAAAATGCATTTTTTAAGCCATTATTTCATGTGAGCCAATTCCAACAACATGCCAAGTTAACTACTCATGCTAAAATACCATAAAATACATTTTTAAACCATTATTTTATGTGAGAAAATTCTGTAATATAAACCCTCAGGTCTAACCTTTTTTTGTCGTTGCTCGGAGACACGTTACACGACCGTCGGAAAGGCTAAATCACCACGATCACACTGGTTCGCTGTTTTGGTGCTTTGCTCACTGTTTTGCCACTTTGCCCGCTGTTTTGAGTTCGCTTCGCTGCGTTTCAGGTCTTCGTACTTTGCTCACTGGTTGGTGATGTATTTAAGGTTATTTTGGTGGATTTGGAGGGGTATTGGATGGCCGTTTGCTTGGTTCCTCAAAGGATTTCGAGTTCAGTGTTTTGCTCACTGTTTTGGTGAATTTGGTCACTGTTTTGAGTGTAATGAGCTGTTGTTTGGGCGTGAATGATGAGGGTTGGATGAGGCAACTCGTGTACTGGTTTGAGGAGGAAAATGGAGGTGATTTAGGCGCAAGTTGAGGGGCTGAACTGAAGGCTCTTTGTGCGTGAACTGCAGTGGAAATAGAGGCAGTGGGTGCGTGATTATGGGGCTGTGATGGAGAAGCTTTAGGCGTGAATGTAAGGCAGTGAATGGGGGAATGTGTGCTTGATCAATGGAGCTGAATAAGGGACTGACTTGAGGCAGTGAAGAGCTTGAACATTAGGGCTGAATGGAAGTAATGAAGGGCGTGGAGATGAGAGGCAGAATAGAAGCAAATAGCGCTGGCTTGAGGGCAGTGAGGGGAGAGGTCTTTGGGCGCGAATGGAGTGAGAGCAAGGAGCTGCTTTGGATCTTCCAAATGCTTAAGTGTCTTTTTTAATGTATGCTAGGTCTTGTGATGTCTTTGTATGCTTGGTATATGCTTGATCTCTATTAGCTTCTCCAAGGCAGAAAAATGAGAGTTTATATAGGAAATTTGGAGTGCATTTAATAGGTAGGCCAAGGGCAATTAATTTGATACAAAGCTTTGTTGAAATGTGATGCATAATTGTGTTGCTTTGTTGACAATACACAAAGATGGTTTGAAAATGAATCAAAAGGAGGTGGGAGGTGATGGGCATGGGGTGTAGGGAGTTAATGGTGTGGGGGAGATGCTTGACTTGGTGAGGGAGGCTATTAAATGGTGTAGGGTTGGTATAATAAATGGTTTGGAAAATTGATACCAAGGTAAAAGGTGAGGTCAAAGGTTAAAGTGAATAGGTAGAAGGGTAAGTTATGATGGAATAGTGCAAAGAGGGTGAAATTTAGTGTCATGGTCGTGGGCCTCAAGGGTGGTGGGCTTGGTGTTTGATTTGTTTTGGTTTAATGGGCTTTGGATGTGGATTTGGGTATCTAGGTGGGCTTGGAGGGGTTTGCGGTGATTTTCGGGTTGTAGATACGCTTTGAAACGAACATTCAGCAAGCAAACTCTGAGCGAACTTAGCGAATTAATTCCAAAATGTATTATCTCTTGACTTCACCTTTCCTTCGACCGCTTTCCGCGAACTCCACAACTAAAAGGCGGTGCCTCCTTATAAGACTCCTCATCGGGTTTGGTATGCAAAAATGCAATGCCTACACAAGGCTCGCATCAAACGTTAAAATTATCTCTCATGAGGTCTTGATATTCTATTCAACTTACGTAGAACATGTGTTGTAGATCCTTTACCTAATTGGATCTCCGGTTCCATCTCAGGTTCCTTAATGTTGGGATCAAACTCATCAAGTTTAATCTTCCTACAATTCTCACTTTCTCTCAAAAATTCATTTTCAAGAAAAGTGGCAAAACGAGCAATAATTACATTTCGTTTCTCAAAATCATAAAATTGATATCTCAAAAAAAAATTCAGAATATCCAACGAACATCTACTTATACTCACTGGGTGCTAGTTTATTCCGCTGTGCAACTCTAATATATGCAAGACAACCCCAAATCTTTAAATATATAAGACTTGGATTTCTATCGTACCATATCTGATATGGGATCGTAGAAACAGCTTTAGATGGAACTCTGTTAAGTATGTGGGCAGCTATAAGTAAAGCGTAACCCCAAAGGTAATATGGAATATCTGTATAGCTCAATATAGATCACACCACATCCAATAAAGTATGATTTCTCCACTTAGACGCATTATTGTGTTGAGAAGTTCCTGGTGGTCTATATTGGGCGAGAATCTCATTCTCTTTTAAATAAATTTTAAATTCGTCACTCATGAATTTACCGCCTCAATCTGATCGAAGGCACTTGATGAATTTACCGGTTTATTTTTCTACTTCATTTCAAAATATTTTGAATTTGTCAAATGTTTCTGATTTATATATCATCAAATAGACATATTCATATATTGACTTATCATCCTCGAAAGTCACGAAGTCTGTTGAACCATCATGAACGACATGATCTAATGGACCACACATATCACTATGTATTAGCATGAATAAATCTTCATTACGGTGTCCAACACTAAGTAATTGGGCCTTTATCATTTTCTATTGGATACATGACTCATAAATTGGATAAGGATCTAAGGTAAGATCTTCAATCAAACCATCCTTAGCCAATTTTAATTGACGTCTAATACATATGTGGCCTAATCTCATATGCTATAATTCAGTATTATTTAATTCAAATCTTTTACTTGTATTTTCCTCTACATTAAAGCCATCTCTATATGTTTCCAAAACATAGTGACCGTTAGATATAGAATATTCATATATCAAATAGTTGTCTTTATAATATAAACATAAAGCATAACCTTTAATGTTTATTTTATATCCCTCTTTATCCAATATCGATAAAGATTTTATCTGTTTGATAAGAGAGGGTACATAATAACAGTCATTCAAAATTACTTTACATCCATTAGGGAGATCTAGAACAACTGTTCTTATGGCATTGACATCCAATGTCTCACCATTACCAACTCTAAGCTGGATCTTCCCTTTGGTCAGCCTACTTTTAACCCTCATGACCTGCATGGAGTTGCAAATATGAGTGGGAGTGCCAGTGTCTAGTACCCATCCAGTATTTTCATCTAAGACTAATGAGATGTCAATAATATGAGAAATAGAGAGCATACATGAGGATCCTGTCTTTCCTTTTAGCTTCGGACAGTCAATCTTCCAGTGTCCATACTTCTTGCAGTGTAGACATTGATCACGAGCTACATGCGGTCTTGTAGTTTTGTTCTACTTGGAGTTTCTCTTTGATATCTTCGTCTTTCCCATTTTGATTTTCTTAGATTTCCTAAAAGTCTTTGAAGAGTTTGCTCTACCATGGAGGTACAAATTGGGATTACCTTTCCTCAAATCATGTTTCACCGTACGTAACATGTTATGAAGTTTTTCATAACTGGCTTGCATCGAATCCATATCAAATTTTAACATAAAGCCAACATAAGTACCAGGCAAAGAAAACATAATCAAATTTTGGCCTAGCCGTTCATCGATCACAATACCTTGTCGTTTCTAATATCGGATCTAGTCGACCATGTTCAAAACATGAATGTTGACCGATCTTCCATCCTTGAGCGTAACATAGAAAAATTCATTGGACCTCCGATATATTTTTATTTCTTGATTTACTTCGAACAACTCATTAAGTTTTCTCATAATGCTCCAAGCATCAGGTACCTCTATGTACTGTCTGAGAAAATCTGGAACCATCGATCTTAAACTATATGATTTCACCTGTAGGTTATCATCCTTCAATTTTTCAAAATTCTCTCGCTCTTCGAGAGTGGAATCAGGATCGATTTCAAAAGGCAATGGATTGATCGTCACATAACTCAAATTTTTGAACTCCAAGATAAGGCGGATGTTCATTTCCCATTCAAAATTATTCTCGGCTCCTTTCAGTTTATTAGAATCCAAAAATCACGTTAATGGATTTGCGGAAGCCATCTACAAGACAACAATTAAACACTAGCATAAAGTTTTTCATTTCAAAATAAAAACACTAATACGATTATGGAATTTTTAAATCTATTAGTGTCATCCCACTACTTTATATAATTATGTAATCTCCCTTAATGGAAAAATAAAAATTTGACTATCAAAATTTCATAGCGGAAGTGGATCCCAAGACATTTACTTCAACCTCACATTATCAACGGTCTTGGCCTTTATAAACTCATTAGATAGACCTCTAAGGTCAATCATATTCATGTGACTCCTAGTTTGGTCCTGAACCGTTTCTTATCCTCATAATAATGACAGTATTGGATTAAGACGTGTTCCAGGTGTATACTTGTCAATGTGCACTAATGAGCCTCGTAGGTACACCCTCACAATAATGATGGTATTGGGTGACTACGTTAACTCATCACACTACATATGATATTTTACCAAAGTGACCTAAGTTCCTAGCACTTATACCCTCACAATAATGACGGTATTGGGCATAAGTAGTATGAACTCATTCATCTCTGTATTGACAAGACGGAACATCCAATAATGCTCTAACATTATTAATACTATTACTTAAAATAAGGTAATCACCTAATCACATGAGATTTATAACAATCAAGTCATTAATATGCTTGGGTCAAAAATAAAAATTTTAGTTTAAAACATACAATACATATCCAATATGACTTATGCATAATTAAATTAAAATTATAAAGGCATAGATTCAAATACATGTGTTGTGTGGTTAAGATCTGCGCTGATACCATTCTATTGCGGCGGTTGTGGAACCCTTAGGGTCAGATTGGTACCCCGTGCAGTGGAAGTGGGTCTAACCTGTGGATATCAACCATGGGTGTATTTTTAAAAATTTAATGAAATACAATATTTCATTACAAGTGTTTAGGGAAAATCGGGGATAAATCGGAATACGAAAAAATTAAAACGGGATAAAAATCGGACAAGAGGCACGATTGCCAAGGCCAAAAGCATGATGCTTGCGCAGCATACTCCGGGCGCAACATACGGCCTACGAAGAATGATGTTGGCAGCAGCATAGCGCTTGTTGCGCTGCAACGCCGTTCTCTCTGTTTTTTAGCTGAGAATAATTTTTTTTAAAGAAAATTCTAAAAACCTTAAACACATTTTAAAATATCCCAAAATAATTTTTATTTAAAAACCAAGCACAACACATATTATACAGCAAACATATATATATATATATGTGTGTGTGTGTGTGTGTATTTTTGAATCAAAATACAACCCAAAATAGAATTTCATATTGAAATGACTCATGAACAATTTTAAGTCACTCAAAGGTGGTCAAGTGATTCTAGAATGGTAATCATAGCTCCAAGCTATTATCTAGAGTTCCAAACTCTAATTTTATTTATATGTCCAACTTAAATATTTTGACCCAATCACAATCAAATTGTGTTTATACTTCCAAAGTATCCGTACATAACTAATTAGCCTAATTTCAACATCAAACTATGTTATTATATATTTAATACATAACTCGGCACTATATGTCTCACTAATGAAAAATCACTAATGAAAACATAGCTTTTTGAGAAGATCAAACTTACCTAGTAAGCTTGATTCAAATATCCAATCTTCTTCTCCTTGTTGAAATCTTATAGAGAACTGTCAAAGTTAACAAGCTTGACTCCAAGATCCAATCTTGATTCCAATGCTAGTAAGCTTGATTTCAAGATCCAATCTTGATTTCTCCTTGTTGAAATGTTGTTGAGAACTTCCAAAGCTTCTCTCACAAAACGTTCACTTAGGAAAATTTCTCTAACTCTTGCTTGTTTTAGCTTTCTCAAGCTTGGTTAAAACCTTGCTCAAGCTTGCTATTTATAGAAAAACTTAGGTAATTTTTAATTAATAAAAGTTTGAATCAACTTTTATGTGGGCTTAATCTAATTTGTTCAATTTTATATAATTAGGTGTGACTAATCACCTTTGTCTACCACTTTGATTTAATCCAATTAAATCAAGATAAAGTTTAATTAATGGATTAGTTATATGTCTATTACTTTGATTTAATCCAATTAAATCAAGCCAAATACACATATTATTACACATTTATAATTAACAAAATATCCTCCAATGGTAGAGATACTTATGAAATTACAACAAAGTCCTTGTGTGATTTTAAATTAATCCAATTAATCTAATTAGGTCAAAGTAAATAATTAATGTTATCCAATAATACTTAATTATTTTAGTTGATAATATCAAATATTATCGGCTACCCAAGTGCTCAACGAGTACACTTCATATTGTAGGATTCTCTAAGTTCAGACAAGTTCGACATATAAGCCTAGCTTATATGTACGTAATTCGGTCACCTCCGAATTCACGAAGAACACGAATGACCTTTCTGAACTATATAAGTCGAGATCATCACATATGTTTAACAATCCCTATGTCGTAGGCTATCCGAGCTGTGCTTGGGAAACATAGATTACACCATCAAGTTTCCGAGGCACACATCTCATATCGACATGTCCACGATTCTTTAAAACTAATCATAAACTATTTCTGATATATGCGATCCACCATAGGTGATCGACTTTGGCCAAAGTCTTAAGAATCGTGACTTACTCACAGGATACCTAAACCCCTTATGGTACACATACGGGCCGATGGATCGTATTTTGATACGTACTTGATTAACGAGTGCATATGTCCACACCCAACAAACATCAAGCGGTCAGACCATGAAAGGTCTCTAACATACATGACATCAAAATATGAAGGATCACACATAAAATCAATGATACTCTATAGTCAAAGGATCACATATGATACTCGACTCGAGGAGATTTCTATTGACGGTGGTGTGTACTTCCAACTATTAGGAATCACATGTGAGTCATTCAGTATTCGCTCCAAAGAATACCCAAATGTCTATACGAGCTTCCCTTGCTCATGGTACATCAGGTTAAACCATTGGAACTTCAATTCCAATATACGACATGTGCTAGTCTTCTAGGTTATAGGAATTCGACCATATTCCAAAACCAACGACTAAGAATATTTACTTTCAGAATAGCTTATAATAGGAATATTATCCCAATATCGAACCACCCAGTGTTCAGTATTACTTACATGACTATTCTAAGATTGATGTCATTCTCAGCACACAGACACACACACACACACACACACACACACACACACACACCACACACACACACATATATATATATATCAATCTAATATGCATAATGACATTACCATTATTAAGGTTGAAACGAAAATATAGTTATTTTATTAATAAATAATAAAATATAATTTGCGATATATTATTCAGATGGGCGCTCTAAGCACCAACTCCAACAACAATGTATACAAATTGGCAGTACTAGACTTGGCCACTTAATACCATTAGATAGTTAAGCTCTACAGAGATTATTTCTATTAACTATGTGAGGTCAAAGAATAATATTATGGATCCGCTAACCAAATGGTTAAATAGAGAAGTAGTAGATGAATCATTGAGGGGAATGAGACTAGGGCCTATATAATAATAATTCGATGTGAAGGAAAACTCAACCTAATTGACTATAGGTCCTAAGATCTAGGTTCAAATGGACAACCTAATTGTAAAGACTTTGTTGGATCACTATGGGGGTTATTCTCCTGTATGGGATCACTATTTTATGGAGTAAGAATAGTTAATTTGAATTAAGAAATCACATATGTGTGAGAGGAGTGAGGCCGCTTCAAAGGGAATAGTAAATGGCACAATTCTTAGAAACTCTTGCAGAACCAGATAGTTGTTCAGGGCCAAAAAGAACATAACCATGTGTAGGCACTGCATTTTTGCATATAAGCCTGATGATGAGTCTCGTATGGAGACACTACCTCTTTAGTTGTGAAGGTCGCGGGAAACGGACGTTGGAAGGGTAAAGTTGGAAAATGGAATTTTTGTTGGATTGAACTCGCTTGTTTCGCTTCGGGTTCGCTTGTTGGACCTTTATTTTTAAACACACCAAGCCCAATCCAAAATAATTAAAACATTTAAAATGCATGTCACAAATTAAATTAAAACCAATTAAATTAAATTAAATCACATTCCTAAACTAAATAAATCCAATTAAATTAAATTAAAACACATGTCACAAATTAAATTCCTTTCCCAAATTAAAAGATTCAAATTAAATTCCATAAATAACATTCCTCATTAAAATAAATCACATTCTTAATTTAATTAAATCACCTACCAATTTAAATAAATCATATCCTTAATTAAAAAGAACAAATCAAATCAATTCCCATAATTAAAGATTTTTCATATCACATAATAAAAAATATCTCTCAATTAATACACAAATTCTATTCCTTCTCCAACAATGTAAACCCCCTCCCTTGGCCTATAAAAATAACCCTTAACCCGCACATTCAACCCTGGCTCACTCTCACGAAAAACACAAAGAAATAAACCCTAGCTTATCACTCACGGCCCCTCACTTCATCAAGCATCCAACGCCACTTGCCCCTCTTTGCTCTCACGCACATAAGCCCTCCACTCACAATCACATTACGGCATCACCTACACTCAAGCCACATGCCCTCACTATCCCCTCACACCTACACTCAACGCCAACACGTTCACGTCCCTCACCTAGATTCATTCACGTAGCCCACTGCGCACCGTAAGCCCACAGTCCACTCATCAAATACCAACTTCACGCATCAACTAGCCACATACCCCACGCTCACGTTGAATGCCCCTTCACTCACGCTGACTCACTGCCGAGCCCACAATCCCCACGCATCAACACGCCCACTCACAGCCTGCACGCATCTCCCCCACTTCGACTGCTCACGCTAGCCCTACTCACGAGCCACCTTAAACCCACGCAAGCAGCCCCTACTCAGCACACACGCCACAACCCCCCTCATTGCCCAGTTCAGCCGAACCATAAGCCCTTCAAACTGCCACAAAACAATACCCCTCCAAACACGCCAAAATAACCCCCAAAACAGTCCCTAAATTACCTTAAAACAGTGACCCGAAAATACAACAAAAATAGCAGCGAAACGGAGTGAAAACAGCAGTCCGAAACAGCGAGGAAATTTGTTGGATTAGTGAACCGGAAAAGTTGCGGAGTATCAACCCTTCCGACGGCCATGTGACGCGCTTTCGCGAGACGACAAAAGAGGTTAGACCTGAGGGCACTTTTTATTTATTACCTTTCGTTTATTTTTATTTATTTTAAAATATTATCGCATGAGAGTCGTTTGTTGAGGCATGATGTGAATTTTGGATGAGCAGAATATGTGTTCCCTCTTGTGGTATATCGGATGGAAATCCGGATGTAAATTCCGTAGCCGAGTCCGAATGGACAGTAGTGCAGTTTGTACTCGGGATACAACGCCACGTACCACTTGAGAGACACATATTTCGTTTCATCCAAACTTATATTTGGACATGATGTAGTTCGTAAGTTATTTATTTGTTATTTAAGCATGATTTAGCCTAGTTTATTATTTATTTTCAAGCATGATTATGTTATTTTTATGCATGATATTTTGTTTAGTTTATGTTTATGTTTCATTGGTTATTTGTTTATTTTGGTCTAATAGTTCAATATGCTCGTTGTGTTATATTGTGTGTTTGTCGTTTAATGACTTACTTTTCAAGCATGCAAACTTAGATTAGGAGTTACTTTGATGAATGCATATTAGATCTAAGTCACCTTTGAGCATATATGTTGCGTGGATTAGGTTTGTTTATTGCACAAATCATATCATCACGAGTGACATAAGTAAGGGACCATTCCGAACCCAACTGTTTGAGGTCTTCCCTTACGAGGGGTGAGTGCGGCCTTAAATCTTTGTCCCGGTTCACACCGGGTGGCGACTCCATGTTATATCTCCGGTTTAGTTCCCCCGCAGACTATTCCGTACTCCCAACTAGGCCGCGAGCCTAGAACAGCGTCGCCGATTTCTGTGTCCTACACCATGAGAACTCAGTTGAAGAGATACATGTGTGCAATACATCATCATTACACCAATGACATAATAGTTCAAAGACATTGTGTCTACTGGTCAACCAGTAAAGTAAATGTATTGTCACAAGGGAAGGTTCGAAGGCTAACACCCACCTATCATATGCAGATTTTGATTTGTTAAACTTGATCACTTACTTCAATGTTTTGATGACAAAATGTATGTCTTATGTTTTATGCCAATTTTCACTCATGTGGGGGATTGTTAGAAAATAACATGACTATATATTTTGAGGCATAATTTTGAGCGGGACCTAGTTACTGAAAGTAAGAGGTCGTAAATGATTCTACTACTCCATGAGTACTTTGAAATCACATATTTACATGCTCAAAATGATGCTCGAGTGAATGAAAAATTGTCTCTCAAAATGCACCATTTGAGATGGAAAAATAAAGGGAAATTATCAATCACACATCTAATAGGAAAACAAGGTTAAATGGGTTTATATATAATCACTCAAGTATAGGTGAGTAAGAAGTATTAGGAGAGAGGCTCTCTCTATGCGTGCCTACACAAGGAGGGGTGCAAATCTCAGCATGAATTGGTTCAACTCGTGTGCATCCACACGTCCTGCATACATGAATGGTGACCTAATTCTTACAGGCCCACTTTAGCCACGTTTTTGCCAATTTTCCATCTTATTTTTTTTCAGCTTAGTAATTTTCTTTCTATAATTCATATAGTTGCAGTGATGCTATACAAGGAAATAAAAGAAAAATGTTAATGGGCTGCTGAAATTTAATTATTCAATTTACTTGAATTGATTCAATTAAATAAAAATAACATCCCGTGGTGAAATTTGGAGAGTCTCTACTTATTTTTTATAAATAAATAAAAATAAAAATAAAAAAAAAAATTCTTTCTACAAATTAAGGAGAGAACCGAGACAACCACCTGTGAGAGGAAAAAAAATTACCGAGAGCCAAAATTTCCCATCACCGTCGATGTTTATTAATTTTTCTTTTGATCAAATTCTGCCCAACTCAAGTTCGCTTGAATAATTCAGTTGTGCTATGAGATTATTCGATTCTGTTGTATCCAGGGAAACAAACGCTTTGTATATCCTTAGCACCTATTGGTAGGAGGCGAATCTAAGGGGACTCGTATAGAAATGTAGGTGTTTATAGCAGATGAATATTGAATGACTCACAGAAGATTCCTAATATATGGTACGTTTGCGTCAATAGGAAACTTCTTGAGTTGAGTAGCATAGTGGTCCTTAGACTTGAGATACCATGGTGAATATATAAGTTATCCTTCATACTTTGATGACAGTCACGTCTTCGACCTTTTTAGGTTAGACCTTCGTATGTTCATTGAGTGTGGACTGATGCTCATGATATCCAGTGATGTACCTAGAGAGGATCCGTCAGTCCTGCGTACAGAATTTAGGTGTCCACTTCATGAGATTGCGATTTGTCAAATTCATGGTCATGGAACACTCGAAAATAAGTTATGGGTGTTATTGAGAAATCACAGATCTATATGTCAACGAGATTACACCTTATGAGATTTGACGATTATATCTATGTCTCTGGTATTTATCTGGATACCTATGATGGAAGAATTATACGTATGCAAAGATCTCAACTTGTATAGTTCAACGAGAATATATGTGGTCGTCATAATTTGCGAGTGGGTGAATAATGGATACAGAATTGGATTTCGTGACGAATATACCTGAACTTAGAGAGTCTCACATAATTAAAAAAATACTTAGAATAATATCGATTATTCGTAAATCGTTTAACGGTTAAACGAAAATTACACATACGGGGGCATTTAGTAATTTGCTCAATTAATATGTATATGTGGGCATTACAAATAGTTTATTTTAATAGACTAAAGAAAATTTTTTGAAATTGAAAAAATTCGATTTTTCATGTTACGCTGAGATACCTGATAAAGCCGTAAATACGCTAACAAAGATAGTGTGAATCTTATTCGTAGATTAATTTATTTTTAATATCATGAAAATATTATATTCATAATCAAAAATTAACTCAAGACATAAGAATTACTCCAAACTCATATACTTAACCCAATATTTATTCTAAGTGAAGATGAGCCACTGATGAGGGATATTAATTTCATAGTATAAGAATTTTTTTTTTTTTTTTATTTTTTTTTTATTTTTGTAATAAGTTAGGAGGAATGGGAAAAGGCAAGCATATAGTTTCAATAGCATTTCTCATTACAGGATAAACTTCGCCAATAATGGTGTCGTTATTCAGTTGCAAATGTTGATTAATTTTAAGAGTAATGATACATGTGCTTAAAATTTGGATAAATTCTAAAAGAATTTTAATTTTTAAGTCAATGGGGATAATATGGTATTATAGAATATTGAAGGGTAAGTGGTATATATTGAAATAGTGAGGGAGATAGTAACAATCCCCCATTTTATATTTTGTATTTAAGTTAACGTAAGGCAAGGATTAGTTTGAGTTTAGGGGTGTATTTCTTTGTAAGAATTTGGAGCAACCGAAATTTAATTGTTCCGCTTAAATAGGGGTTAGGTGATTTGGCGGCATGATTTTTGAAAGTTCCCAAAAAAAAAAAAAAAAGATTAGTATGAATATGAATTGGCTTAAGGAACCATGCATATGCATGTTGTAGCTTGGACCTTATTAAATAAATGAAGTCTACATTATAATCCGTGTTCTAAAATTCGGATTACGTGGTCCCTAGGTGTTAGGCGGTCCTAACCCGTCTCAAATATGGAGAAAATGGTCGTTTAGGTAGTCTGCGGGTGTAGACAACAGAAACTGGGCGACGCCGTTTCTAGGCTCGCGGCACTAGTTGGGAAGTACAAAATAACATGGAGTCGCCACCCGGTGTGAACCGGGACAAAGATTTAAGGCCGCACTCACCCCTCGCAAGGGAAGACCTCAAACTGTTGGGTTCGGAATGGTCCCTTACTTATGTCACTTGTGATGATATGATTTGTGCAATTAATCAACCGAGTCTACTCAATAATCATGCTCAAGGGTACTTAGATCTAACATGCTTTCATCCAAATAATTCCACGCAATGTAACACAACAAGCATATTGAACCATTAAATCAACATGTATAAATCATTACCCAAACGCATCATAAACTAAGAACATGCATAATGAACAACCTAAACATGCTTTAACAAATAAATAACAAACTAAATTAAACCATGCTTTAAATAATAAACAAATAACCTAAAGACTATAACATGCTCAAATACAAATTTGGATGAGACGAGATATGTGTATCTTAAGTGGTACGTGGCATTGTATCCCGAGTGCAGACCATACTACCGTCCATTCGGAATCGGCTATGGAATTTACGTCCGGGTTTCCATCCGATATACCACAAAAGGGGAACACATATCCCGCTCATCCAACAATCACATCATGCCTCAAACGACTCTCATGCAATTATATATCAAAATAAATAAAGAAGATAAGTAAAAAGGGTGCCCTCAGGTCTAACCTCTTTTGTCGTCTCGAGAAATGGCGTTACACGTCCGTTGGAAGGGTGGTTGATCCGATACTTTTCCGATTTGTTAACTCAACGTCTTTCCTCGCTATTTCACAGTTCGGGTTGATGTTTTCACTCTGATTCGCTGCTGTTTTACTGTTGTTTTCTGGTCACTGTTTGTGGTGTATTGTTCACTGTTTGGGGACTGTTTTGGCAGGTTTTTTTAGGGGAATTCTAGGCAGTTTTTTATGTGGTTTTGGGACAGTTTCTGGACTATTTTCAGGGTGAAATTTTGGTGGCCAGGGGACTGTTTTAGGGACTGATTTGCAGTGTTTTTAGGCAGTTTACTGGGTAGGATTTGTTGACAATCTGTGAAGGTCAGTGTGTGTGGATATTCTGGGGGACGTGTAGCGTGAGTCTTTGTGCGTTTAGTGTGTCTAAGGGCGTGTAGGGCTGATGAACGTAAAGGGGCAGGTGTCGAAAGAAAATGATGGCGTGAAGGGCTATGCTTATGCGGCCATTTGGACTTTGTTAGGTTTAAGTGATGTATGAAAAGGGGAGCTGGTGAGCGCGGCTTGGTGGCAGGTGCGTGAATTGCCAAGGGGGCTGTTGAAGTTGCTGGGCTGATTTGTCTTTGCCGAGTGAGTGGATTTGTTTGTGCCGTGAGAGAGCCAAGGTGCTGGCCGAGAGAGGATCAAGTGGCGTATGGTTCTTTGAGTTGCTTTGTTTTGTGAGTGATGAGTGTGGTTATTTGGAGGAGGCTTGCTTTCTGTGAAGGCTTGTGGGGGGGGGCGAGAGTTTTGGTTAGTTGAGTGAAGGTCTTATTCCAGGCCGTGAGAGGTGAGTCGGTGGAGTGGTATCTGGTTCGTGAAGGGCGTGAGGGCCAGGGGCTGGCTTGTGCGTTTTTTGGTTCAGGGTTTGACGAGAGTTGTCAGGGTTTATTTTTTGCTCCGTGTGTCTTTTTTAGAGGAGAGAAGAAGGCGTGTGGTGACTTTGTTATTTTTATTTCTTGGTCACTGCCGAGAGAGAGGAGGGAGGGCGTCTAGGGTTTCATTTGGCGTGAATGAACTGGAGGGGGTGCCAGGAGAGAGCCTAGGGTTGGGTTATGTTATTCTTTTATAGTGAGAGGGTAGGAGAATGGAGAGAGGTTGACTAGGGTTTATTGCCGTGGAGATTAGAGTGTGTAGAGGAGAGACTTAGGGTTTTTTTATGTTATGTTTATATATTGAGGGAATTAGGGTTTGCATGGTTTAATTAGGAAATAATATCAATTAATTGGGTGTATTATTTTAGGTAAGAAATATGTAATTTGGGTGGGAATTTCTTAAATTAGGGGAGTGATTTAATTAAATTGTATTTTAGATTAATTTTAATTAGCTTTAATTTAATTTCACTTTAATTTGTTTTAATTAAATTTGGTTTAATTATTAGATTTAGTTTTAATTAAATTTCAATTTAGTTATTTAATTGGTTTTGATTTAATTTAATTAGCTTTAATTTGTGACATATATTTTAAATGTTTTAATTATTTAATTTGTGAGATATATTAATGGGTTTGGTGTGTTTTAAAATAGAGGTCCAACAAGCGAACCCGAAGCGAAACAAGCGAGTTAAATCTGACAAAAATGCTAATTTCCAACTTTACCCTTCCGACGTCCGTTTCCCGCGGCTTTCACAATCAAAGAGGTAGTGTCTCCATACGAGACTCATCATCGGGACTTATATGCAAAAATGCAGTGCCTACAGTCGCCCCCACTTTGATGGGACTTGTGCAGTGTGTGACAATGACAATCCTATCAAAGTACGTGCAATGCATTTTCACTTTCCTGGCTCGCCAGCTGTCACCTGACTTGCCATGTTGATTCGAACTGAGTTGATCTGGTGGTGAGGTGCTTCGACCCCTGAGGTTCATCCCTGCAAGATGCTGCGATCTCTAGGAATCACTACCGAACTAAACTGATATGATGGTGAGGCGCTTCGACCCCTGGGATTTGTTCCCGAACCATCTGTGGGCTTTGTTCCCGAGTTGTGTAGAGAGTGGGCTTTGTTCCCGAACTGAGTGTGATGGCGAGGTGCCTCGACCTTGGGCTTTGTTCCCGAACCACCTGTGGGCTTTGTTCCCAAACTGAATGTGATGGCGAGATGCCTCGACCTCTGGGCTTTGTTCCCGAACCATCTGTGGGTTTTGTTCCCGAACTGTGTAGAGAGTGGGCTTTGTTCCCGTTGTTTTGAATGTGATGGCGCGGTGCCTCGACCTCTGGGCTTTATTCCCGAACCACCGAATGTGAACTGTGATGATGATGCAGTGGGCCCTCGACCCTGGGACGCATCCCGGAACTGCAACCGACAATGGGGGCACCTCGACCCAATACCGCTGATAATAGGGACCTCGCCCTCAATATGATGATGTAGTGGGCCCTCGACCCTGGGACGCATCCCGAAACTACAACCGACAACGGGGGCACCTCGACCCTGGGCACCTCGACCCAACACCGCTGACAATAGGGACCTCGCCCTCGAACTGATGATGTAGTGGGCACCTCGACCCTGGGCACCTCGACCCGGAACTACAACTGATGATGCAGTGGGCCCTCGACCCTGGGACGCATCCCGGAACTGCAACCGAAAACGGGGGCACCTCGACCCTGGGCACCTCGACCCAACACCGTTGACAATAGGGACCTCGCCCTCGAACTGATGATGTAGTGGGCACCTCGACCCTGGGCACCTCGACCCGGAACTACAACCGACAACGGGGGCACCTCGACCCTGGGCACCTCGACCCGACACCGCTGACAATAGGGACCTCGCCCTCGAACTGATAATGATGTAGTGGGCACCTCGACCCTGGGCACCTCGACTCGGAACTACAACCGACAACGGGGGCACCTCGACCTAACACCGCTGACAATAGGGACCTCGCCCTCAATATGATGATGTAGTGGGCACCTCGACCTTGTGCACCTCGACCCGGAACTATAACCGACAACGGGGGCACCTCGACCCAACACCGCTGACAATAGGGACCTCGCCCTCGAACTGATATATGGGCCTCGCCCCCAGACGGATAATGATATGGGCCTCGCCCCAAACTGATACTGATATGGGCCTCGCCCAAACTGATACTGATATGGGCCTCGCCCCAAACTGATTCTGATATGGGCCTTGCCCCAACTGATACTGATATGGGCCTCGCCCCAAACTGATTCTGATATGGGCCTCGCCCAAACTGATACTGATATGGGCCTCGCCCCAAACTGATACTGATATGGGCCTCGCCCCAAACTGATACTGATATGATGGTGGTCCCTTCTCGAACCGTGTTCCATTCTCGGAGTACCATTCCTGGCTTGTTCATTCTCGAACTCTGATTGCCATTCTCGGCTGAACTGATGCTGATGTCGGTGCGATGAGGTCCATTCCCGAACCATCACCGTGTTGTGGTGTGGTGAAGTCCATTCCCGAACTGCCACCGTGCTGCATTCCCGAACCGATCTCCATTCTCGGAGTGTCGCTGTGATATGATGTGATGAAGTCCATTCCCGAACTGTCACCGCTGTGGTCCATTCCTGAACCGATCTCCATTCCTGGAGTGCCATTCCCGATGTGCCATTCTCGGCGTGCTCATTCCCGAGCTGTCCATTCTTGGACTGTCCATTCTCGGACCAAAATCTCCATTCTCGGAGTGTCATTCTCGACTTGTGCATTCTCGAACTGTGCTCCATTCTCGGATTACCATTCTTCGTTCATTCTTGAACTTTGTTCCATTCTCGGACTTGTCATTCTCGACTTGTTCATTCTCGAACTCTGATCCATTCTCGGAGTGTCATACCTAGCAAAACTGATCTGATATCTCCATACCCGGAGTGCCGTACCTGGTAGAGCTGATCTGATATCTCCATACCCGAAGTGCCGTACCTGGCAGAACTGATATGATATCTCTATATCCAGAGTGTCGTACCTGGAATAACTGATATTGAACCAATGTGGGCCTCGCCCCCATAATGCCATGCCCAGCAGAACTAATACTGAACCAATGTGGGCCTCGCCCCCATAATGCCATACCCGGCAGGACTGATACTGAACTGATGTGGGCCTCACCCCCAGAGTGATGTGGGCCTCGCCCCTGGGACTCATCCCCAAGACTGAAACTGATATGGGCTTCAACTCTGGGACTCATCCCCAAAACTACTACTCATATGTTGCTTATTCTGGTTGGCTTGTCTTTGCCGCTTTCTCTTTTTCTTCTTTGAAACCTGTGAATACAAAACAAAAAAAAACACAAAAAGAATGCAAAATATGTTACGTGTATGCATGCATGCATGAATGAATTTCCTATTCCGCTGGGTTAGGTCTTCCCCCAGTTCTCCAGGTGATTGCACATGATTCTCTCTGGTCTCATGGCTCAATTTCTTATTATGTCCCGAATTCACGAGGTGGTAGACTGGTCGCTCCCAGTCTTGATTTAGCTTTCTGTTCTCCGCTGTTTGCACTTGGTCAAGATGAACCACATGGTGGGACCTTCCATATTATCATACTATATCACATGCTACGAAAATAGTCTCAATAGTTATACATATTATCGTCCTCAAAGAATGCTCAATAATGAAACCAGAGAACCTTCAAAACATTCGATGCAACTCAAATCCAAGTCTTTGAATAAATGATCTAGGCCAAACTCAAAGTGTGTGTGTGCAAAGATTCTTTCACAGCTTAATCCTTAAGTAAGCTAACTCGATGATTTTGTTTCAAAAATCGGGATCGGTGGGTCAAACCAACCTAGATATCTCAATTATGCCTGCAGTTGCTTTTCAGTGCTCAATGTGGTATGGTTTTCTTTCTTTTCCTTTGTCTCTCATTTTTTTCTTTTCATTTTGAACTTCATTTTTTTTTCCTCTCTTTTTTTTTCTCTTTTTTTTTTTCAACACACCTACCCTTTAAGGTAGCATTTCTCCTCATGGTGGTCCTAATACTCGCCCATGGGTAGCTTCACGCTTATCGGTTATAGGTGGTTCATTTTTTTTTTGAGACTTTTCTTTCATTTTCAACCATACCACACATCATAACATAAGCAAATCAAGATAGACATCTAAGCAAACGGTCATTCACCGACCTACAATTTCATCAACTAGTCACTTTGCTAACTACTCAGGTTTTCACTGCTAAGAGCCATAATCAAGTGCTTACGAGTCTAACATAGATCAATTACTCAAATTGTCAGATAAAAGCACATCAAAAGTTTATCGTTTCTAAGGTTTCACCCTAAAGCAATCAGTTTCATCATCGGACTTATGTCTAACTACCAATGACTAAAGACAAACAATTTTTTTCTTTTCCTTTTTCTTTTTTTTTTTCTCTTTTTTTTTCTTTTTCTCTTTTTTCTCTTTTTTTTTTCTTCTTTCTCTCTTTTTTTTTTTTTTGAAGGCCCCCCAATGGTCTTTCTATCCTTTCCGTAAGCTTTCCTATTTCTCGATTTCCTTTTCCCTGCTATCCATGTTTGCTAAACTCCTCTTGAATAACCCTTTTTTTTTCTCTAACCCAACGGATATCTATGATGGCTTTTAAGACACAGAGGGTTAACATGATGCATGTATGCATGAGATGCATGCGATGTATGAGATTTAATATGCATGTGGTTATCAAAAGCATAAAGGAGCAACTTCTATAGGATATACAACTATCATTCTCATGCGAGTTTATGACAATGCCTTTGATTGAACTCCCTCAACCCATTATAGAAACGGTCAACTAATGCACAAATTATACACATCACAAGACATGATTTCGGGGCCGATTCTCTATCCCCAGTGGAGTCGCCAGACTGTAGACAACAGAAACTGGGCGACGCCGTTTCTAGGCTCGCGGCACTAGTTGGGAAGTACAAAATAACATGGAGTCGCCACCCGGTGTGAACCGGGACAAAGATTTAAGGCCGCACTCACCCCTCGCAAGGGAAGACCTCAAACTGTTGGGTTCGGAATGGTCCCTTACTTATGTCACTTGTGATGATATGATTTGTGCAATTAATCAACCGAGTCTACTCAATAATCATGCTCAAGGGTACTTAGATCTAACATGCTTTCATCCAAATAATTCCACGCAATGTAACACAACAAGCATATTGAACCATTAAATCAACATGTATAAATCATTACCCAAACGCATCATAAACTAAGAACATGCATAATGAACAACCTAAACATGCTTTAACAAATAAATAACAAACTAAATTAAACCATGCTTTAAATAATAAACAAATAACCTAAAGACTATAACATGCTCAAATACAAATTTGGATGAGACGAGATATGTGTATCTTAAGTGGTACGTGGCATTGTATCCCGAGTGCAGACCATACTACCGTCCATTCGGAATCGGCTATGGAATTTACGTCCGGGTTTCCATCCGATATACCACAAAAGGGGAACACATATCCCGCTCATCCAACAATCACATCATGCCTCAAACGACTCTCATGCAATTATATATCAAAATAAATAAAGAAGATAAGTAAAAAGGGTGCCCTCAGGTCTAACCTCTTTTGTCGTCTCGAGAAAGGGCGTTACACGTCCGTTGGAAGGGTGGTTGATCCGATACTTTTCCGATTTGTTAACTCAACGTCTTTCCTCGCTATTTCACAGTTCGGGTTGCTGTTTTCACTCTGATTCGCTGCTGTTTTACTGTTGTTTTCTGGTCACTGTTTGTGGTGTATTGTTCACTGTTTGGGGACTGTTTTGGCAGGTTTTTTTAGGGGAATTCTAGGCAGTTTTTTATGTGGTTTTGGGACAGTTTCTGGACTATTTTCAGGGTGAAATTTTGGTGGTCAGGGGACTGTTTTAGGGACTGATTTGCAGTGTTTTTAGGCAGTTTACTGGGTAGGATTTGTTGACAATCTGTGAAGGTCAGTGTGCGTGGATATTCTGGGGGACGTGTAGCGTGAGTCTTTGTGCGTTTAGTGTGTCTAAGGGCGTGTAGGGCTGATGAACGTAAAGGGGCAGGTGTCGAAAGAAAATGATGGCGTGAAGGGCTATGCTTATGCGGCCATTTGGACTTTGTTAGGTTTAAGTGCTGTATGAAAAGGGGAGCTGGTGAGCGCGGCTTGGTGGCAGGTGCGTGAATTGCCAAGGGGGCTGTTGAAGTTGCTGGGCTGATTTGTCTTTGCCGAGTGAGTGGATTTGTTTGTGCCGTGAGAGAGCCAAGGTGCTGGCCGAGAGAGGATCAAGTGGCGTATGGTTCTTTGAGTTGCTTTGTTTTGTGAGTGATGAGTGTGGTTATTTGGAGGAGGCTTGCTTTCTGTGAAGGCTTGTGGGGGGGGGGGGGGGGGGGGCGAGAGTTTTGGTTAGTTGAGTGAAGGTCTTATTCCAGGCCGTGAGAGGTGAGTCGGTGGAGTGGTATCTGGTTCGTGAAGGGCGTGAGGGCCAGGGGCTGGCTTGTGCATTTTTTGGTTCAGGGTTTGACGAGAGTTGTCAGGGTTTATTTTTTGCTTCGTGTGTCTTTTTTAGAGGAGAGAAGAAGGCGTGTGGTGACTTTGTTATTTTTATTTCTTGGTCACTGCCGAGAGAGAGGAGGGAGGGCGTCTAGGGTTTCATTTGGCGTGAATGAACTGGAGGGGGTTGCCAGGAGAGAGCCTAGGGTTGGGTTATGTTATTCTTTTATAGTGAGAGGGTAGGAGAATGGAGAGAGGTTGACTAGGGTTTATTGCCGTGGAGATTAGAGTGTGTAGATGAGAGACTTAGGGTTTTTTTATGTTATGTTTATATATTGAGGGAATTAGGGTTTGCATGGTTTAATTAGGAACTAATATCAATTAATTGGGTGTATTATTTTAGGTAAGAAATATGTAATTTGGGTGGGAATTTCTTAAATTAGGAGAGTGATTTAATTAAATTGTATTTTAGATTAATTTTAATTAGCTTTAATTTAATTTCACTTTAATTTGTTTTAATTAAATTTGGTTTAATTATTAGATTTAGTTTTAATTAAATTTCAATTTAGTTATTTAATTGGTTTTGATTTAATTTAATTAGCTTTAATTTGTGACATATATTTTAAATGTTTTAATTATTTAATTTGTGAGATATATTAATGGGTTTGGTGTGTTTTAAAATAGAGGTCCAACAAGCGAACCCGAAGCGAAACAAGCGAGTTAAATCTGACAAAAATGCTAATTTCCAACTTTACCCTTCCGACGTCCGTTTCCCGCGGCTTTCACAATCAAAGAGGTAGTGTCTCCATACGAGACTCATCATCGGGACTTATATGCAAAAATGCAGTGCCTACAGCGGGTCTAGGCAGGTTCTAAACAGACAGTTCAAAAAATTGTCTTATTGGTATGATATCTGATCCAGATCCATTTTCTATTTTATTTTATCATAAAATCGCGTCCGACTAGCGCCTAACGTTTTTTAGAATATTGATTAGTATTGGATTACATCATTTAGCATTATTAGGCTGAATTAGGATCTTAATTAATTCCATTATATGTGGCAATTAATGAATGTATATATATATATATATATATATAAAGATCTAGAAATTTGGCGCTTTCTTCCTTGTTGTTTTCAATATATACTACTTATCCCCTAATATTTCAATAATATCTCACTACTCCCATTAACCTGAAATCATTTGTATTTAATAATTTAACTACTAAATACAATTATATTGACATGATAATTGATGATTTATCAATTTATTATTAATAATTTCATTAATACTTTTTAGTATTAAGAAAATAAAAGATATAATACAAATATGACAATTTATTATTTCTTATAATATAATTTTGATAATTTATAATTTATAATATATTTATTAAAAATAAATAATAATATAGTAACATAATAATACATTAATTTTGATGTTTAGTTGTATTTGAGGATAAAATTGTAAAATAATCTTAATTTTTTTTAAGTGAAGGGGCAATGTGGTATTTCTAAAACATTAGGAGGTAAATGGTATATATGAAAAATAATAGGGGAGAAAAATCGAAACAAAAAATTATACCATATCTCAGACCAAATAATTTGAGATCCCAAATTCTGATTGATATTTGGAATTTTCTATCAAGTTTTTTTAATGTGCATAGTGAAATGAGTTTTCCCGTTTCCTGGTCAATCAATGGCTAATTGCTTTTGAAGCGTGATGACTAAAAGTGCTTCCCGGATATAACACCAGTTGCGGCTTTAAATTCAGATAATCCATTCATGATGGTGCAGTTAAGACAGAGAGATCACTAACATACTGTTTGCACAAAGCAATAGAAAACAATCACTGGTAGTGTGACAAAAAAAGTTTTTAAAGAACAAGATCCTATCAAAATAAATAATAATAATAATAATAATAATAATAATAATAATAAAATCATTAAAAATGGTTTAAGAAAGAATGACATCTAAACATTAACATTATAAATCTACTTGGTATAAACAATGTAGACGTTATCACTACAGTTGAAAGAGTCGCAAGCAATCGAAACAAATGGTTAAAAAAAAAAAATTGTAGTCTATATTTTTGAAATTTGACGTGTACCTCAGAAATCGCAGTATAAGGAACACAACTCTTTATGAAGTTTTCTCAATCACTATTCATTTTCAGAAACCTTTTCGCTCTGTATGCTATTGCTAGTCATCACGACTTTTGAGATCCCGGAGCCTTTTTACTCAGAGCTGAACCAAGTTTGAGCATGATAGAATAAACAGGGCTGAACTCTTTGTCTCCTCTTGCCCTAACCTTCGCTGCATAATCATCCAGAGTGGCTTTGATACCTTTCCATATCTGATCCTCCCCTTGCGAATCTAGCCACAATGAATACTGTAGGGGTGTAAGTTTGTTCCTCCGAAACGGTGACTGCAATTCATCAGGGCCCCGAGAGTAAAGATGGTGAAGGATGACACTTGGTGGGAGATCTTGAAGAAGAGGAGATGCTCCCAACTGAGATGTTTCCAAGAAAATAAGAGGCCGGAATGCTCGAAGGGCTCGATAGGGTGCGCCAATTTGTTCCATTGGGCACAAGTTCTGGCCCACACCTAACTCCAGCTCAGCCATGTCTCTAGCCATCCTCAGCTTCCCTGATTCTGACAGCGGTCTTACAAGAGAAGCATGCCTGATAAAAAATATCAGGACCCGGGAAGCCATGCTCCGAACTAGCCTAGTGCATATAGTTTCTGTCTCTGCAGTGGTAGCATTTGCTGAAGAAGGCAACAGCCTAGAGAGAAACTCACTACGGAAGTGAAGAATACACTTCTGCAGCTCCTCCATGTAAGGCGAAGCATTATTATCCATGGCAGCATCCATGCCAAGCACACTGAAATTCTGGTCATGAATTCGCAAGATGCAAGACTCAAGACGATCAATCATTGCTTGGAACAAGAATGTAACTGAGTTACACGCAACTTCATATAGTGTTCCAAGAGAGCGAGACAACACCTCTGCTGCAATTGGGTGCAGCACCGTAATCATCAATGATATTCGTGCATAAATTTCTTGCAGATGCTGACACAATGCAAAGTTCTTGATTTGTGCTGAAATTGCAGGATCTGTTATTTGGCGTGCTTCAGGACCAGTAGATATCTGCCATTGATAAGTAGTTCTTTACTTTCAAATAAATCTAAAAACAACAAAGATAAGAAGGCATGCTCAAAGAAGATAAAAGCATCCAAGAAATAGTTAAATCAAATTTGGTTGTCAGAACACAAGCCTTCGAATGAGTTTCTTTAATTCTGTTGATTTTGCTTAAGTGATATATTTTCACAGACCGTTGTTCAAAATAAGTTGATGAAACAATTATCTGTACAATTTTGCTCATCCGGGTTCACGGAAAAAATCTTCATGGACCTTTCTAGTTTCTAAACTGCATCCATAACTACAACATTTGCTTCGCCCACTATTGCTAGAGTACGTAAGACAGGGTACGCTTGGAGAACACCAGCTCATGAACTTTGCCAGTCGCACAATAAAAAAATAGTTATACAAAGTATTCACATGCACAAGAAGCATACAAACATGCACAACATTTGCATCTCGAAAAGTTCGAATAAATATGATTGGGTAGCATGTAACAATGAAGTTTTGGAGCTGTTCATATCCAATTCATCCTTTGGAACCACATCACATCCAGAATCTAACGAATATGGTGAATTAGAGTCTCAGTATAACGAATGCAGAGTTTGAATGGTCTAATTAGGAATATTAGAATGCACACCACGTTCAAAATAGAATGTCACATGCTTAACTCATCATGCAAGAGCAATATGAAAAAAAAAAAAAAAAAAAAAGGAATCAGGACACTGCCCAGAATTGAAACAGTAACACAATGCATTCTATAAGCATGATTAAAAAATAATAATAAAAGCAACATCCTAGTTTCTGGATGTATTACTATAACTTATCCTTCTCTGTTACAAACGTATTGATATCTTTTTCTATGTTTTGAAAGGAATACCTGATATTCAGCTCGTTCTGCTAGCAGGATCAAAACCTTCCCAATTTCATGTAACACAAGAAGTGTCAAACGCCCATCCATCTGAACAGCTTCAATCTCTTCCTGAATGAATAATATAACTCTTGAGATTTGTTCTTTGGAAGGAACACTTCCACGGCTAGAAATTGGGAATATAGAATTCACAAGATCGGACAGGCGACTTAAGCAGAGACCCAAGAAAGCTGTCTGGAAATTTTCAATAGCTGCAACCAACTGACCTTTTCCTTCGGGACTAATAGCTGGTAAAACCCCTTTGACATCTGACTCACGTGAAATTCTTTCAAGGAGATTCTCTATCATGGATAAGAGTTTTGGATACCCCATAGTAAACATCTCTTTGACAAAACTTGATGCTGTAAAAGCAGATTTCATTCGGTTTGCAAATGCCTTCACAAGTCCCTCCCAAACTCTATCTGTTAACAAGGGATCACCCTCCTGTTTCCGGGAGTATATGATGTAAGCATTTAAAAGAAAATGGAATAAAATTGCAGGATCAATAATGTGGCAATTATAATAGAGCTTCTGCTTACATGCTTGAATGGTTATCAAATCATTAAGACAGAATATTGATGATCAGCTAAATAGTTAATAGGTTTAAACAAGATTTATATTCCATGTATATTGAGCATTGTGGATTCAGATAGTTAGATGCAGAACTGGATTCCCAGCATTAAACATATTTAAATCTTCATTTATGGCTTACTATTCTTTGAAATACTGGATCAAAAGGGATGAAGGGATTGAATATGTATGCACAATTCAATATTACAAAGTTGTCAAACTGAAATATGTAATCAGGAAAACCTTAGCAACTTTAAGACAAAACAATTCAGGGTGTTCTCTCTTTATGGTCGAATATTTCACATAGTTAATATAAGTTCTTTAATGGACGAGGAAAATTTTGTCAGTACAACTTCCACCAAGCTAAGGAATCAAACAGTGAAAACAAATCCCCTTGTCTAATGAAGCTGCAAGTCTGAAAATGCCTTAATATTTGATGCCACATTAATGGCCAGTCTCCAAGATAAACACTCCCTTTGGATGACAAGACATAGAGTCATTGTCTGCGCCATGAGGAAAAGATAGTCTCATTGGCATTTATTCCATTGAAGGATTCTGAGTCACTACTTTTCACATAATGAAAATAACTAGATGCCTTTTGCACCCTTTGCTGCTCCACTGAGTCATTTTTTTCCCGTCAACTCTTCACTTCTCTATACCTGATTGCTTTCAATTTTTCCCCCCGTCAACTCTTCAGTTCTCTATACCTGATTGCTCTTCTTCTATTGCTTTATTTGAAACTTCTAACAACATCCCATCGATAATCAATCACAAAACTCCATTCCCCCAATAACCATTAACCTTCCAATTCCAAGTTATCAATAACAATCAGCCATAAAATCTTATGTTGGTTCATCTTTCTCCCTCAGTTATCAACCACTAACGTCACATAATAAAAGTTAGTGAAATTTTATTTCAGTTCACATATAACCAAATTCCCACATCGCAGAATCATAACAGACTAGAAATTAGTTTAACCTATCACCCATTCCCATATCCTACCTCCACTTAACACTTCCAGAAACAAAATTATTCACACAAAACACTAAAACCAATTTACCTGAATAACTTCATCAAGCAGTAACACATGAGTAAACGGGTCTCTCTTCTTCGACAAAACCCTCTGCAAGTGCCAAACCGCAACAACAATG